>CM040122.1:88150942-88678687 GCA_022559845.1 Amorphophallus konjac | reverse complement strand
GGATGTGTCAACATTGTCAGGCCACACCGTTCTTTCTTTTGGTAGGACGAGCAGGTTGGCGGCCATTAAAGCATTAAAAATGTCAGGGAGACTCTCTGGGAGTGGCGGATAATGGGCCCTCTTGGGGCCAAGCGGTGGTCTCCGTTGTTGTTGGCCATAGTTGGAAGGTGGGGGGACCTGATGGTATTGTGGTGGTGCTGGAGGGTCGGTGCGAGGCGCTTGGCTCCGTGATGGAGCAAAAGAAGGTTGGGGTGTGAAGTGGCGTTGTGGAGCGGAGGTAAAATGGGGGTTTTGCTGTGGGGGTGGCGGAGGTCGTGGGTTTGACTGGTGGTGGGGGTGGCCAACTACGCCAACCTGCTCGTTTGTGACAGTGCCCTCAGTCGTGGGCCCGCTGTTGACATTTGTATTCTTTTTAAACAGCCGAGGCTTCGGCTCAAACATGCCCATGATGGGCGAATCCTTCATTTGTGTTTGTATATAACGAGCTCTTTCATAGAGCTCTTCCATAGTTGTCAGCCGATTCATGGCCAAAATGTGCCGGAATTGAGGAGTTGCATTAGAAATGACCATTTTTACTTGCTCTTGTTCCGACAATGTGTCCTTCAATTTTTCGGCCATAGACCGCCACCTGTCAGCAAATATAATGAAGTCTTCATCGGGCTTCATTTTCTCAGCGACCAGATCTGTAACAGAAAGGGAAGGTCCCACCCGGTCTCTGTACTTTTGCAAGAATTTTCTTTGGATAACATCGAAATCGCCGGCATCAGCTGGCTCCAGAGAATAAAACCATTCGAGGGCGGGTCCCTCAAGAGATCTTCTGAATAAATAGGCCAGAGAGGCCTTATTGTCTTGCCAGAAAGAAGTCTCATATCGGAAGTCCTTTAAATGAATGAATGGGTTACCGGTCCCATTATATCGCCGGAAATTCGGCATTTCAGAAGGTGGTAAATGGAACACTGGCAACGTAGGAAGAGAAATTTTCGGAGCATTCTTAGTTGCTGTAACTTTCTTGAGCTGCTCCTCCATGCTGGCTAGCTTTTGAAGCAAGAGAGTGTTGGTATCGGGCTCGACTGGGGCCTGGTTTTGAATAAAAGAATGTGGTATAGGCGTTCGTAGAACCCGAGGAGGTTGGGAGGATTGATGCCTAACTGCTGAATAGCTCGCCTGCTGGGCCGGCATGGCCGCAGTAGGCGTTTGTGGACGAGAGGAGGGAGGATGCAAGACCGCCTGGTCATTAATGATTTGATGGCCACTCACGGCCGGAGGGGGATTAGAAGAAGAAGAAAGGACGGATTTCCCCTTTAAGGCGGCCTGAATGGCTTGCCGCTGGGAGTCGTCCAACTGGGAGAGAGCTTGGATCAAATCTGAGACATTAATGGATGGGGAAGGGTTCCCCGAAGTGTTGGAAGATGGAACTTGAGACGAAGGGTCCGCCTCAAGGACAGTGGTATCGACCACATGGACTTGTGAGTAATGGGGGTGAGGAGGAAGGTAGTTCCCCTCATAATAAAAAGAATCCTGGGGAGGGTCCTCATATTGACCAAATATGTTCTCATTCTCATCATCATAAGAGTACCCGTGGCCTGACATGTTGATGGTTTTACCTGAACGGAGCTTCATTCTTAAGAAAGAGGATGTTCAATGAAGGAACTGTCACAAAATATGCAATCCAAACAAGGCAATCAAATCACTCAACTATGTTTATGCAAACAAGGTTGGCAAGAAACGCAAGATTTTAATGTTTGATGTTTGAATTTAGGGTGGATTATTTGTGAAGGTTCACTCTTTTTGCCAAATGAGACCTAGTTTGATCCGAATGTAACCTCCGGGTCAACTAAGTTCTTCTCTCTTTTAACAACGTATAGGTTCTCTAAACTCCAGGTACTTCGAGGGTACAACCAGCCCGGCGTCCGTGAGGGAATCCACGGGTGCGGGGACTTATGGAGGTCTTGGAAAAGGGATTTCCGGTCCAAAGAGACGGAATGCTCAATGGAGGGTCGTCCCGATTCCAAGAAGGGTGTGTGGATCCTAGGATAGAGAGAGGAGGTCTCTCAACCAAGCCAGCAAATCAAGATAATCCAATCAGCAATGTAATATCAAGACAAATGCTAAGCAATGAATAATAGCCAATCTGTGAAAAAGAACAGTAAAAACACGCCCTTGGAAAGGTCGTGTTCACAGCAAGAGGAAAGACACGCCCTGTGGCAGGTCGTGACTAAATGAAAACACGGCAGCGTGGCTGTCGTAAATTCTGTGAGGGGCTCACAGACCGTAGGAAAAACACGCCTTAGGATTAGGCGTTATAAATAAAGGACGCCTGTAGCTGAGGGCGTCAAAACTCAGAGACACGCCCTGATGGAAGGCACTGATAATATATGAAACGCCTCTGAGAGGGGCGTTAATTCACAGACAGTATAATAAGGATGCAGCGAACGGCAGTTATGATAAAGAGAAACGCCTTAATGACAGCCGTTGATAATAAATGAAACGCCTCGAAGAGGGGCGTTATTCCACAGACAGTATAATCAGCATGCAACAAACCGCAGTTATAGAAACAGACGCCCTGGAGATGGGCGTTAATCATTGAAACACGTCCCTGTAAGGGGCGCTAAATATCAGACGAGAAAATAGTGAAGATCAGGCAAGCAGATGCAATAAAGACACGCCCTTGAGGGTGGCGTTAATTAATAAAAACACGGCCCTGTGAGGGGCGTTAAATAAAAAGACGCCCTCGTCGAAGGCGTTAATAAGCAGCAATTGACTGATCCGGGGAGTGTGCAGGGTGCACAATGGAGGGTGCCCGAGGGGCACAAAGGAAAGGGTACCGAGGGTACCGAGGGGAAAGGGCACGCGAGGGTGCCTAAGGGGAAAGGACACACGAGGGTGTCAATGGGAAAGGACACACGAGGGTGTCAAAGGGGAAAGGGCACACGAGGGTGCCAATGGAGATGGTAATCAACAAAGAAAACAGTGGAAGTCCCACCGTGATCGCCAATTTGTAGATCTCTTTTAAAATCCACAATTTATGGAAAGGTTAAAAAGGAAGGGAAAAGGGAAACATTAAATAATGATGGAGATGAAACAATGCACGAGGTGCACAAGGGGAGTGTGTGATCGCCAGAGGGTTTACCTCAATAAAAAAAGAATAAGATCGCATGTACCTGGTGAAAGATGGGATGCGGGGTGAATGTGGATCTCCTCCTCCAACTCCAATCGGCCGGCCGACGAAGTGGGTTTTCTTGATTGATTACCTTGTAAGAAAAACAATGAAAGACAAGCAAAAGAAAGGGGATCAGCCAAAGTGCAGTAGTATCAGTCAAGAACCAACATAAAAATGATGAAAAGACATCAACATGCGCACCTTCTTTTTTTTGTTTTCTTTTTAAAACCCCTAGCAGAGAACTAGGGAAGGAGCTAATATGCTAGATGCAGTAAAAGAACTGACGACAGGAGATAGTGATGATGACAAGAATGTGATGAACAACAAACAAGCTATATATATATATCGCCCTGCTCTCCCTGACGAGAGTAAAGGGAACCAGAGAAACGCTAGACGGATGCAGAGGGATGAAGAAAAAAAATAATGCTCGAAGGAGGAAGCTCTGCGCACTTGAATACTTAAAATCTTCAACCTTTTGAGTTGTTGTTGTTGTTAACCTCTGTTATTGTTCTGTTGTTGTTGTTATTAACCTTTTACACGATCAAACCAGATTTTCTTTTATAGTGTCAATCGGATGTAATCAAACAAGGGAATTGATAAGAACGGGTAACGAGGCATCCAAGGAAGGATTAAGATCGAGCAAGAGTCCAAAGATAGCAGGGAACTGTGAGGGAAAGATGGGGAAAAGAAGGACTCTGGAGTGAAACACGTCTTAATACAGGGCGTCTATTTATGAAATGACGACCTGCACAGAGGCGTTTCTTGAAACACGACCTAGGAAAGGCCGTTTCTTCCTGGGTTTGATTTTGGAAATGAAAACTTCCTCTGTTTGGAAACTGAGATAACACGCCTGAGATAACGGCGTTAATTAAAATCACGCCCTGAAGAAAGGCGTTACTCACAAAATGCCTTTTATTTTGAAAATAGATAATTCCAGCATTTAAGGGATAACACCAGGAATTGACGCCCTCATCTACGGTCGTCCTTTCTTTGAAAACGCCCTACAACAGGTCGTTATTTTTTAAATTAACGCCCTTACTCAAGTCGTGACTCACAAAAATACAGGAAAAATGCAGAAAAACTCACAAAAATAGAAAAACTTTATGTTATAGGAATATTGAAGTCCACTTGGGGGCATTTATATAATAACATGAGATTTGATCAACAAAACGTCAATTTTGGCGTGTCTACAAGGATGTCGAACGAAGCGACGACCCCGAATTTTGTCCTTATCATCGGGTGCTGGGGCATCCTATTGAAAATTGTTATGTATTAAAAAATATCGCTCAAGGCCTAATCAGGAAGGGCGAACTAAGGCTGGGAAAATATGAAGTGTACCCACCGCGTCCGCATGACGTGGTCGCTTATAGAAGCGGGGTCCACATGATCTCTTTGCTCACGGAGGTCGCAAGCCCCGCCGATGGAAGATGCCCCGAAGCTAGTGAAGCACCCCTTTCAACCCCTCTGAAAGAAGATGACAAAGCCCTGCCACTAAGCGGGGTGGTACAAGAAGACATCTATGATGCCCTCGAGGCTGAAGAAGACGAAGAAGGCTTCATCGACTTGCAATCGGCTCCCCCGGAGATAGAAGATGGTGGCCAAGCCACTGTTGATGAGCTGATCGAAGTGGATCTGGGTACAAAAGATGACCCCTGACCAACATTCCTCAGCGCCCTCCTTCTCCCAGAAGAAAGAGAGCGATACATCAAGCTCCTACAAGAGTTTTGAGACTATTTTGCTTGGAACTACAAAGAAATGCCGGGCCTCAACCCAGCGATTACCCAGCATATGTTGGCCATTGACCCCAAGGCCGAACCAGTGAAGCAGTCACCCCGGCGAATGTGGCCAGAACTGATCAGCCAAGTTTGCAAGGAAGTCGACAAGCTCATAGACGTCGACTTCGTAGCAGAAAACCAGTATACCACCTGGCTGGCCAATATTGTGCCCGTCAAGAAGAAGAACGGCCAGATCCGGATATGTGTGGACTTCCGAGACCTGAATAAGGCTTGTCCGAAAGATGATTTTTCGGTGCCCATCACTGAAGTCATGATCGATGCCACCACTGGCCATGAAGCCTTATCTTTCATGGATGGGTCGTCCGGATACAACCAGATATGGATCACCGAGCATGATAGAATTCATACGGCTTTTCGATCACCCAAGGGGATATTCCACTATAAAAGGATGCCTTTTGGCCTCAAGAATGCTGGCGCCACTTATCAAAGGGCGATGACCAAGATATTTGATGAATTGCTCTATGACAAGGTCGAATGCTACATCGACGACTTGGTTGTCAAGACCCAAAAGAAAGAAGATCACCTGAGTGACCTCAGGGTTATATTTCAAAGGCTCCGACAATACGAGTTGAAGATGAACCCGCTGAAGTGCGCCTTCGGCGTTTCCAGTGGAAAGTTTCTGGGCTTCATTGTCCGATATAGGGGGATTGAAATAGACCCCTCCAAGATAAAGGCTATTCAGGAGCTGCCGCCTCCGAAGAACCTGACGGAACTGCGATCATTGCAGGGCCGATTGGCCTATATCCGCAGGTTCATCTCCAACCTGTCCAGGCGATGTCAACCATTTCATAAGTTGATGATGAAAGATGCGCCATTCGACTGGAATCAAGAATGCCAGAAGGCTTTTGATAAGCTAAAAGAATACTTGAAGACCCCACCAGTGCTGGGGGCACCTGTCAAAGGGCGGCCGCTAATTCTCTACATAGCCGCCACCGAATGTTCACTCGGGGCAATGTTGGCTCAAAACAACGACGAGGGAAAGGAGCAGGCACTTTACTACCTCAGTCGAAGACTGGTCGGGGCAGAAGCAGAGTATACCCCGATCGAGAAAGTTTGTCTTGCCTTGGTCTTTGCGGCCAAGAAAATGAGGCATTACATGCTCTCACATGAAATACAGCTGATATCAAGGGCCGATCCAGCCAAACATCTCTTGTCCCAGCCGGCGCTGAAAGGGCGACTGGGGAAGTGGGCTGTCATTTTGATGGAATTTGATATTACATATGTGCCGCAAAAGGCTATTAAAGGCCAGGCGATAGCAGATTTCTTTGCAGCACACCCTGTGCCTGAGAATTCCCCGCTTGTCACGGAACTTCCGGAAGATGAAACACTAGAAGTGGACCAAGTCCGTCAAGCCATATGGCAGTTATACTTCGACGGAGCATCCAGAACTGAAACATCTCAATCAGGGCATGCGAGGATAAGGGCTGGAGCAGGCATCGTCCTCAAATCCCCAGAAGGAGAAGTGTTGCATACATCGTGTTCGATCAACAAACCGTGCACGAACAATGAAGCAGAATATGAGGCCGGTCTTCAGATAGCCCTCCACATGGAGATCCAAATGCTACAGGTGTTTGGTGATTCTATGCTGATTGTCAAGCAGATATAAGGAGAGTTCGACGTCCGGAAGCCCGGGTTACTTCCGTATTGCGCCAAGGCGAAGAAGCTCATGGGGCGGTTCTACTTCATTGAAGTAGGCCATGTCGTTCGAAGCCAGAATGCCCAGGCTGATGCACTAGCAAAATTAGCAAGCTCACTGGCGGCCCTGCCAGGCGAATCCCTCAACATAACAGTCATAAACAGGCGCCAGGTCCCCAGCATGATAGAGGAGCCAGGTGACGAAGAAGAATATGAAGCTGCGACAGCAGAAACAAATAACTCTCCTGATTGGAGGGAACCCCTAATGAAATGGTTTGAACACCAAGAATTGCCCAAGCAGAGGGAAGAAAGGATCAGATTGATCAAAACAAAAGATTCTTATGAAGTCAGAAATGGAACTCTGTTCCGAACCATGGCTGATGCCAGAAGAAAGGTGCTCCTCCGATGTATATCCATGGAGGAGGCTTGGGTGGTTATGAAGGAAGTTCACGCCGGGTCGGTCGGTGCTCATCAAGCTGGGCCGAAGATGAAGATTGAAGTCAAGAAGCTAGGATATTACTGGCCGACTATGTTCGATGACTGCTGCAAGTATGCCAAGTCATGTCATAAATGCCAGCAACATGCTACGATCCCAAGAACACCTCCAGCTCATTTGCACCCAACGGTGCCCAGTTGGCCTTTTGCTCAATGGGGTACTGATGTTGTGGGCCCGCTCCCCGCGTCTTCAGCGGGATGCAAATACATTCTAGCAGCAACAGATTACTTCTCTCGCTGGGCTGAAGCTGTGGCTCTAAGAGAAGTGACGGGAGAAATCGTGGCCAGATTCGTCCGTCGAAATATCATATTCTGATTCGGCGTGCCCGATCGAATTGTCTCTGACAACGGAAGCCACTTCCGAAACCAAAAGGTCTATAGATTGGCCGATAAATTCAAGATTGATTGGAGGACGTCCACTCCGTATAATCCGCAGGCAAACGGGTTAGCGGAAGCCTTCAACAAGACACTATGCACACTTCTTGCCAAGATGGTCAGCTCTAGCAAGAAGGATTGGGAAGACAGGATGTATGAAGCGCTATGGGCGTATCGCACTGTGTACAAGACCCCGACAGGTTGTTCACCATTCTCCTTGGTGTATGGCTTAGAAGCGGTCGTGCCGATAGAGCTGGAGGTACCCTCACTACGGGTGGCGATCCAGCACGAATTAGTCAAAGATGGCCAAGCCAATATAGAAAGAAGACTGGAGGAGCTCTCTGATCTGGAAGGACGGCGGCTCAGAGCCCAGCAGAACATACAGGTCTACCAGGCCCGTATGACCCGCGCCTTTGACAAACTCGTCAAAGAACGTGAATTCAAGAAGGGAGACCTAGTCATGGTCAAGCGAAGAGAAGTCATGGCGGCCAACCCCAAAGGCAAACTGAATGAAAACTGGACAGGACCTTATGTGGTCCAGAAAGTCTATGAAGGCGGTGCTTATGTCATCGTCAACCACCGGGGGGAAATTCAATTCCCACCACTCAATGGGAAACACTTGAAACTATACCATGCGCTGCTTCCCCAGCTCGGTGATCAACTGAAACCAATACCCCACAATGAAGAGGATTCCGTCATGGAGCTTTTTACATAAAGCACCCGAAAACTCAACTCGGCACCCGTGGCCCTCCGAGGCCTCAACCGAGTAACATGGCTTAGACCTTCCGCCTAAGCCTGTTAAACCTGATTCCATTGCGTTGATATGAACCCAATGTCGACGATACTATCATACCTTTGTGATCCGGTCCCACCGTGATCATCAAAAAAAAAGAGAAAAGAAAAAAAAGAAAAAAATAAAAAAAATAAAAAATAAAAAATAAAGAAAAAATAAAAAAAAAGAAGAAGGAAAAGAAAAAGAATAAGAAAGAAGTTGTTCCTTAGTGTTACTTTACTCGGCATCTTCGCCGGAAGCTCCGATTTAGACCTTCCGTCTGGGTCGGAAGAAAACCAAAATCCTTGCGTTAATGCAATCCCAGCATTGACGAATCCACTTTACTCGGCATCTTCGCCGAAAGCTCCGATGTAGACCTTTCGTCTGGGTCGGAAGAAAACCGAAATCCTCGCGTTGATGCAATCCCAGCGTTGACGAATCCACTTACTCGGCACCCTCGCCGAAAGCCCCGGTTTAGACCTTTCGTCTGGGTCGGAAGAAAACTGAAATCCTTGCGTTGGTGCAGTCCCAGCATTGACGAATTTACCTTACTCGGCACCCTCGCCGAAAGCTCCGGTTTAGACCTTTCGTCTGGGTCGGAAGAAAACTGAAATCCTCGCGTTAATGCAATCCCAGCATTGACGAATTCACCTTATGCGGCACCCTTGCCGGAAGCTCCGATTTAGACCTTTCGTCTGGGTCGGAAGAAAACCGAAATCCTCGCGTTGATGCAATCCCAGCATTGACGAATCCACTCTACTCGGCACCCTCGCCGAAAGCTCTGGTTTAGACCTTTCGTCTGGGTCGGAAGAAAACTAAAATCCTTGCGTTAATGCAATCCCGGCATCAACGAACTCACCTTATGTGGCACCCTCGCCGAAAGCTCCGATTTAGACCTTTCGTCTGGGTCGGAAGAAAACTGAAATCCTTGCGTTAATGTAATCCCAGCATTGACGAATTCACCTTATGTGGCACCCTCGCCGAAAGCTCTGATTTAGACCTTTCGTCTGGGTCGGGAGAAAACCGAAATCCTTGCGTTAATGTAATCCCAGCATTGACGAATCCACCCTATGCGGCACCCTCGCCGAAAGCTCCGACTTAGACCTTTCGTCTGGGTCGGAAGAAAACTGAAATCCTTGCGTTGGTGCAGTCCCAGCATTGACGAATTTACCTTACTCGGCACCCTCGCCGAAAGCTCCGGTTTAGACCTTTCGTCTGGGTCGGAAGAAAACTAAAATCCTTGCGTTGATGTAATCCCAGCATTGACGAATTCACCTTTATTCGGCATCCTCGCCGAAAGCTCTGATTTAGACCTTTCGTCTAGGTCGGAAGAAAATCGAAATCCTTGCGTTAATGCAATCCCAGCATCGACGAATCCACCTTATGCGGTACTCTCGCCGAAAGCTCCGATTTAGACCTTTCGTCTGGGTTGGATGAAAATCAAAATCCTTGCGTTAATGCAATCTCAGCATTCACGAATCCACCTTATGCGGCCCCCTCGCCGAAAACTCCGATTTAGACCTTTCGTCTGGGTCGGAAGAAAACTGAAATCCTTGCGTTGATGCAATCCCAGTGTTGACGAATCCACTTTATGCGGCACCCTTGCCGAAAGCTCCGATTTAGACCTTTCGTCTGGGTCGGAAGAAAACTAAAATCCTTGCGTTGATGCAATCCCAGCATTGACGAATTCGCCTTATGCGGCACCCTCGCCAAAAGCTCTGATCTAGGCCTTTCGCCTGGGTCGGAAGAAGATTAAAATCCTTGCGTTGATGCAATCCCAGCGTCAACGAACCCACCTTTAACTTGGCGCCTAAGGCCTTTCTAGGGCCTCAGCCGTGCGATCCGATCTGGACCTTTCATCCAAGTCGGAGAAACTTGAACCCCTCCTTCTTGCTTCGGCATTCCACCATGCCGTCAACCAAACCTCCACTCAGATATGTCGGTCTGTGTGCATATGCGGTGAAGCGATCCCCTCATCCCTTCGTTGAAGGAGTGAGCACTTTCCCGTGAATTCGCACCGGACTAGCATCCCACTGGCTCGGAAGAACAGACGTCCTGTCGAAGAACTCCACACTCGCGGGCCCCCCGCACTCATCTCTCGTTTGCGTCACCCACGAGCGGGGGGCATTTGTGGACGTCAAAAAAATGATGATGATCGTACGACATGCACGTCTCAGCACTCGAGAGCGAGTCGAAGACAGAAAGGCTGAATAAACCTTATGCCTCCTCCAAGCAGGACGAATACCTACCCGGTGCTCCGTCACCTGACAAAGAATCCCCTCGCGTTGAAGAGACAGCCCCGGCTCTCCAGTCGGCATTGCCAAAGGCTGAATCAAAAGAAACTCGGGAATTCGAACACGTGTTCGGCACGCTCCGGGGATCACTCGAAGTTCCAAATCGGGATGCAGAGGACCTGAAATAAACACCCCGACGGCGGTGCATTATGACTAAAGCAATACAGGAGGATAAGCATCCATCCGAATAGCCGCGAAGCCGAGACGAAGTCTAAACCGGCGCACCCTTATATGGTCTTTAAATCGGCGCGCCCCTTCCAATGGCCTTAAACCGGCGCGCCCCTAAGGGGGCCTTAAACCGGCGCGCCCTTTACAAGATGCTAGTCTGGCGCGCCCCGTGAACTCCCTTGCTTTATGTTAAAATGGCATGCTCCCGTTGAAGGGTCACCCCTTTGAATGCACTAAACCGGCGCGCCCATCTTGGAGTGCTAATACGGCGCGCTTAGTTTAGAAACAAGGTTTTCTCTGAGGCCTTTATCCGGCGTGCAGTGAAGCCATCCCGTCATCAATGCGGTCCCCTGTTTCTTGGGAACGGCATGATGACGAACAAGCCTAAAATGGTTAAAGCTCCCACTTCGATCTGGCGGGCAAACGAGCATATGCCGTGAATGGAAGTCCTCGAGCCCCATCCCGCCGAACGCTCATTCCGTCGATCGGCCGGCCATTCTTCAACAAATGATGATAGCAACGTGGCTCGCGGTGGACGTGCCAGTGGAGCCCCCCTCCCGATCACACCATAGCCTTGCCGGAGGCGACGTCGACAACAGCAGCAGGGCAACGTCACCAACGTCAGCAGCTGCAGTGGTGGTTGCGGGAAACAAGGAACCAACGGGAGGAAGAAGAATCCAGAGGGCATCCCTCCAAAACAGGGCCTCCGGCCCCTATAAAAGGAGCGCCCAGGCGAAGCTTAAATGGGTTGGAAGGTTGGAAGGGTTGAACAACTCTTGGAAGCCTGAAAAGTGGAAGTCTTCTTCTGAGAGAAACCCCTTGAAGCCCGAAGCCAGCGTTCCTGTGAGAGCGAAGTGAAGTGAGAAAAGAGAAGGAGAGAGCAGAGAGTGAGGTGAGGGAGATACAGATCTCCCCTCCCCCCCCTTGTTTCTTTTTCTTTCCTCCGATGTATTCTTCCCTTTGGTTCCTTGCTTTAGATGCATGAAGAGCCCATGTATTTGCACCCCTTCGTGGTGAAATGAAAACGATCCTTCGGGAGATCCTCTTTTCTTGATATGTTGCATCTTCTTCTCCCCCTTCGGAATACGTTCAGGCTGTAGCCCCTCCCTTTCTACTTGGCCTCCAGCGTTTCTGATCTCACTCCCCACTCGTTCCCCTTCGAGGGATCATTACCCGTGAGTCGTGAGAGCTCTGGAAGGCTAGTCCTCGAGCTTTTCCACACTCACACTTGGGTTATCGGACCGCATAAGGTCTACATTTTGAGGTTCACCCTGGAGCAATCCACTTGGTGTTCCTCTATTTTCTCTGGCAATCGTCAGTCCGGGGGAGGTGCTGCCCAAATTTTGCTGGAGGAAGAACATGTAAGAACAGAGAATGCATAGGAACAGACAGACAAACACACTAAACCACTGAGACAAACTAAACTTCCATGTTCCTGCACAGCAAACTGTTCTAATAAAACACTTGAATCATCATGACAATCCACCTGAACAAACACTTAAAACACTTAAATCTTCTTTTCACAAACATAATTCACCAATAAGATGAACAAACCAATCAATAAATCAACTTGCAGTTGAAGGAAAGAAGAAACAGAGCACAAACGGGTTGAAAGAAGATATACAATGCTTAATCCGGCGCCCCCTAATCCGGCGCGGGTTAATCCGGCGCGGTACCCCCCCGCGCCGGTTTAACCCCACACTCAAAACCCATTTTTTTTTCCTTGCAGCAATCCGGCGCGCCCCCTTGTACTAGTCCATTTAACCGGCGCGCCCCCCTTCCTGGACCTTAACCGGCGCGCCCCCCTTGAACTCCCTTAAACCGGCGCGCCCCCCTTCAGCCCCCTTGTAGTGTCCTTAAACCGGCGCGCCCTTCCCCTTGTGGCATCCTTAACCGGCGCGCCCCCCTTCAATATCACTTAATCCGACGTGCCTGGAAGAGAGAAGGTGATCAAGAAAATAAAAGAAAACATGCAATTCAAGCTAATAGAAAACTAATCAAAAGTCTCCCCTCCACTATAATCCAAATTTTGTTACGGGGGCGCTGCCCCCGAAAACCCCCGCAAGGGGCGTTGCCCCCTTGACCCCCACGACCTGACCGGGCAGGTCGAACCCCGCGACCTGACCGCGTAGGTCGATCCGCGTGCGAGGGCGCACGTTGCCGAGTTTTGGCTTTACACTTAACAACCCGCTCCCCCGGACTGTGCGTGAAGAGAAAAGCAATGATGCCCCGTGGTATCGGACGTGGACCTCGGGATCCCCGACATGGTCATGATCCATGCACCTCTTGGGCCGATAGTTCATCAGCTTGACCCACTTCTTCCCAGGTGATGGAGGCAATCTTGGCCTGTACTCCTTCCATTTCTATAAATTCTTGTCCCTTTTATCCTCCCAGGTATATCGAGCGCTAACTGAGAAGCACAAGTTCTCACGGGAGAGGAGGAGTTCAAAATTCTGAGAGTTGGATGGAGGGCGAATCTTCCCACTCCTCGAAGAGAAGCAGGTCCAGTGGTAGTAGTTCCCGGAGGCTTTCGGACCTCGAAGGGCACTTCAGCGAAAGGGCCCAATCACAACTCGTAAGCTGAGCTTTCCTGCCCTTTTCTCATTCTTTCTTCCTTCCTCTTGACAACACCCTTCTCCATTTCTTATGCACGCACAGAGTGTGATGAAATCACACATTTCATGGGAGTTAGTAGTGGCCACATACAGGGGTCTCCCGGATTTTCAGAAGGCAAGGCTAGACGTGATGGGATTTGGCACCTTTCTTCGGATCGAGCCGCTCAAGCTCGACCTGGTCCTGATCCAAGCCTTGTGTGAGAGATGGGACCTAGTGAGTCGGGCATTCCTGATGCCCTGGGGGCACATGGTGCCTAGCTTAGAGGATGTGGTCCGGATCACAAGCCTAAAGGTGGAGGGCGAGGTAGTGACCGGGGTCACTTATGCGGATTACTGAGAGGGTGCTCGGAAGCTACTGGGTTTGGACCTAGATGGTCGGAAAAATAGGTCGGTAGCTAGGGCGTCCCTCATGGATGCATTAGGGCTCACCGACACTCGTCGGTGGGACGACGAATCCTCAGAAGAGTTCATGGAAAGGATGGAAATAGGATGCCGTGCCGTGTACTACACAGATTTCGGCAACTGGGAAAGATGCAACATAGATTTGAGAAGATTTCTCCTTTTCCTTTTGGGGAGATTGGTACTGAGCTCGAAAGGGGACAGTATCCAATGTCGCTTCCTGGAGCTGCTGTCAGACCTTGAAAGAGTAGCGTACTACGCCTGGGGAGCTGCCATGCTGGCGCACTTGTTTGCAGGCCAGTTCCAAGAAGCGGATCATGAGATGGCTGTGAGTGGTTTTACACCATTTATCCAGGTATTTTTGGTTTTGCTTGTTTTGTATTTTTTTTTATGTTTTTGCAAGGTACGGGTGACCTGCGCCGAGCAGCTGTGGAGCTATTATTACCTCCCCATGGGGAGAGCTCGGCATTGGCGACCCGCGATGGTGCCGCTAGCCAGGCGGTGGGAACCCATCATGAGTGCGGCACCCCTAACCTACCAACTGATGGTGCTAAGGCGGGAGCTACAGGAGTTCCCTACAGCGATGGTAAACTGGAGACCCTACTCAGACATGGTCGATGCCGACCAGCCGTGGGTTCTAGCAAGTCGTGCCCGGTTCGGACGAGAATTGTGGATGCACTGCCTGAATGAAATCGAGCCGTTTCGGCTACGATTGGTTATGAGGTCCTTGGGACTGGCTCAGGAATGGGTGGATACAGCTGCGCCACCTCGCGTTAGGAGAGAGACGCGAGGACCGGCGAGCTGCATTGACTGGCGTGTGCGATTCCCCGAACAGTACGAAGACTGGCAACGGGGTGGCATAATCATGGAATCGCAGGCACGGGATAGCGAGGATTACCTGCGTCTATACAAGACAAGGTACGCAGGGCGGTTCCAACCCCGGGGACTTGCGGAGGTAGGTCTCCCCTTTTTCTCTTTTCTTCTTTCTCCCTTTTTGGTTTTCTGGTGGAAATGCTGACTCGTATGGCTGCAGGATATCCGCGATACGATGATAACGACTTTATGAACTCGCTTGGCAGAGATGGAGCAACGGTTGGGTAATGCCCGCGGAGCTATGAGCGTCTTGGTAGGTGTACAGTGCGTTCCTAATTAGAACCACAGATTCCAGATGTTGGCTACTAATTCACGCGGTCGTAGCATGCTCAGATTGGCGCGCTTCCCCAGCGATGGGAGTAGGTGGTGCCTCTTCCAGCTTATGGATTCTCACTTTAGAACTTGACTTGCTTCATGAGCAACTTGCTCAGCCACGCAGCGTGCTGCGGAGGCAGAAGGGATGCTCTGTATACAGGTAAAAGTTTCAGTGTTGAGTTCTCTTTGTTTATGTCTTGCCGCGTATCTTGAGATGGTACATCTGGCAAGAAAAGGAGACGGAAGAAGCGCTTGCCCAAGCTGGGCAGAAGGAGGCTAGGATAGCAGAACTGGAGAGGGAACTGCGGCGTCATCCTGATGACGACTCCTCTAGGGATGCCGTGGAACTGAGGATCACTCTCCAATTGGAGAGGGAAGACCGCGAGAGAGAACGTGCAGAGAAAGAAAGAGACGCAGAGAGAGAAAGAGCCAACAGATTGACTGAAAGGGAGGAACGAAGGGCCATGGAGGCCCAACTATTCGAACTCCGAATCAGCCTTGGTCTTGCTGAACAGTGGCTGAGAGATGGTGAGGAGCGCTACCGAAGAGCACGAGAGCGTGGCTTTCGTGTTGGTAGCTTCTCTGCTGCTTCTGTGGATCAATGCCGGGGTGTGCGAATAGGAAGGGGAGTACAGAGCGGTAGGAGTACCGCTTTTCGTAGTTGGGTAGCACCTTTGAGAGCGTTTTGCCCAGAGAGTAGTGGGACGAGTAATGCAGAGAAAGAGGGCGGAACTTGATGTAATTTTTTTTGTTTTTTTGGAATAAAATACAAGGTTCGGTTTGTTTGGTTTTCACCTTTGCTTCTGTTGCCTGAATCCCTGCACACATCACTGAAACAAACAAATCAGAATTTCTGTTCTGACTTGGCCCCTTGCTCAATAAGCAAATGGTCACTGTGACTGTCCTTGACAACTGGTCAAGGGGCCAAGCCTTTATTTAGCGAAGGCAAGGGAAAGATGCGGTGATGATAAATGTGACAGGCAAGCACACGAATGCAAGCGGTATTAAAAGTGAGATCATGCAAAATTGATTTGTTTTCTTTTTTATATTTGGCATTTTTTTGTTTTATCATATAAAAGATTTTTTGTTTGCAAATATGTACATTTTTCTTTTTTCCATTTTTTTTGTTGCTTTTATCATTTCAATTTTTTGTTGCTAACGCTAGGCAAGCACCCAAATGGCACCTAACCTACGTGAGAACAGGGGTTTCTTACTAACCTCCCAGGTATCCTAAGTGCACATCTAGGTTGATTTGGGCCTCTAGACCCCTCGAATGATGATCCCGCCGGCTAAGACTTACCCTGATGACAATACCGTCATGCCATGCTTAGGCTCCCAGTCGCTTCCGACCACAGGGATTCACCCAAAAGGTGTTTGAGGTAAGAGATTTGCCCGACCCGAGTCTGTTTCCTCACAACTCTAGATGGTATATGATGGAACACCCTGGAACCCTAACGACCAACCGCGAGACGCTGACCCGGAATCAAACGCCGTCGCACCCATAGGTGACGCGCTTGCATTGGCCTAAGCCCGAGGTTAAACAAGAAGACATCAAGGCGGTAAACATGGGTCTTGACCAGCCAAAAACATAGAGACTCCTTCGCAGTCATAGCTTTTACTTTTCAAAGTAGGCAACCAAATGTGTATATTAAAATAAGGTCGCAGACCCTAGGCAGTTTTCACCCTTCAGAAACTCCATCGAACCTTCATCTTTAGAGGGAGAAGAAAGAGTGTAGGGGATAAACCTCCTGAGAGGACCGGCAAAGCCGTTAACCCGGCGAGCGAATAAGGGCCCATTAACTCTTTCCTTTCGGACAACTTCGGACCAAATCTTGAGCATTTACATTCCATAGCCCCCCCCTTTTTGTGGATTCGAACTTTTGCTTTGAGGGGTTCCATTTATCGCATCAGGCACGGTCACGACCAGGCTCTTGATTTTGATTTTGTATTTCTTTTGTGAGGGAGATGTAGTCGTTTGACATTCGTGGGCTCCCTTTTTGTATGCCTGCGGGGACACTGCCCTCTTCTCGTGCTCTGATCGATGCTCGAGGAAATGGATCCTACTCTTGCCTTTGGGGTTTGAGTTTCGGTTTCTCATGCTCAGCGTTTTAAGGGCGCCGACTGTCTCATTTGGTCGAAGAGAAAAGAATAAAGATTACAGCTTTCGGAGATCTTCTGGGTGGGGCCCCACCGTAGGTGATGCTACCGACTTTTTTGAATAAAATACATAAGTGAGCACATGTTAGCTTCCTTCGAGCGAGCATAGGCCGACGTGGCCGGACAGGGATCTCCACGGTTCTGGCAAACCAAGACCCGGTGCCTACCAAGCCTTAATGGGCCCTATCCTAACATGAAGGTTAGATGCAGTGACTTGACTACATGGTGACCACCAGGCATCGGCATTTTGAATTTTTCATATTTTAGTGGTTTTCAATATTTCTTTATTTTTGATGTTTTCTATCTTTTCATCATTTTTTATTTATTTCTTAAGATAAAGCTCATTCCAAGGGTGGGATAACTCGGTCCCTTCGACGTTGACTCGCTTGTAGGCGTTGCCAGGGTACACGGCTTGAATTACAAATGGTCCTTCCCAATTGGGTTGGAGCTTAGAACGCGGCCCTCCAGGTTTGACAAAAATTCTTTTTACGACCATCTCACCGACTTTGAATTTTCTCTCAACAACTTTCTTTTGGTAAAAGCGAGCGAGTCTATTTTGATACACACGCGCGTGTTCGGCAGCCGCCAGCCGCTTCTCATCCAAGAGTTCCAACTGGGCGAGGAGTGAATTACGACGATCGTCGAGGGAAAATTCCTCTTCCAATTGTACCCTGAGAGAAGGGATAAGAGTTTCGTACGGGACTACCGCTTCCATACCATAAGTAAGGGCAAATGGAGTCCGCCCGGTGGGGGTACGGATTGAAGAGCGATAGGCCCATAGGGCTTCGATAAGTTTTTCTGGCCAGTCTGAAAACTTACTAGACTCGCAGGTTTTTTTGATGATTTTGAGCAATGTTTTATTGGTGGCCTCCGCTTGGCCATTACCTTGTGGGTAATAAGGCGATGAATGATGCAATGCAATTGCGTACCTTTTGCAGAGGTCCTGTAGGTCCTGAGAAATGAACTGTGGCCCATTGTCGGTGACGATTGTGCTTGGGACGTCGAATCTGGCGAGGATGTTCTTCATGATGAACTTGCAGACTGTTGACGCCTTGATTTCCGCGTAAGCTTCGGCTTCGGCCCATTTGGTGAAGTATTCTGTCGCAGTAAGGATGAAAGATTTCTGCTTGGTGAGGGAATTGAGATCACCTAGGGGACCAATGATGTCGAATGCCCACATGGAGAAAGGCCACGGGGAGGATATTGTATGAAGTGAGGAAGATGGTGAATGGATTTTATCGGCGTGAAGTTGACACTTAACACACCTACGGACATAGACAGCACAATCCTCTTCCATAGTGGGCCAGTAAAAGCCTTGCCGAATGATCTTCTTGGCGAGCATCTGACTATTCACGTGGCCACCGCACACACCCGAGTGCGTCTCCTCTACACATTTCCAAACCTCATTGTCACCAAGACATCTTAACAGAATACCAGTAAGGCTTCTCCTATAGAGTAGACCTCCAACCAATGTATATTTCTGAACCACCCTTCTTATGGCTTTCTTATCCTCTGTGGTGGCCCCTTTAGGATAAGACTGATCTTGGCAGTATTTGACGATTTCATAGAACCATGGTTTCTCTTCATCAGCCAGTTCTTCTTCGGCCTCTACCAACATGATTTCCCTCTTCTCAAGGATATCTTCCTGCAGGATCTTCCTTGCTATCATGTCTTTGATATTTACGTAGGAAGCATCATCGATTGCAGGTGCGTGAAGTTTGTAGATGAAAATGGACTCAAACCATCTTCCTAGAGGGAACCTTATGGATGATGCCAACGAGGTGAGGGCATCAGCGAGAATATTCTGATGACGAGGGACATGAACAAAGATCAGTTTGGTGAACAGTTTGGCAAAGGCAGCAGTGAGTTCTTGGTATGGCTTGAGTTTGGGATCGCGAGTGCGATATTTAGTGAGCACCTGGCGAAGGATGAGTTGATTATCACCTACGACTCGCAACTCAGTGATACGAAAAGAATGAGCGAGTTCTAAGCCAGCTAGAAGAGCTTCATATTCTGCTATATTGTTGGTAACTGGAAATTTGAGCTAGTATGCCAATGGGAATGTGAGGCCTTTAGGCGACAGGAGGGCGACGCCGATTCCTCTCCCTTGAGAATTCAGAGCTCCATCAAAATATAGCGTCCACATTGGCTCATCTGATTGGTTGACGGACATTAGTTCCTCATCTGGAAACTCTGATTGGACGGGATCGAACTTGGGAAGAGGATGGTGCGCGAGATGCTCGGCTATGGCATAGCCTTTAATCGCCTTTTGCGGGATGTAGGTGATGTCGAACTGAGAGAGAAAACTTTGCCAGTGTGCTAGCCTATCTGTAAGGACGGATTTCTCCAGAAGGAATTTGATAGGATTCATTCGAGCAATTAAGTGGACCTCATGAGCCAAGAAGTAGTGCTTTAATTTCTGCACTACCCAAACGAGGGCAGCACAGGTTTTCTCCATGACGGTGTACTTCTGCTCACAGGGATTGAGAAGTTTGGACAAGTAATAGGTGGCCCGTTCCTTTCCTTCTTTATCAGCTTGTGCGAGGACGGCTCCCACAGAGTCATCCAAGACTGAGACGTAAAGGATCAGAGGTTTTTCTGGTTTAGGTGGAATGAGAACGGGTGGACTAGCCAGATATTCCTTCAACCCTTCAAAAGCTTTCTGACATTTAGAATTCCAGTGGAATTCTACTCCTGGCTTGGTCAACTCGTAGAGAGGTCTACACCTTTGTGAATGTTGGGACACAAATCGACGAATAAACTGCAACCTCCCGATTAAACCTCGGACTTCCCTCAAATTCTTGGGAGGCGGCATATCCCTGATAGCCTTGGCTTTGTCGGGATCTATCTCGATCCCTCTTTTGCTCACAATGAACCCCAGCAATTTACCCGACGACACACCAAACACACACTTCTTCGGGTTCATTTTCAATTGGAACTCCCTTGACCTCTGCAAGACCTTAGCCAAAACTTCTGGATGTTCCATCTTGGTCCTTGATTTCACCAATAAGTCATCCACATACACTTCCAGATATATGTGCATCATGTCATGAAATATGGCCATCATCGCTCTTTGGTAAGTAGCTCCAGCATTCTTTAATCCGAACGGCATGACCACGTAACAGTATGTTCCCCAAGGGGTAGTGAATGACGTCTTCTCCTGATCCTCTTCTGCCAAACGAATTTGATTATATCCTGAAAATCCATCCATGAATGAGAGGGTTTCGTAGCATGCCGTGTTATCAATCAACACATTAATGTGAGGCAAGGGAAAATCATCCTTTGGACACGCGCGGTTAAGGTCCCGGAAGTCGATGCAAATCCTGACTTTCCCATCTTTCTTCATGACCGGGATAATGTTCGCCACCCATTGAGGATAAAGGATGACTCTAATGAACCTGGTGTGGATTCTAAGAAATCCACTTAGAACAATTAAAAGGAAAAAGAAATGAATAGAAGATGGGAAAAGAGTGAGAAAAGGGGAGCATGCGTAGGATGCTAAGGGGATGTGTGATCGCCAGAGACGCGAGGGCCTCAAAGGATATAACCAATAACAATATGGAGGGATCGCGAAAAATACCTTAAAAGCGCGGGATTGTGAGTGCTTTCCTTTCTCTTCCGATCGACCGGCCGATGAAGAGAGTTCTTCCTTTTTGATTACCCTTGCAAAGATCAAAGACAACAACCAATAAAAATAGGAATTAGAACCAAGGTGAGTGTAGCATCAAATTCATAATAAAGATGAACATGAAAATCATGTATAAGAACACACCTTGTGGGTGTTGGCCCTTAAACCCCTATGCAAAAGGGTATGGGAGATATGATGAATGATATGCAAATAGGGAGGTGTGCAAGTGTTGCACTAAGGAGATCTCAATATGATGGAGAATAAAGATTAAATGAAAAATGATGTAATATGCATGAATATGTATGAACTAATAGAAGAATAAAAGAATAGAGGAGATGAAAAATCTGATTGCTCCTTCTTGGCTTGGATGCTCAATAGGGAGAAGACTTTATAGATGAAGCTTTAACTGTAGAAGAGGTCTCCTCCTTTAGCCAAAAGGAAGCTTCGGTTCCTGCCTTCGGTTCCTGCAAACAGAAGAAGAAGATAGAAACAAAACAAAAGAAAACAACAGAAGAAGGAGAAGAAAAAAAAAAAAGAAGAAGAACGAGAAGATAGGAAAAGAGGAAGCAGAAGATAGAAGAAGTAGAAGAAGAAAACAGAAGAAGAATCCGATAGAAGAATCAACAGAAGAGGAAGAAGATGAAGCGGGAGAAAAAGGGGGAATCGGGAGAAAAAAAAAATCCACCCAACAACAGAGCCGATGGCTCTATTAAATGGATTGAAGAAAGGATAAGCATGGCAAGAGCCCAAAGAGGGGAAAGATAAGAACGGGTAATGACCAAACAAAGTAGGACTCTTGGGGGAAAGGGCGCGTTCGAGCAAGAAACAAAAGTGAAACACGACCTTGGTAAGGGCGTCAATTCTAGAATTGACGACCTTCCCGAAGGCGTCTTTTAAAACACGACTTAGCTTAGGACGTTAATTCAAAAGTTTAAAATAGGGTTATTTTTCATTTCTCAATATTATTTTTCCATTTTTTAGGTGAAGGTGCATCTCGTCGCCCTGATTCCAACGACTATTTTTTGTGAATTTTTCTGACACCCGAAAGGCCACCAAATCACCTCTGGAAGGGGTTGAAAAATAATATTAAAAAATTCAATTTGAAAGACACGCCCTCACATATGTCGTGAATTCATTTTTTTGAATTTTTTTATTATTTTCAAATTCAAAGTAACGCCCTCTTTTAAGGCGTTAATTCCCGAAAAATTCTGAAAAATTCCCAGAAAAATCCAGAAAAATAGGAATTTCAAACAATGGACGCCCTTCAATGTAGTCGTTAATTTTTTTAGAAACGCCCAAGTGTAAGTCGTTATTTAAAAGACGCCCCACGTCAAGTCGTTATTTCAGAAAAATGAGAGAAAAATCCCAAAAAATCCAGAAAAATCTAGAAAAATAGGGAAAAATAGGAAAAAATAAGAAAAGGGTGAAAAAAGGGAGAAATCCAAGAAAAGTGAGAAAAACCACTCAAATAGAACTAATTTGAGGCTCAAATTGGGACATTTACAAGGTAATATGAGATGTACTCATAGTAACGTCAATTTTGACGTGTCTACAGCTGCCCTGCCTTGGCGTCTGCTTTGCAAGGGAGCGGAGCAAACTGAAAAGTAGATGCCAAGGTGTGATGAGACACGCAATCAACATCACTTGATGAGAATGAAATCAAAAGCACGAGATGAAGCAATCTCGGGAAATTCAATGAAATCAACGATGTTTGGATAAAAGGGGGAGATGTGCACGCGGTGCACGAAGGAGATAAAAGAATGATCAACTTCCAGCGCGGTGGAAGTACCTCATGTCACAAACCTGTAGGTTTCACCATTGGGGAGCGGTTACCAGCCAGTGGACGTACTGCAGCCAAGGTGGATCAAGGGAAAGGAGATAAAATAAGATGATAAAAATCCAAACAAGGAGCTTTCGAGAAAATGACCCAAAACAGCGACAAAACGAACTAAGGACTCAATTCGGCATGGAATATCTCATATTGAAGATTAAGATCAATTCAACCCTCAAAACAACTTATCAGAATGATTTTTCAACAATTGTTTCAAATTCCAACATGAATGCATGCTGGGTTTAAAGGGAAAAATAAAACAAATGAAAATATAAGATAATCAAGGATAATATTGTTAAGCTATCCAGACTGAGTCAAGAAACTGATTTCTGCGAGCTGATACTAAGCCGAAGCCCGTTTATCCGCGCACCAACTCGTAAAAGGGAACCATCGTCCTCAGTCTTGGACGGCTCAACGGCCTATCCGTGTGACTAAGATGCCTCTAGAATCATCATCGTTTTTGATGAAGGGGAACTCAAATTCCACATTTACCAAAGCCACAAGGTCCTTGATATAATCTAGTAACGTATGTGACATATAGTAGAATGCATACAGGGAGAGATGGTGATAGCAATAAGCATGGGGAACTGAGAAATGAGGTGTCAGCACCGTGGGGCTTGAATGATGATGCCCAGTCGGTGGGACCAAGAGCTTCTTATCCTGCGCTCAAAGATTCATCAGCCAAGATATAAAACATAACAAGCAATGAATAAGGCATGTAAGCATAGCATGCATAGCATGAATAAGCATCAATAAGCAATTACAGTATAGACCTCAAAGCACTCAAAGCTTGGTGTGGATAGCATTCAAGCATGAATCACAGCGAAGCATGTTTAGCATGAATAGCATTGCATTGCAAAACATCATTGTCTGTTGTTTCATTAGGAGGATGTCAACTTGGCATAATCAAAGTTTGGAGTTGAAAGATTGAGGAATGCCCAGCGGCAAAATTAATCAGATGAAAAATTAGTAGGAATTTGATTGAATGATCTCAAGATGATAATCAGAAGAATAATCAATAGAATTTGATTGAAAGATCTGGAGATGAATAATTAAAAAATGCCCAGGGTGGCATGATAATATCGGGAAGAATCAACGGCTTGATAGCAATGATTGGAGAAAGGACTCATCCCGTGCTCTTGGTCCTTGTAAAAATGGTTCCTGCAGAACACCATCAGAATACAATGCAAATTTTTTTTTTGGAGTTTTGAAATATGCAAATTTTTATGAGTTTTCAAAAATTTTCAAATGTTTATGAATTTTGTAATATGCAAATTTTTGTGTACTTTTGGAAAGATATTCAAATTTTTATGGATTTTGGCTTAGACATCGCAAATGCAGCATCAAAGGGTGTTTATTGAACCACTGACTAGGGGTCCTCGTTCCTTCCCTTTTCGCTAAAAATTACCCAAAGTCGGGCGTGCGTTGAAAGTGGCGTCCTATAACCGACCGCCATTAATTAACGGTGCCCCTACCAAGGCCATACCCGAGAAACATTCGGTCTTGGAGGAAGAAGAGAAGAACAATTGGAGACAAGCTTTATACATGATGGGAAATATCAGGACTTGAATTCCTTCCAAGGTTTAACCCTCAAAGAGGTAGTCTGTTGTGCCGGGGCTTTGTGCCTTTGATTTTTAGACCCTTGACATGCATACGACCAGGGTTTTCCCTGCGGGGACTTTACCACTCTTGACATGCCATAATTCTCAATTTTGCTTTTATCAAGATTTTGACTTGATTTGATTTTCATAATAGCCCTTTTGGCGAGATGTATATCATGAAACTCATATGAAAACTCATATTGATTTTGGGTCAAGACTGCCCCTATTTGAGACTCCTCTCGTATTGGGGATTACCGAGATTGGTCATCTCATCTGTCAACCTCTTGCCCCTGCATTTGGCCGAGTAAAGAAGAGAAAATGACTTTCAGATATACTCATGGCATGGCCAAGGTAGCAACGGTGTTTTACCAAAGGAGCCGGCTAAGGACGCCGTGAAGTGTGTGAGGTGCCCAGCTGAGGGTTGATCTTAACAAGCAGGGAGAGAATGTCGAATTCCCAGCGCGGGGTTCTTATAACCAAGAGTGCTGCATAGCAAGCCTAAAGACTCTTTTTGACAATGATTTAATTTAACAAAAGCCTAAGATAAAGGTCTAAAACACCACTTTTAAATCTTGTTAAGAAGCACTTCATTTTGAAAATCATGCGTGAAGTAATGAGGAAATGATATCATAAAAATGCGTACTCACGCCAATATTTTACCTTGCAACCTTTCTTGAAGCAGCTGTCAGAGGCGAGGTTGATCATCATGGGATAGTCCTCTTTGGCAATCAAAAGGATTGGCAGCAAAGGGTTTGGGAGTGGCTTAACAAGAATGAGTGGTGCTCAAACTAGACTCAGACGAATAAGGAGAAAAGGAAGAGAGGCGAGGGCTAGAACTCCCTCACTAAGGTGTGGAGACCCTGATCACATGAAAGGTCTACAGAAGAAGCGGAGAATTAGAAGGAGGAGTGAGGACTAAAGCCTCGAAAGCAATGGGAGAAAGGGCAAATGCCCAAGGCAGTGGATGTGGAAGAAGTTGGGTCGGACCCATGATTAGGAGGAATCAGAAGAAGAAATTGATATATAGAAAGAGGCGGATCCGGAGGGTCCGGAGGTGGTGGAGAATCAGGAGAGGAAAAATCCGAAGGCTCCGGAGGGATAACGAAAGAAGGGACGCGATGCCCTGGGAAGAAATAGAGAAAAAGATGATGAAAAAGGAGGAAGAAAATGAAGGATGTGATATCCCGGAGGAGCAGAAAGATGAATCGGAAGAAAGATGGATGGTCCGGAGGTTCCGGAGGAATGAGATGGAAAGGGGCGTGATGCCCTGGAAAATGATAGAGAGAATAAGATGGAGAATCCGGAGGTTCCGGAGGAATGATGGAAGGAGGGACGCGATGCCCAAGAAGGTCCGGAGGTTCCGGAGAAATGAGGTGGAAAGGGGCGCGATGCCCGAGGGGAAGGTCCGGAGGTTCCGGAGGTAGCAAATGGAGAGGGGCACGATGCCCAAAGGACAAAGAGAGGGGTGAAAGATCCGGAGGTTCCGGAGGAAGAGGATGGAAAGGGGCGCGATGCCCAAGGAAAAGACTGAGACAATCAGATGGGGACTCCGGAGGTTCCGGGGGAATAAGATGGAAAGGGGCGCGATGCCCGAGGAACAGAGAAAGGAATGAAGGAGGATTAGGAGGAAAATCCGGAGGTTCCGGAGGAATAAGATGGAAAGGGGTGCGTTGCCCGAGGGGAAAGTCCGGAGGTTCCGGAGGGATAACAAAATCAGAAAGGGCGCGATGCCCAAAGAGGAGGGGTAAAATTCCTGGAGGTTCCAGGGAAATAGCAGGAAGGGGGACGCGATGCCCCAAGGGGAGTGAACAAAAAGATGAAGATGAACAGGATGAGAAATGCGGAATATCCGGAGGTACCGGAAGGCGGGGAAGATACGGGTTTGGAAACCCGGGAAGCAGGAGGTGCAAACGTATGCAAAATGATGGATGTAATGAATGCAAAGAATGGAATGAATGAATGAATGAAAAATGCATGAAATTCGAAGAATATGAAGAATGTGAAGGGTGAGAAGGTGAGATCCTCCTCTTTTCCCTTGGAGTGGCCCATGAAGAAAAGGTGATTGAAATGGATATGGATGAAGTTGAATGAACAAGAGTGGAAGAAATCGGGGACGACCCCTTAAGGCAATTGCCCCTCCACGGCAGTGAACATGTACGACCAATTGGCCCAATAAAGGAAGCTTCAATAAATGACAACCCCCTTGGAAAGCGAAGATCAATAAGGTGAGGGAGTCGTAGAGTTGGAACATGAAGCATCGCCATGCCCATTGATGGTGATGAATATGGAATGTTGAATAAAATGGGCATTCGCCCTTTGTAAATGAATTCGGAATTCGAAGGTTTGAACAAAGGGTGCCCTGCCCGGCCTTCAAACGGCGTCAACGCTTGGCATCTATTGAGCAACGGCGATGACTTGGCTTCTTCGACCATGCTTGGCACAATAACCCGGATTGGCATCCGGTAAATGAATTCTTGCATCTTGAATGGCACAGTCGTGGCCAAAGTCTTCTTGCCCGGCTCTTGCTTATCCTTGGCGCAAGTAGCTGTAGAAGCACGCCCCTTCTGAGTAACAAAGGGAGGTGAGGCGGAGGCGGAAGGCTCCGTGGATGGTGGAGTTATAATGGAAGGTGTTGGCAAATGGGTGAATGGGGGCGGAGGTTCAAACACGTCGAGCTTCTCCCCTTGCTCGGAAGCAGTCGGGACGGGCTCGGATGCAAAAAGTGGTGGATCCTGCTCAGGACTAACCATGGGTAAAGGCGTAAGGCTATATGGTGGAGGAATAGGGGTCATAGGCATAGTGGAGGGTTGAAGTGATGGTAATGGTAGGCTAATTGGGGAAGTGGAGGCCGAGGTGGAGGCTAAAGGCATAATGGGGGAAGGTGTAATTGGTGGAGGTGTAACAATTGGCGGAGGTTTAACAATTAGTGGAGGCTTATTGCGGAGAAAGCACCGAGCGGGGCGAGCGATATTAGGAATGGGGTGAGACTCAAAATGCGCCGGCGTGGGTGATTGAAGTATCGACCCATCGTCGTAGCACCAGGAGGTCTCGGGAATAAGGGTTGGATTAGGGATGATGGCTTCGTCCTGAGCAGGGGGTTCATCAAATGAAAGCGGGGGAAGTGGGAAACGAAGGAAACTCAGAAGGGGTGCCTGCATAGCTTCATCATCATATACCGGCTCGGATTCTTCAATTGCCGGTTCTTGCTCGCTTGGAATATCAACGCCGTAGTTGTCCATCCTATCCTTCCATTCTCTCTCCATTCTTATAATGTCATCCAAAGCCGCATAGAGAGGATTAACCGGAGTAGGAGGAGCGGGCCGTGAACTTGTAATCCTCTTTAATTGTTCCTCCATGGAAGCAATCTTATCAAAAATATTTTGCTGGAGGGGAGTAACATGAACAACAGAGGGTTGGCAGGGCATTGAAGGAGGGGCCGTATAAAGAGGCCGTGGAGGGGAATTAATGGGATAACCCGTAGAAGAACCTGGATGGGCCGGATTGCAAGGAATAAATAGGCCTTGGGGCCGTGTTGGAGGAGGAATAGAAGGAGGCGGGTGTCGGACCACCTGAGGAGGAGTGTGAATATGAGGAGATGGGTAATGGGCTACCCGATTAGAGGAAGGAGGTGGTAGGTGATGGGCCACCCGTATAGGAATAGAAGGAGGAGGAGATGAAGGAGATGCACCCTCAACGGCAGCCTTAAGGGCTTGGATCTGTTGAGGGGTGACTAATGCATGCAAGATTTGAGAGACCCTCTCATCATTGGGAGGAGACGGTCCCGGAGGAATAGTGGTTCGCAATTGAGGAGGGGGACCATAAGAATGGACACTGCCCATGGGTCGGGCATGACCATGAGAATAAGGACGTGGTCCCTTGAAAGAATGGTGAGAATGCTGATTAACATGTTGAAATTGAGGATATGAAGTGCTAGGTTGTGCATCCTCATGAATTGAATTGAACATGTTTCTATCATGGTAAGCCGTTATATAATCAAAATTCTCAATAATTATGCAAATAAGCACACAAGTTGGAATGATTACCGTGATTTTGATTTGTTTGAACCTTGGTGAATTAATGATTTTATCAAAGTTTTGAATGATTCACACAAGGGGGAGAAACCTAGTTTCAATATGGTTTGAACTCCAATGCCAACTAGGGACCCTCTCTCACCACGTATATGGCCAACTAACTCGGAAACCTCAAGGTACAACCTGCCCGGCGTCCGTGAGGGAATCCACGGGTGCGGGGACTTACGGAGGCTTGGGAAAGGGATTTCCAGTCCAAAGAGACGGAATGCTCAATGGAGGGTCGTCCCGATTCCAAGAGGGTGTGTGGATCCTAATGAAGAGGAGGGGGGCTCCCAAACCAATGCAAAGAATGCAACAGGGTAAGTAGGCCAACCACAATAATCAATCAATCAACAAAGACAAGCATGAAGTAGCATGAAAAACCACAGCGGGGAAGGGTTCTGGAAACCCACAGTAAAAACACGCCCTGGCCGGGGGCGCTACTAACAAGAGACACGACAGTGTGAATGTCGTGAATCACGTGAGGGGCCCCGGGGCAGAGTAAAACCCGCCTTAGGGTGAGGCGCTATCAATAAAAGGACGCCCTGTCCAGCGGGCGTCAAATCAAAAAGACACGCCCTGATGTGGGGCGCTAATCAAGTAAAAGACGCCCTGGAGCAGGGCATGAATTCACAGGCAGCAATATAAAGCAGGAAAACCCTCAAATATGCTGGAAAACGCCCTGTCGGAGGGCGTGAAATATGAATAAGACGCCCTGGGTTAGGGCGTTAAATCAAAAAAAACGCCTCTGCCAGGGGCGTGACTTCACTTTCTCCAGAAAAACTTCACGGCCAGCAGTAATAACACTCAATCACAACATCATGGCAATCACTAGAATAAGCATGCTCATCAAGAATTTTAAATAGGTGGAGATTCTAAGGAAGAGACAACAAAATGGCAAATCACTTAGGGAAGGGTAAAAAAACAATGGAGGGTGCCCGAGGGGCACAAAAGAGAGACGCACCGAGGGTGCAATAAGGGAGACGGCACACGCGGGTGCCTAAATGGAAAGGGGTAATAAAGGAAGAACATAAAGTGTCCCACCGTGATCGCCAATTTGTGGATTCTAAGAAATCCACTTAGAACAATTAAAAGGAAAAAGAAATGAATAGAAGATGGGAAAAGAGGGAGAAAAGGGGAGCATGCGTAGGATGCTAAGGGGATGTATGATCGCCAGAGACGCGAGGGCCTCAAAGGATATAACCAATAACAATATGGAGGGATCGCGAAAAATACCTTAAAAGCGCGGGATTGTGAGTGCTTTCCTTTCTCTTCCGATCGGCCGGCCGATGAAGAGAGTTCTTCCTTTTTGATTACCCTTGCAAAGATCAAAGACAACAACCAATAAAAATAGGAATTAGAACCAAGGTGAGTGTAGCATCAAATTCATAATAAAGATAAACATGAAAATCATGTATAAGAACACACCTTGTGGGTGTTGGCCCTTAAACCCCTATGCAAAAGGGTATGGGAGATATGATGAATGATATGCAAATAGGGAGGTGTGCAAGTGTTGCACTAAGGAGATCTCAATATGATGGAGAATAAAGATTAAATGAAAAATGATGTAATATGCATGAATATGTATGAACTAATAGAAGAATAAAAGAATAGATGAGATGAAAAATCTGATTGCTCCTTCTTGGCTTGGATGCTCAATAGGGAGAAGACTTTATAGATGAAGTTTTAACTGTAGAAGAGGTCTCCTCCTTTAGCCAAAAGGAAGCTTCGGTTCCTGCCTTCGGTTCCTGCAAACAGAAGAAGAAGATAGAAACAAAATAAAAGAAAACAACAGAAGAAGGAGAAGAAAAAAAAAAAGAAGAAGAAGAAGAACGAGAAGATAGGAAAAGAGGAAGCAGAAGATAGAAGAAGTAGAAGAAGAAAACAGAAGAAGAATCCGATAGAAGAATCAACAGAAGAGGAAGAAGAAGAAGCGGGAGAAAAAGGGGGAATCGGGAGAAAAAAAAAATCCACCCAACAACAGAGCCGATGGCTCTATTAAATGGATTGAAGAAAGGATAAGCATGGCAAGAGCCCAAAGAGGGGAAAGATAAGAACGGGTAATGACCAAACAAAGTAGGACTCTTGGGGGAAAGGGCGCGTTCGAGCAAGAAACAAAAGTGAAACACGACCTTGGTAAGGGCGTCAATTCTAGAATTGACGACCTTCCCGAAGGCGTCTTTTAAAACACGACTTAGCTTAGGACGTTAATTCAAAAGTTCAAAATAGGGTTATTTTTCATTTCTCAATATTATTTTTCTATTTTTTAGGTGAAGGTGCATCTCGTCGCCCTGATTCCAACGACTATTTTTGTGAATTTTTCTGACACCCGGAAGGCCACCAAATCACCTCTGGAAGGGGTTGAAAAATAATATTAAAAAATTCAATTTGAAAGACACGCCCTCACATACGTCGTGAATTCATTTTTTTGAATTTTTTTATTATTTTCAAATTCAAAGTAACGCCCTCTTTTAAGGCGTTAATTCCCAAAAAATTCCGAAAAATTCCCAGAAAAATCCAGAAAAATAGGAATTTCAAAGAATGGACGCCCTTCAATGTAGTCGGTATTTTTTTTAGAAACGCCCAAGTGTAAGTCGTTATTTAAAAGACGCCCCACGTCAAGTCGTTATTTCAAAAAAATAAGGGAAAAATCCCAAAAAAATCCAGAAAAATCTAGAAAAATAGGAAAAAATAAGAAAAGGGTGAAAAAAGGGAGAAATCCAAGAAAAGTGAGAAAAACCACTCAAATAGAACTAATTTGAGGGTCAAATTGGGGCATTTACAAGGCAATATGAGATGTACTCATAGTAACGTCAATTTTGGCGTGTACACCTGGCTTTGTGGAGCTTATCGACCTCTTCTTTCATTTTCAAAGCCATCTGAGGGTGGAAACGCCTTAACCTTTGTTTTACCGAGACGGACCCTGGTTTTAGGGTTAAACGGTGTTCGACCAAGGTTGAATCTAGACCCGGCATATCCTCATAGCTCCATGCAAACGTGTCCTTATATTCCTTGAGAACCTCAATTAATGCCTCTTCTTCAGAGGGTGGTAGGTTGTCACTTATGAGGATGATCCTAGGGTCTTCCTCAGTTCCCAAGTTGACTTCTTTGGTGGATTCTTCTACGGCGGTTGACGGCTCGTCGAATCTCCTCATTCCACTAGCGTATGCGCCTGCCGCATCCTCATATTCTTCACCCTCATCTTCAGTGGGGCATTCTTCATCCGTGATCTCGTAGACTCCATACCCTTCATCAAATGCACATTCGCCCTCATATTCTATTTCCGGTAGCTGGATTGGATTTTCTAACAACTGGGGGATGGCAAGAAGGGCCTGACACCTGGCGGCCAAATCTAGAAGGAATCGACGAGGGATCTGCCTACCCTTGGATCTCTTACTAGGTACTACCCTTGACCTATCATTCCTAGATTGACTGACAATATTTACAGAAGAAGAGGAAGATGAAGAGGATGGTGTAGGATGTATAGGAGAAGACCCCTCAGAGGAGGGGTAGAAAAGGTCGCTCATCAGACCTTGGACGGGTGGTCCGCAGGGCGGGACGCACCCATGGGAGATGTAGGAGGTTTCCTCATCGAAGATTTGTTGTTGAGGAGTTTGAAAATTGATGTTTTTTTTTTATTTTCAGTTTTAATGACAAAGCAGTGAAAAGAGATTGGAGGAGAGAGAAAAGTGGTTATGGCTAGAGGATTGTGAGGCTCATAGAGCAGATCATGGTTGAAGACCTGGCGCGGGTTGAGAAGCCCGCGTAGGTATGTAAGTAGAGAAGGGGATCTGGGAAGATCATCAGACAATTGTCTGGCCCAGGAAGAAGATATCAGCAAAGGCTGAGACGAGTGGATGGAGAAGATGGCGGCTAATGAGCCGTTGACGGCAATGTTGAAGACGGATGAAGATCCGTCGATGACAGGGTCCTTCTGGCGAGGACGAGGATAGTTTGGAACCTTGGCAAGAGTGGTAATATTCTCTGGTATTCTGGAGATCAATGGCGGTCCTTCAAACTACGGAGATGAGAACATCCTTTCCAGTGCAATGGAAATGTCCCGTATGTCGAACCATTTGTTCCACTCGCATTCCGGATCTTTGATCTTACCTCTTTTGGTGATCCTCGAACATTTTTCAGCCAAATATACAGCATGTGATCTCCCATATGCTTCTCATGGGTAATCTCCCATCTGAACAACGGGCCCTCTGTTGAAGTGGTTTGACAGAGTCCATGTGAGGGGCTTCCAATCCGCCCTGAACGGTCCTTTGAAGCCTAGGCCAAACCTGCGATTCGGCCTAATTTCCTTTGGCGGTTTGAGCCTACCCTGTAACTGTGTGCCCAGACCTTTACCCTGTTGGTAGCCGATGTTCCTCATAATCTCCCACCCTTTGGAGTGAAAAGGGAGATATGATGTTGCGGTTGTCCTGACCGGCTCCTTTGGTGCTAGTGGAACGTGAGATGAATCACGTACGTCCAGTAGTGACAATATGGGCCGATGAGACGGCCAAACAGAGGGCAGAGAGGTGTTGATAGCATCCACTGTGTGAAGGACAGGTGTACTGACCACTTTAATAATCCTCCCATTGTAAGGAAACTTCAGGCACTGATGGTTGGTGGAAGGCACAGCGTCCATGGCTTCGATGTAAGGGCAACCCAGTATAGCCTTGAATGTGGGGTCCATGTCGAGGACATGGAATTCCGTGGGAATTGACATGGGGCCTAGTTCTGCCTTCAGAATAATCATCCCCTGCGGCGGCCTTTTGCTATTGTCATAAGTCGTGACCGTGATCGAGGAAGGTCTTATTTGTTCCTCGTCGATCCCACACAACTGAAGAGTGCTCATGGAGATCACATTTATGGACGCACCTGTGTCCACAAGACACGGGTTTATGGATACCCCATTAATTTTTATTGAAATGCACAGTGCATATTTTCGAGCTTCTTTGGGAGCGAGCTCGTAATTGTGGAACATGATGGCCGGTTGTATGTCCGTTGGGGTCAGGACGGTAGAGATCTTTTCTACAAGGAGGTCCTCATTCACCATGACTTTTTGAAGATATTCCATCAAGGCCGCCTGGTGGGATGTGGATCTTTGAAGTAGCTCCAGGATGGAGATCTGAGCAGGCGTCTTGTCCAAGTGTTTCAATAGATCATACTGTGTTCTAGGGATAGCTCTTTCTGGTTGTTCTCCATCATCCTTCTCTGGCTGAGATTGCTCAGGATTCTGACTGTTGTGGGAAAAAATCATGTGGAAAATCCTTTCACTCCGGAGCACCATTGCTTGCGGCTTTTGTACCTCTGTGGGGGTAGCAGTGGGTTTTAACAGGGATTTGAGGGGTAGTGGTGGAGGAATGGTTGACGAAGCAGGGGTGATGACGGGAGCAGGGATTCTGATGAGGGGTTTGTTAGGTGGAGGCATGGTGGAGGTAGAGGGGATATCGCGCGGGTTATGAAGGATAAGGGGTCTGGAAGGTGGAGGTGGAGACGAAGTAGAAGTGGGTAGGGCTTGAAGCGGGTAATGATTTTGAGGTGGGTGATGGGTAATGAGTGGTTTTGAAGGCATTAGTGGTGATACGGTGGAGAAAGATGGGGTTATGTATGGTTGACAGATGATAAGGGGTTTAGAAGGCGTAGGGGTAAATGTGGTAGAGGTGGATGGTAAAGTGGGGGAGTGAGAGAAGATGAGAGGGTGTGAAGGCGTAGTGGAGAGTGTCGGTTGATAGGGGATCGGGGTACGGATGAGAGGGCGTAATGGTAGTGGAAATGGTGAAGGCGATACTGACGCGGGTTGATGAGAGAGAGGTGCTACTCGGGCAAGGAAAAGGTGTTACGTGATGATAGGATTGGCGGTATAAAGAATGGAGGTACTTTCCTAGTGCCACACCTGCTCTCTCCCGACTTCCGGGAAGGAGGAGATGGGGTTAACCTGATGATTGGGTTGTTTGTGCTCCGGTAATGGATTCTGGATTATGCCCATGTTAGGCTGTTGTTGTGGGACCTGCTGAGGCTGTTGTTGTGGTTGTGGTTGCTGCTGCTGCTGTTGTTGTAACTGCTGCTGTGGCCTATGAGGAGGTCTCCTAGCCTTGAGGGCGGCGATGTATCGTCTCATTTCATCCCAATCTATTTGATGTTCATCATTCATATCATGGATGTAATCTTTGAAATGGAAGCAGTAATCTACTGTGTATCCTGGCTGCCTGTGGTAGACGCAGTATTTGGGGGTATCAACATTCGGGGGCCACACGAGCCTTTCTCTGGGTAGGGTGAGTTGGTTTGATGCCATGAGGGCATTAAAAATGTCTGCTAAGGTTTCTGGCAATGGTGGATAGTAGGCTCTCTTGGGACCGACCGGCCTCCTTTGTTGCTGTTGGGGACCATAGTTTCCCGGGGGTGGAACTTGGTTGTACTAAAGCGGTGGTTGTTGTTGCTGAGGTTGTGGTTGTTGTTGCTGGGGTTGACGTAATGGAGGCATATTATCCTGGGGTGGATTATTTTGGGGTGGAGGACGAAGAGGGAAAGGACCTGGTTGGAGGGGAAGTCGGGGCATTTGTGGAGGCCTTGGGTTGACTGCATAGTTGGCATTGTTGACCGCACCCACTTGCTCATTTGTCACGACCCCTTCTGTTGCTCCGCCCGGGACACCAGTGCCTGTCTTTCTGACCACTTTGGGCTTCGGCGACTCAAATATGTTCATAATGGGGGAGTCTTTTAACTGGGTTTGGATGTACCGGGCCCTTTCATAGAGTTCCTCCATTGTAGTAAGTTTATTCATGGCCAGGACGTGTCTGAACTGTGGGGTTGCATTAGACACAATCATCTTCACTTGTTCGGGCTCGGAGAGGGTATCCCTTATTCTTTCCGCCAGAGACCTCCATCTATCAGCATAGCGGACAAAATCCTCGTCGGGCTACATCTTTTCGGCCACTAGGTCGGTAATGGAGAGTGAGGGACCGACCCTATCCCTATATTTCTGCAAGAACCTCCTCTGGACTATTTTAAAATTCTCAGCCTCGCGGGGCTCCAAGGAATAGAACCACTCAAGCGCGGGACCATCCAATGATCTCCGAAAGAGGTATGCCAGGGACCTCTGATCGTTTTGCCAATAGGAGGACTCATACATGAAATCCTTGAGGTGAATGAAGGGGTTGCCGGTACCATTGTATCTGCGGTACGTGGGCATTTCGGAGGGAGGAAGATGAATGACGGGAAGGATTGGAAAAGCAACCTCCGGGGTGGCTTTCACGTCCACCATTCTTCTCAGATTTTGAAACTGCTCGTCCATGCGATTGAACCTATTGAGGAGCGATTGGGCGAGCTCCTCTGGAGGTGAAGGTGGTACTTTCCACTGGGGGAGAAACTGTCTCCCGGAGACTTGAGGGGGGAACCCCGAATGAGAGGGAGCTGCCGGACCGCCGACAGTTGGCCCTGGCTGAAGCGGTATGTGGGGAACAACTGGAGTTTGAGATTGTGACGGGAATTGGAATGAGGGTGGTTGTTGGCTCGCTTGTCCTTGAAGCGAGGGAGACTGGATGGCTTGCGCCAATGAAGGAGATGGAATGGCCTGCACGGACTCTTGGAGAGGTGCGATGGCCGGAGTTGATTCCTGGGGCGTGGGGGAAACAGATTTCCCCTTCAAAATGGCCTGGAAGGCCTGGAGATGTTCAGAGGTAAGCTCCGTGTTGGCGAGGACGCCTAGTAAGGAAGAGATATCCTGTGGTGGGGACGTGTCCTCGGTAATAACCTACACCTCATGCAAGGGCTCATGAGAAGGACCCGAGTCCATAGCATAGACTCGCGGGTCGGCTGACAAACTACGACTAGGGTGGTTCTCCTCAAAAGACTCGTGAGCCATGCTCACAGTTTTCCCAGAATGCAAAAACATACACTAGCAAGCAGGTAGCAGAGATTATCAAACAAGTGGATGCCTTTACGCCTTTTTTGTGTTTTGATTTTGATGATTTTTTTATGTTTTTAGAGAGATCCGAAGTTCACACAAAATAGGGACCCTAGTTTATTTTTGTTTCACCGCCGTGTCAGCTAGGGTCTCTCGTCTCACTACGAATGGAATGACTAACTCTGGGGAACTTCAATGGTACAACCAGCCCAGTGAACGAAGAGGAGATTCTTCGATTTCGGGGACTTACGGAGGTCCCAGTGGAAGAGATTCTAGTCCGTTGAGAGGAATTCTCAGACGGAGAGTCCTTCCTTCACCGGGAAAGGGTGATCCTTAGAAAAAATGAAAAAGGATATAAAAGAGGGATGGATGTATGCAATGGAATGCCGACAGAGATATAGAGTAAGAAAACAACAAAAATAACAAACATATAATGAACACCCAATCAATCACAACTGACAGTGCTGCCGTGAGCACAACGGGGGCGCACGAGGGCGCCAAGGTGGAGAGGCACGGACGGTGCCGAACTTGCAAGGGTAGCCAAAAGGAAGCAGTAGAGGTCCCACCGTGATCGCCAATCTGTGAGCGACGTCACGCGGTTCGGGGAGCGAAGAAGACGCGGAGCTCGCGGGCTCCTCTTTTGTTTGCTGCAACACAGAGATAAGAGAAAAGAGAAGGGGCCACCACGGGAGATTGCTCCGGCGGGGCGAGCGGGACAAATGTAATATAGCAAGGTATGGGGGTTAAACGGCCATAGCGGGAAGTGACTCGCCGCGGCCTCGGGGGGACGGGAATGGTGCAGAAATTAAATAGCAAGAATTGAAACGGCCATTGGGGAAGTGACTCGCCGCGGCCTCGAGAATATGAGCAGATAAGAATATAACAGAATATAAGGAGAATATAAAGAGCGGGAATTTAAACGGCCATTGGGGAAGTGACTCGCCGCGGCCTCGAGAATATGAATAGATAAGAATATAACAGAATATAAAGAGAATATAAGAGCGAGAATTTAAATGGCCATTGGGGAAGTGACTCGCCGCGGCCTCGAGAATATGAGCAGAATATAACAGAATATAAAGAGAATACAAGAACGGGAATTTAAACGGCCATTGGGGAAGTGACTCGCCGCGGCCTCGAGAACAAGATGTGATCGCCAGGGGCCAAAAGACCCCAAAATAAAGAAAGTGATCGCGCCTACCTCGAGAGCGGGAGATGGCGGGTTGCTTCTTCCTCCCCCTTCGGCCGGCCGACGGAGAGGGCTTTCTTTGGTTTCCCTTGCAAAACAGTAGACAATAAATGAACGGAATTAGAAAATGGCAGTGTAGTAACAATTCCTTGCAATAAAAGTAACGAGATCGTGACCTGACACACACCTGGTTGGTGTGGTTTTAAACCCCTCTCGGACTCGAGTAGGAGGAAAATGCGATGATGAATGCAAGAAGTATGCAAGAGACGGCGCCCTTATGTAGGGAGATAGAGGATGCAGTATGATAAATGTAAAGAACTATGGAGAAAAAGGGGAAGAAAAGGCTTATTGGATGAGCCGATGGTGAGATCCGGCGGAGCTTCTGGCAATGTAGGGATGACGTGGAAGCGCGGTGGATGAAGACGACCTTCCTCTCACGAGCATGGGCACCCGAGAAGCCGGCAGAACCTCCACCTACAAAAGACCCCACATGTTAGAAATGACTCCGGTAGCCTCTGGGCTCCGGCAGCCTATCAGATCTCTTAGAAGCTCTCCTAGAATTGAGGGGGTGGGCCTCTATTTATAGGGCTCCGGAGGGTGGAGGCGTCCAGGACCCTGGACACCTCCATCAAGGCCGAACTAATATTTTAATCTATTTTTATTCATTTTTTTGGAATATTTTTGTGGAGGCGTCCAGGGCCCCGGACGCCTCCAACAGGTCCACCGAACCCCACCGACGGCCGCACGCGGTTTGGCACAACGCGTGGTTTCGTGAGCGGCGCCTCGTGATTTTGAAATGGGCGCGTCTAGACGGTTGGACGTCTCCACAATTTGGATTCTTTCACACACGACAACCGTCGTTCGGTGGGCGGCGCCCCGTGAGGGAGTTTATGGAGGCGTCCAGGGGCCTGGACGCCTCCAAGAAAATATTTTTTTATTATTATTTTGTTTTTCTATGCCAAAGCTGGCATTTTATATTTTATATTTTTGTTTTTATGGAGGCATCCAGGGGCCTGGACGCCTCCATTAATATATTATTTTTATTTGGCTTTTGGTTTATTTGAAAATAAATTAAAAGAATGGGGGCGTCCAGGGGCCTGGACGCCCCCAAAAAGACCCACCCGGATCCTCGGACAAGGTGTTGGTGGCTGCCCGGCAGACACCCTTCTTGGTTCCGGAACCTCTTGATGCGTCTGACTGGTGTTGATGCCGTCCGAATGCCGTGACGAGACGATTCCGGATGCCGAAAAGGGCGGAAGAAGACTCAAGAAAAGGAAGCACTCAAGTGATTCAAAACGCGTAAGCCGTCGCGGGGCGTTGTATAGTGATATGTGACTTTTTCAGGAGACGTCAGGAATAGCGTGTCTACAGTAACATCCTTTCATCATTCCATTCCTTATATTTTCTCTTGTAAGCATTTTTACTATATGGTATCTACTCTATTATAGTATATCAAGGACCTTGTGGTTCTGATAAACCTGGAATATGAGTTCCCCTTCACCAAAAATAGTGATAGTTCCAGGGGAGTCTTGATCACACGGATAGGCCGGTGGGTCATCTAAGGTTTGGGACGACGGTTTCACTTTCTGAGTTGATGCGTAGATAAACGGGCTTCGGCTTAGTGTCAGCTTAGAGATTTGAATTCCTGACCAAATCTGGATGGTTTAGCAATAATATCCTTAATTATTTTCTATTTTAGTTTATTTTAGTTTTTCTTTTAGCCCAACATGCATCATGTAGGACTTTGAGCTTTCATGATGAAAATACTCATATTACGCCAATAATGAGGGCCGCTCACTCTTAATTAAGTTGACATGCGATATTCCATTCCAAATCGAGTATTATGTTCTCCATGAAGCCGCTCAGGCTGGTTCCTTGAAAGCATTCATTGGCTGGGTCTTTATCTCAATTCACTTTATTTTCCTACAAACCCACCTTGGTTGTTGCACATCCACATTGGCTGGTAACCGCTCTCCAATGGTGTCTTTCCTTTCGTGCCCACGTGCACATTTCGTTTAGTTTAAGTTCCTTCATCCAGCCAATCAATTGCTTTCTCTAATCATCCGAGATTGTTTCATTCAGAATCATGGAAAGATTTCTAACATTTAGTGACGGAGGCGTGTCACATCACACCTTGGCATCTACTTTTCAATCCGTTCCCACTTCATTCCGCTTGTTGCACTTTCGTTTCATTCCGTCTCACTCCCTTGCAAAGCAGACGCCAAGGCGAGACAGCTGTAGACACGGCAAAATCAATGCTATGATGAGTAAATCTCATGTCACCACGTGACGCCCCAAAGTGGACTTCAATATTGGCTTAATATGAAGTTTTTCTAATTTTTTGGTATTCCAATAATAATTGTAATTAACGCCTGGAGGAAGGGCGTCATTTAAATGACGACCTGATAGGGGTCGTGTTTGTATAAATAAATGACTGTTCATATAGGCGTTGTTTCCTGGATTTTACGAATCCTAAACAAAATAAAACTCAAAGAATTGACGCCCATCTTTGGGGCATTGATTATTTGACGCCCATTCAAACAGGCGTCATTTCATATTTTTAAATAAGGAAAATCCTTTATTTTCATAATTAAATTCAGGAATTAACGACTGAATGGCTGTCATCATTTCAATTAACGCCCCTCTTTAGGTCGTCATTTTCACCTCCGTCTCCGTTTCGCCTGTTACCTTCCAGTAGTGATCATTTCCCCATTTTGCACTTAGTTTTCGATTGGGAAGAGGGATCCTTGTTGGAGGATCAAATTCCTTGTTACCATCCTATTGAAACAAGGATTTTTGGGGCTATAAATACCCCATATGTTCCTCACGCGCGAGAGTTAAGAGAGAGAGTTAACAACAAGGGGGCTTAACGAGAGAACACTGTGAGAATTTCCACAGAGAGAAGAGCATTTGTTCTTTTGCAGAACTTCTTCCAAGCTTCTTCATCCACAGAGTCCTCTTCCTCCAGGCGGCATTCCTTCATCCTGTAGCCGCTGCGGCTTTTGTTTCTCCCTTTACTGTTGCACACACAATAGAAGGCCACCTTTTCTCTTTTTTGTTTTATTTTTATTAAGATCACTCATCACTCTCTAGTTGCTCTACTAGAGATCTTCTCAGCACGTTAAGCTTGTTTTGCATCACTTGTTTACATTATTATTTGCATATCATAGCATCCATACTCCATACCTTGTTGCTCCTCTTAGGGGTTTAAACCAAAACACACAAGGTGTGTTCATGCCCAATTTGCTTAGATCTATATTATTAGAGCATTGATACTACACATCATTTGGCTAATCCATCTCTTTACTTGTTTTGTGTGTTTTGCAAGGGTAATCAAACTAGAAACCCCCTTTATCGGCCGGCCGATAGAAGGAGGAAGGAAGGACTTGCAATTTCCCCGCTTCATACAAGGTACATGCGATCATCTTTACATTTTTGAGGTAACCCCTCTGGCGATCACCCTCCTTAGAGCATCTCATGCTCTTCTTTTCCTTATGTCCCACATATCTTAGCACATTTTTTGCCCATTTTATTTTTATTTTAAATCTTTTTCTTTTCTTTAAAATGTCTATGTGACACGTTCACATACGCCTCTCAGGGCGATCTGGAGTTGACCTGAAGCTGAGGCGTAGCCGATGGAGCTTGGCCTTTTCTTCATCAACGGAGAAGAGATCATCTTCATCCTCCTTCGAGAGCCAGCCATTGCTTTTGCTTTTGATTACGAGGTATGCACTGGGTCCCCCCGAAGTAAAGCGCAACATCGGCGAGATTGCATTCTGCTGGGCTGAGTGGCGACAAGTCTGCAAAGACCATATGATGTTCTCCATCTTTGGCATATTTGATGCACTAGTGGAGAGTTGATGGGATGACCCAATTTTCATGCATCGAGGGTCTGCCCAATAGGACCTTGTAGGATGTGTTGGCATCGATAGTGTAGAACGTCACCTTGGAGGTGAAATCATCGAGCACTAGATCAACATCTACTCAGCCGAGGACGTCCTCGGTATCCTGGTTGAAGCCAGATATCTTGACGGCTTTAACCTTCTAAAGGTACGGCGTCAGATATATAGTCTTAAAAGTTTTCAATGGCATGATGTTGACAGCAGCACCGGCGTCCACCAGGATCCGATTCGTCTCCTGCCCATTGATTTTACCCCGCATGTAGAGAGGGCGGTTGTGACACAGAGAGGATAGTAACTTATCCTTTTCCGCAAATGTGACGGTGGCTGCGAAGGCTTGGTATGTTGCCGCCTTCATTTCTGCAGCATGTGCTTCATAGGCTTCTGGCTCCTGGAGTATTTTGATAAGAGCTTATCTTAGCTCCTTACTCCAAGCAATGGCTTCCCAAATTGTGATGTTGACAGGAAACTACTTCATCTGGTGAAGGACCTTCCGGTCGGCTCGAGCACGAGCATCCTTCAATGAGGGTAGTATGTCTGGTATGGTCTTGTGCAAGCTATCGTGCTGCTCCCCATCAGGGAGTTGCACCGCCTTGCCTTTGCCACTAAGATCGGACTAACTCTCATCACCTGTGGGTTCCTGGAATAGAGGTGCTAGGGATGGCTCTTCTGGAGGCCACTAGCGAGCTGGGCCGTCCTTGCCAGACGGACCTGCTCGATCTTCAGAGATGATTGGGGCTGGAGTAGGGACTGGAGCGCTGGTGATGACCTCCTCCATGCTGGAGGGATCAAAGATGATGGCGCCCTTTCGAATCTCTAACTCCATAATGGGGGCAGGTTCTTCCCCTCGAAAGAGGATGATTCACTCCAGGTCGAAGGTGGGCAAGTGGAGAGGTAGCTCAGTGATTCTCCTACGACCTCGGCCACATCCAGGACCACGGCCTCGACCGTGTATTTTCCAGAGTGGGTTGTAGCCCTAGCGTGGCGGTGGTTCTTTGTCTCTCCCGGGATACTACTGGCTCACCTTGCCGAGAGGTGTTGATGTTGTCAGGAGGTTGGATGGCCACCACGTTACAGGTGCAGCCTCGAAGCATTTCTTCCAGCTGCTCTATGGTGATCTCCTTATCTTTATAGAATGAGGAGAGCTCTTCTGGGATGAGGAGTCTTTCACCATTTTTGATTTTCTGGATCATCTCTTGGACCCAGCTTCTAAGGCGAGCTCGCTTTTGCATCTCTTCCCACTGGATGTAGCTATCGAGTAGGAGTGCGCTAGAGGGATGAGGAGGAATGTACTCCTCCAGGTCATTGATGAGCTGTTGTAGCCTTTGGAGAGGCGTTAGCTCGACTGGAGATTGTAAAGCGGTTGCTTGCTCAGCTTTCTTTTTGAGGTTCTTCCTCCTGTTCTTCTCCTATCTTTTGGCGATGGGCGCCTCCAGGGGAGTAGGAGGGAGAGGTGCTGGAGCCGGAGTTAACCAATCCCCATGATGATATCTTTGAGCTGGTGTCTTGACAGAGGGAGGTCGATGGCTTTTCTTTGCCCGGATTTCAATCCAGGCACCTTCTGCTTGTTATATTTGGAAGGTAGCATTAATCCCATGTTCGATGACCTCAGGTGGTAGCTCCTGGTATGTTGGGATGTTGGGGTTGGCGTCCGAAGATGTATGCGTGGTTTGATGCCTTACCCGCGGTGACAAAGTTCTTTGTTGAGATGTGAATTGGGTGACTCGCTTGGAGTCTTGCTCCTTAGCTTTGCCTTTGCTATCCGGCTTGGAGCGGCATCCTGTGGTAACTGGAGTCACAGTGGGGCACCGCCGCTCCTGGCAATTTGATGCGGGAAGGACACGCGACTCGACTCCAATTGGATAGGACTCTTAGCAAGCTCACGATCACCCCTAAGCGAGGGAAGACGTGGGACCGGGCGCGGTTGAGAAATCGGCCGTGAGTCTCGGGTATCGACTTTTCCGTGTTAACTCGGATTGAGTCACGTGACGGTACACTCACTCACTCTCGTAGCGTTGATAACAATATATCAAGCTAGGAACCTACACTCGTAGCGGCATATACAAATGAATACGAACTAAGCAAAGTGCGATAAAGAGTGGGGGTGAGTTTACCTCCACGCTCCGGGCGTGGGGAAGACGATCCCGGCCAATTATAGTAACTCTCGATAATAATAGTAAAAACTTAATTACAACAGTGAATTTTATTGCCCACTCCACGCAGGGAGGTAAATGGCTACAAGTGGGGCCCGGGAGGACCGACCCTAGGTTGACGGGTAGTAATCTGGAGGTGCAATCGGGGTGAACTCGGCATGCTGGTCCGACTCGTTACTGCACAGACTCGATACTGCGCCGACTCGGTTCTGAGTCGCTGGACAGCAAGCCTTGGCCTCCAAAGGAACATCGCCTTCCTGAGATCTTCTGGAGGCGCCGCTTGGCTGGGACGATGGCGGGATGTCCTTGATCGACTCCCTGAAGTGGCGGTTCCAGAAGTTGACTTTTGAGAATTTTGCATAAATTATTCCCGGACTGTAATTTCAGACCTGCACAGGGAACAGATCTGCATGTCTCGGCTGCAAGAATTATGGTGCTCAGATACGGAGGCCGATCGAGGCGTGGCTTGTATCGTTGGAAAGAGAACTCACATAACTACGACATATTTTTTTTCCGTCGATCCATAGAAGGGATTAGAAATTAAAAACTCTGTAAACTACGGGTTTTCTTATGGATCAGGTTACTAACACTCAAGACAGAAAGAGATCTGCCTGAAACTGACCATTGACCGAGAGGAAAATGAATTTTCTAGACTCCACGAAAATTTTGGTGGAAGGGGATATATGTGAGGAACACGGAGTAATTTGTATGGATTTTTTGGAAATTGATAAGGGGGTGGGAAAAATACGAACAGGTGACACTGTCCCGTGGATCTGCAGAATGGCAGATTACAGGGGGGAGAACAAGAAATGTGGGAAAAATACTAAACGACATCCAAATGACACAAAATTTAAACTGGAGGCTAGGGGAGACACGTAGAACAAGCCCTCAAAGTTTGGGCTCGATCAGACAACAAGAACCAAAGATAAAATTCCGGAGATGAGCTTCTGTCCTGATGGAGACAGAATTCTGGCGATGAAGACGGCAGCGCGATGGCGGTGCGATGGCGGCGGCGGCAGAAATAGAATTCAGAGGGGTTGAGGAGAAGGTAGAAGGGCATCACACCCAAGATTTAGTAGAAATCCATCTGCAAGAGGGGGAGGGAGAGAGGAGGAGGGCACACCCTTCTTTGGCTCCAACCAAATTCACAATTTTTCTCTTCATTTATTCTTACAAAACACTATACATGGGTTTATATAGAAGGAGAGGAAGGGGGAGGGGGTTGGGATTTCGTGGGAGAGAGGGGAGGGGTAGTATTTTCTTCCCCCATGTGGTCAATTGGCCTAAAAAAAGAAAATACAAAATGTCATTTTAATGGGGGGGCACCCCCTTGACTTAAGGGGAGGCATCTTGGACATTTTGTTCCACTTGTCCCCCTTTGAATGTCAAACCATCTAGAATCCCACCTAGGACTTTGACCAGCCCCACATGGACCCCCAAGGTGCCACTTGGACCAATGAGCAAGGGGTGGAGGGTCCTGTAGGGCCTACATGGACTTTTTGCATAAAAACTCAAAGAATCCTAAGGAATGACAAATTGGCTTATAAAGCCTTACAATTGCAAACCTACTTCCCAAGGATATAAATGCAAACTAAAAGGACATAAATATAAAATAAAAAGTTAGTGCCCAGTGTAGATTCCCATCAATTCTCCCCGGGTGGGAAGAACTCGACCCCGTCGAGTAAGGGGTGCGACTGCTCGTGACGTCGGCGGATCCGTCATCGTACCCGGAAGCGCAGAGTATGCTCCACTCTAAGTAATCGACACCTGCTCATCCCGTATAGATTCGATATGCACTCGCTACTGTGGAGGAGGCTAGACGTGGACACTCCGGGGTGGGGTCACCCTCAAATGAAGGGAGGCGGCTCAAAGGCTCACTAGGAATCACCGCTTGTCCCTTATGTGACTAGATCCGATATGTGAAGTAGAACCGATCCCAAAGTCCGACAAGTCTCGCACTCGACTAGGACTAACAACGCGAGCGTACAAAACCAACGCGACTCGATGCATGCACAAACATACGACAGACAAATGAAACAAAGACTCACAAAGACCCTAAACAAACCTAATGTTAGTCCGACCTACACATAGGTGATGGTGGACCAGGACACCCGAATGTGTGCCATGCATACACTAGAGGCAACTGGTGGTTGGCGGAATGTGGGACACCTAGACATCCTATGGTGGACCATGCATGCACATCGGACTTGTATGTGGGAGAGCCAGGGGTACCAAATGTATCTTTTTCCTTTCCCCTAGATGATGGTGTATCTCGTAAGTGAACGAGCTTGGTGGGTATAGACGACCCAGCCGGTAGGGAAGGGGTGTGGTAGTTGACTCCCTCGTAGAATTGAAGTATATATGGTGGGTCCAGGGGTCCACTAGAGAATGGGTCAAAGGAATCAAAGAAGGTATGACCCCTTGTGGTGGGTTCCCACAAGTCACGGTCCCATGTATGGAAGTCCTGAAGGTGTAGATTGTCACCTTCATGCATCGTGGTAGGTGGGACGGTGATCATATGTAGGATGTATGGTTTCTCCCTCGGGCAAAAGGGTATGAAGTCGGGTTCGGCCGACATAGGGAGGAATAAGAGGATCTCCGTGGTGACACAATCCATGGTGCACACGGAGGTAATGGACGCTAAGGCCGGATGGGTGAAGCTAAGACTAGTGAGTTGGTCAAAGCCTCGGGCCAATGAGTGTGTCAACTTCCATTGCGTGTCTAATCCCACAATAAGGTCATCCAAAGTGTCAACATGGTGACTAGATCGAAATGTGATATGGAAGGAGTTGACTGACACTAATGGTAAGGTGGGGTCCATGGATGGGTAAGGCGGTGGGACCAAGCCATCCCTGAGCCAACTAAAAAGCGGCTCGGCTATGAAAAGCGTACCCGTTAGAAACACGGGTGGATCGGGCTTGGTGGCTCCAAATAAGATGATTCCAAATATAGTTCGGAAGGAGTGGGTGGCAATGGAGCACTCACGGGTGGTGAAGGAGCACGTGTCCTTTCTCTCCTATCCAACCAATCTGAAAATATTTTCATGAATTCATCAAAGGTGCGGGTTGGAGTAGGGGCCTCGGGGTGGACTCGCTCCTCATCTCTCGGCCCGGATGTGGACCTAGGCTCGGCTAGAAGCGGGGCTTCCACTTGGTTGGAGGTGCTTGGGTGGGATTCGACGGAGGTGCCAAGGGGAGGTTGGTTGAGGGCGACTGGACGGACCACTTGATTGGGAGTGCTTTGGTGGACTTGGATGGGGGTGAAGGGGCGGGGTTGGTTGGAGGTGTGGCCCACTTGATTGCGGGTGAATTGGTGGGGTTTGCTAGTGGTATGACCCCCCGTGGTTGGAGGTAGGTGGGCGGGGAAGGTAGACCCTCCTAAGCGCTCTCTTCATATCCCACCATGACTCGATGGGCCTTAGCCTCCTATCTTCTCAGAAGTATTTGATGTCTCTCCATGTTTCGGCAGCTTCATAGAAAAGTCACCTTTTGGCAAAGTCGACTTGCATGGGACCGGACATAAGGTAACACTCAAAGTAGTCATCCATAATGGCTTCCCACTCTAGGTAGTCACCTGGGTTTTCGAAGCCATAGAAGTCCCAGGCTACGGGTCTACGGGGGTGGTCTGGGTGGTTCTCCCATCTTAGATAGTATCGCCACCATGCAGAAGATGCGGCCCCTTTGTCGTCCATGGGACACGGGGACACTAGTGAGTGACAAATTGGCTTATAAAGCCTTACAATTGCAAACCTACTTCCCAAGGATATAAATGCAAACTAAAAGGACACAAATACAAAAATAAAAGTTAGTGCCCGGTGTAGATTCCCATCACAGTTACCCTGACCTTGCGTATTAATTGGGCCTGGCTGTAGAGGGCCCGATTGGCTTGCTAGAGTCGCTGAAGACTCCAAAGATGTCTTCTTCACGATCTGAAGGGAACCCGAAGGCATGCTAGATGGGGAGACACGACACGGTTGTGCCAAGGCTCCGTTCTATTTTTGTTTCCCCTTCACATCTTTCGGCATAGGCGATGGAGTCGGAGCAGGGGAGTAGCGAGAGGAGCTTGGGATGCCCATCGTCATCTTGCTTACCAGGACATCCTCTTGACCGAGAAGGACTCAGAGTTGCCTGGCAGTATCCACCTTGGAGAAAGGAAGAGACTCCAACTCTTTCCAAGGCCGCCAATGCGAAGCCTAAGTAGCAAGAACCGGCTGACTGGTGCTCTACGTCTGGGTATCTAGGGGAGCTGAGGTGGTAGGAGGATGGATGATGTTGACCAAGAAATTACTCGGCTCAGTCCCCTGGTTGATATCCTACTTCCTATGGCTTTGCAGTCACTCAAGAGCTTCTCGGTTATCAGTTCAAAACTTGAGCCACTCCGGGACATGTCGATAAGGCAACCGGTGGCCATTCGCTCGAGGAGGGTCTGGTTGATCTGATGCACTTCTGGCAATGCCCGGGGTTTCCACAATGGCTTCTCGAAGCCTTAGAGTCATCATGGAATTCCCCTCAACATTAATCTGCTCCCACTAGATCTGCTCCTGGATTAAGTGCTGAACTTCCTCACATAATTCGATCGTGTGGCAAATTCTAGCGTGAAAAGGGCAATACTGGGGGTGACTGAAGTACCATTGAGTATAATCTGTCGGTGCCTCATGTGCCATCATTTGCCCTCTCTGAACGAGGATATCAAAGAGCTGCCTAGTCCTTTCTCTTGGAAAGGAACGAGGTGTGCGGTCATGCCAGGGTCTCCACCCTGGGTACCACAGTGAGTGCTCGCCTTGGCTGGTGTCGGGCTCCTCTGCATCAGTGTCAGAGAGAGAGAGAACACCGCCATCATCTGAATCACATTAGCTGAATAGTAAATCACACATGTTGTCTTAGCGGGTCTGGACCACGCATGTGGCTGCGGGGGATCGACGAGACCGCTCTTATTTTTGATGAGGCCATCTCGGATTAGCTTCTATGCCTGAGTCTTGAAGACATAGCAATCTTCAAGTGGATGACCTAACATGCGATGATATGGGCAATAGATAAGGTCATCAGCTTTCTGGGCATCATCTGGCTTGCGAGCTTCAGGCAGCTTGATGATCTTTTGAGTCATGCATAGGTCGAAGAGCATCTTCGTGTGTTCCTTCCTGAAGGACAATGGCATCTTCATACGCTCTGAAAAGGAAGGTGCGGCTGGTTTGTCTGCGGGCTTCTTGTATGAGCCGCTTGACTCACCTTCCTTGCTGGATTTAGTGCTGTGGGTGAACTCAATGGTGTTCACCTCCTTACTAGGTTGACGTTCTCGCGTCTGTTTACCCTTGGCTGAAGTATAGCTCGGGTTATCGGCGAAGAACATCTCTATTTCGGCGACTGACGAGTTGAGCTTGTCGAAGCCTTTAATGTTGGTGTCGAGAAGCTTTTCGCTGACCTCGGCTGCCAAACCTTTGCGGCATGTAGTAATGGCATCCTCCTGGACTGGCGGGTTGATGCACCTCATGTTGAGGTCTCACGACCTTTTGATGAAGTCGAGGGCACTCTCGCCCTTCTTCTGCTGGAGAGAGTAGAGCTTTGCTAGGGAGATCTTGCGCTCAGCCGTCTGGAAACGGTCGAGGAATTTCTTCTATAGATCTGCCCAGTCAACCATAGAGTTGGGCTTCAGGGGGGAATACCATTGAAAGGTCCTTCCCATGAGTGAGGTGGCGAAATAGCAGAGGAGGTATGACTCGTCCAATACTAGCTCACCCATGGCCGTGATGTAGTAGTCCAAGTGTTCATGTGGAGACCCTTGCCCGTCAAACTTTTGTAGCTTCAGGGGCTTGGCGTACTCCGGGGGAAGCTTTTTCAACTGGTGATGCAGTGGGTATGGTACGCTATAGAGGTCTATATTGGCGACCCCTTCCCCATACTAGGCGAGCTTTGTCTCAATGATCCACTCAATCATCTACCGTTGTGCTACGAGGTTTTCTGGCACTAGCATATTGGATGCTCGTGAATGAGCTTCTACTGGAGGCGTGTCGAGCCCTGCTGCAGTCGGGGTTCTAGCGACTGTTGCTGAGGCATTGGCACCATTGTGCCCAACTGGTAGGGCTGCTGCTTCGGCCGGAGGCCTGGCAGGTTGTTGAGGGTGAAGGTCCCGTTCCTGAAGAAGATCTTGCAGGAGGGCCTTCAAGTGTTGGTTCTCCCTCATGAGAGTCTCGAGAGTCACCTCTTGAACCTCATCCGCTGGCGGATCATTATTGACTGGATCCATGTTAGCAGGAGCACCACGGTCCTTGACTGGAACCTCTTCAGCGCGTTCCGATGCCTGTGGTCTGGTAGAAGTGCCAATATGACCTGGCGGCACTGGGGGCTGGCTTGAGGGCGAGGCCTCCTGAGCTAGGCCAGAGGCTGGTTCAGGTCATCGGACTGGGTGTCGGGTTGGTGGCCGGTGGCATAACACGCGAACACCCAAACCACATCATTGATGAATCGAACTGTCCCCTTCTTCCAGAAACGCTTCTCAAAGCGGACTGGTGCCCCCGGTCTATTAAAGAGTGAGGTCCTTCGAGGTGGATCCTCCGTTGTGGGATCGGAGTCGACCTGAGAAGAGGTTGAGGCTGGGTGCCGGTGGGGCCTGGCACATGACCTTCTTTGCTTCGGCCTATTTGGGCTAGAGAGGCTAACTGGTCGGGTGCCATTGGACTATGCCGATGAGGATTCAACGATGTCCCGAGCGATGTCGCGCCTGGACGTTCGAAGAGAGCTCTTGGGACGTGCCCACCGAACAGCTTGAGCCTCCTCTGGGGTAACCCAGATTCTTCTCAGGCTAAGTTGTTGTCCTCCCTTTTTACTATTCTTTTGACTGGACTTGGGAGTCTGGGTGCCGGACTGGTGTAGATGCCCCCAGTTAGTTGTCGAGGCACCAATTTCTCTTTGTTCCGCTTTTTCTTCTCACGTTCGTTGCTTAAGGCCAAAGCAGTTGGCAGTGGGGATCGTAGGCACAGTCCGATCCCGGGGTACAATTGGTTGGCCTCCATTGAGACGATTCCTCAAGTCACCGACAAGGAGGGTCTTACCGGAATTACTGGTTGCAACGGTGGATCACCGGCCTTTACGACTGCTATGGCGCTTTTTCTGGGGAGCTAGAGAGGACCCCGTTCCAAAGTGGTAGATGAAGAAGACAAGGTCTACCATTATCTATAGCATAAAGCTATCGACAAAAAGTGCTAGGTTCGGCCTTCAGGGCATGATGACCCATACCGAGAGCCGATGGCTGAGTGACCCAAGTATAGGCTTCTGCCCGGGCCGATAGAAGTGTTGCCGGAGATCAAGACAACGCTCTTGCACTGAGAACCGATGTTGTGGGAAATGCTGGGTGCCAAAGACTCGAGTCTTCGTGCCTAGTGGCACTCCAACCTGGACAGGGTGCAGGTGTGCCAGTCGATCTCTCGACAATCACTTATGGAACCAAGTGTTGACCGGGGAAGTGTCGCCAGGACGCGGCACGTGGGCACGAGGGTATCGGGCGACACATGGAGAGAAGGGTGGCTCCACATGTGCAAGTGAGCAGGCGATTGTGGGGATTCGTGTACGGGACATCTTTCCTTACCGGCCGCAAGCAGTCGGTCTTTATTTACATCGAATTGAATCCGAACACCTTTGTTCCATACTGAAGAAGAGCCTGGATATTTCTGAAGCCATGGATAGAGGATCGGGTATACCCTGCGACCATAGGGCGACTCTCGCACTCGATTGGGAGGGTTAGTTCACTGGAGTCTGAGAGACTAGACACCCACACTGGCGGGTGTGAAGGTGAGACTGAGACCCGGGTGAGGGTATGCATAGTCAATTGATTTCTTACTTTATGGATGCCATGTAGGCTTTACAAGTGGGCCTAAAGGGCCGAAATACAACTAGTGCAAGCCGTGGGATAATTTTGACACGTGGGTCAATCCCCAGGTCAATACAAGATAAAGCGGATATCCGCATGTTTTTATAGAGGCTCTCCATGAGGAGCTAGGGACATGCCCTAGTTGTCGAGGGAGGGCTAGACTAGATGGCAGGGGTGGACACTGGCTGGCACCTGTGGGAGGCCGGATGCGACTCGATGTGAGTAGTCGGGTACGGGTTCCGGAAGGCGAGTGTCTTCATGCCAGGGAGTTGAAGTCGGTCCCTAGAAGGTTACTTCCGGGCCAGGGTCCGGCTAACTCAAGCCAGCGGTCGGGATCGTCGGCGGCTAGCTCAGGGTGAGCGGTGGGCACGTGGTCCCATGGCAGGGGCAAATCCGACATTATGGCGTGCGCGTTGTTATCATAACACGCCATACGCGGGAGGACCCGATGTGCGGGTGTATTCGCCATTATCACAACGCCTCATACGCGGGGGAATGGACTTGATTGAGATGGCTAGACGCCATGTGAGGGGAGTACATTAGACATACCCTTGGCGTATACGAGCCAATCAACAAGCCACCCAACATGTGCCTCACTCTTCGCGTCTTTGTCGGAAGCCTTGGGGCTTGAGTCCTTGCGCTTGAAGGTTCTTGCCTATGTGTCCATGTGTTGTATGCCCCTTATGCTTCTAAGGGGGGTTTTATAGTGGAAGATGGAGGGTTGGGGGGGTTTACGCGGACTTGGTTGGGGGGGGGTGAGCAGGTCCACGTAAACCCGCTGAAAATAATTAAAAAAACTCTTTTTTGTTGTTTTTGAGTGGGGGAGGGGGGTTTACGCGGACCTGCCCGGGGGGCCAAGCAGGTCCGCGAAAACCCCTCACCCTTTGGGGGGTTTACGCGGACTTGGTCAGGGGACTGAGCAGGTCCGCGTAAACCCCCCTGGGGGGTTCACGCGGGGAAGGTCCCCTCCTTTTTTTCTAATAAAAAGGTTTGTGTGTGTGTGTGTGTGTGGGCCCGGGTTTATGCAGACTCGCCCAGGGGGGCCGGGAAGGTCCACGTAAACCCCCCCTGGGGGAACAAGGGGGGTTTACGCGGGGCTGACCATGGGTTTTTTACTTAGGTCTATAAAATCCCCATTTTTTGATTTTTTGGGGCCCACTTTGACTCAGTGTGACCGCAAGAGGACAAGGATACGAGGATTGGACTAGTTGGCTGGCCGCGTGCACGTAGACTGAGGAGATTGACCCATGCGATCCCGAGACTCCATCTTCATGAGTTCCTTCATGCTGGTAAGTCGATCGATTTTGCACAAGGACTGGGATGGAGACGAACTTGCTTGGAGACTGGCCAAACTGGGTGGAGGGTCCCACCCTGGGAGAGTTCACCCCTACCAAGGCACAGCCGCGCTTGGGGTGAACTCCCCCCCAGGGCGAGCCGTTGCCGTGGGGGTTAATCCCGGGGGCCTTCCGTCATTCTTTGGCATCGTCCTTTGAAGGACTCAAGGTTCCGGGGTGCTAGGATTGGCCCGTGGCGGTCAATCATTTGTTGTTGTTACTGCTGCTCACAAAGTGTTCAAGGAAATTCCTAACACACTTCGGGTTGTTAAACGGCTTGGGTAGTTGGCCGGTGAGCCCTAGATTTGACTCCAAGATGAGGGTGATACCTCGTAGGAGATGAGAGAAGGCATCTTGGGTGTATGGGCCCAACCTTAGTTGACAAGCAGCCCTGGGTTGGTCCGTGTGCTAAAGTAGAAGACTCATCGCCGCGTGTCTAGGGGTCAGGGGTGGCCCCGACTTGCTGGAGGGTTGCCGTAGGATACGGCTAGTGTGTTCAACCCATGGGTTGGCCCCCGGCTTGCTGTAGAATGGCTGGGAAATACGCACCCATGAGGTGTTCGGGGAAATTCCCGATACGCGATCATGGGCCGTATAAGCGTGCTAAGGGCTTCCGAAGCCCGTGGTTGACTGGAATAAGTCTTCCTTTGACTTCAGAGTGCTGAGGGGAGGCATTTTGGGGATGAACCCCGACTTCGTTGCTGGGTGCCACCTGTGGTTGCTTGTGGTCAGGGCGCCCCTGGGTTGGCCCGGTCGGCTGAGTTGAAGGCGGGCAGAATTGCAAGCTGGGTGATCGGGGGTAGCCCCAATCAATTGTTGATGTTTCTGTGAGTCACGACTAGCTGGGTAGTGATAAATGGGATTGGCAGGTCTAGAGGGGAGGGGTGAATAGAACTGCCCCTTCTTTTCGCTAAGAACTAGAACTTGAAACTCCTACAAAAGAAAATATACTCCTATTCGCAGAGTGCAAATGAAAATAACGGCGATCGGTTCTAGTCAAGCATCTAGCGAATAGAAAACACACAACCACACTGATGAGACAGAATTTTTAAGGTGGTTCAGTCTCTATCAAGAGATCTACGTCCACCCCTCACATAACCGTGTGAGGCTTCATTGGTGCACAAGCACCTAATCCGCTGATATATAGCTTAAACTTGAGAGATACACTCTCACACCCGCTGACAAACAACTTGTGGGCGCGCAAGGGCCAAGACCACAGATCTGAGAACACCCTTAGGCTGTCTTCCTACTCTGCGATAGGGAACAATCACTGATCATCTGTTTTGGAAGAAGAACCAAAAATAAACAAAACAAATAGACTGAATGTATCAGACAGAATGTGGAAGTAAGCACAAAGAAGAAGAACATGTTTGTTGATGGGACAAAGCTTTCAAAGGTTCTAGGAGTAGCAACTTCTTCACTACACGGTTGGAGGGTTGATCCTTACGACTTAGCCTTCTCTACTGGCGTAGCTCCAGACTCTCGATGATGATTCTCTTCCTGGTGATGGCTCGCCCGATGTCAGAATATGACCTTCACCCCATGGTCCTCTACTTCTTGTCCTCTAGTTTTCTCTCTTCTTCTTTTCCGTAGATGGAGCTTGCTCTCGAAGATGCTTCTCCCTCAAGCTTTTCTGGATTCCTCTTGTGTTTTTTAGTCCCGTTTTTTATTCTCTTCACCTCCGTCGCGTGAGCACACCACGCGCACACATAAGGACAGATCGGATCTCAGTGGGCCCCATCGGTGGATAATCCCAAGGCAACAGAAAAATATTCTCCTCGAAAAGTGCCCTTCTAGAAGCCTTTTCCTCGTACACAAAAACGTATCCAATCATTAGCATTCGGATCCTTGACCCATATGGTTTCAAATCTCAGATCCGCTGGACGTGACGCAGATGGTGCCGACACTCATTTATTGAAGTGTCGACACTACTTACAGAGGTCCCATCGACTTAAGTAGAAGAGGTGTTGTGGTGTCGACATCACTGGCTTGAAGTGTCGACACCTTGAGAGTACCGGATTTAAAACAGAAGCGAGCAATTCCCATTTTTTCTTATGTGGTGTCGACACTCTTTGCTAGAAGTGTCGACACCCTGAGAGTACCAAACTCCAAACAAAAACGAGGTCTTCCCTTGTTTGTTCTATGGTGTCGGCACTGCTATAAGGTAAGGTCGACCTATCTAAAACACTTCCTAAAACTTAATTAGACAAACCACAAACAATTAAACTAAGATCATCAATAATGAATCATTGTGTGTTATCATCAAAACCTGGGAACACAACAATCTCCCCCTTCTTGATGATGACAACCATGAGTCATTATTAAACATTTATTCACATGACATTCCATTTTGCAAACTAAGAAAAGAAATCACAAATCATATTAACAATTTTTACACATCAAAAGGAGTGCCATTCAAAAGTTTCATACAAGTATGCATTCTATGTATGCAATGCAGTATGCAACTAAAAAGTCACAAAACATGTCTCTCTCTACTCTGTCTCATTTCTTTTCAGGTCTCATTCTCTTCTCCCCCTTTCGCATCATCAAGAAGGGGGGTGTTCTATCGATTGTTGATAGTTTTAATGTGTGTGTGAGAATGATGAGTGATGAGGGTGTGGGAGATATGTGATGTGTACCAACTCAAGCAATCAATAACATCAAGTAGAAAGCATGTGGGTATGTCATCTCAACAGTACAGAATAAAGCAAAGAATGACCTAAACACATGTCGTGGATGTGGAGCAAAGATAGAATAAGTAAACACACACCATAGGTATGGGGCAACTAAAAGTAAAGAAGACAAAGAACAAGATGGAAGAATATGATGACCAATACCCAAAAGAGAAAGATGTGATTGCCACCAAAGCAAGCAATGTAGCAAAACTACACCACGTACCTTAGAAAGAAGTCGAGTGAGGCACACTCGCCCGCGGAAGAGAAAACCCAGGTGCAGACATGAAAACGGTCCTAAGGCGACCGCAAAGCTCTAGAAAACGGTCGAACGACAGACCACAAGAAGAAGAAATGGTCTTACGACGGTCGCTAAGTGCACCCGAAAAAATATGATGTGGAACTTGAATCTCCACCCCTCCTGGCCGGCCGAAGAGTTGGGCCTCTTGTGATGAGCTCCGTAGACCTGCAAAAGAGTGTAGACACAAGAAGAAAAGAACCCAATTAGCCCTAAGGAAGTGTAGTATCTATAATGCAATGAAGCTAATATGCATAAAAGGAAGGGTGAATACCTGGGGGGTTGGTGATTTTTTAACTCCTATGGGACGTGAAAATAGTAGGAGGATGTTTAAAATCATGATGTGAGTGCATAAGAACGTGGAGGAAGAAGAGAGATTGATGCAATGATGATGTAAAGAAACACAAAACTAAGAGAGGAAGAACACAAAAACAACTTAAGAACTTGCTACTCCCTCGACCAGATGACACAAGGACGCAGACACGAACTCTCCCTGGTTGGTACTCGCTCCAGAACGCAATAGCACTTTGTGGCAAACTCCAAAAATCTCCTCCTCAAGCCATGAAGTCAAGGGTTCTATTTATAGACCCCCAAAACCTTAGGTCAAGTTGGAGGGATAATGACACGAAAATAGGGCTAGACTTAGATAAATCTCGAAGATAATACTCCTAAGAGTTCATAGAAACCAACAGAAGCTTCTGAGGATCAACACTCAGAGAGAAAACGTCAAACTAAAGACTCTAGTTCGACCACGGCCAAAGAGAGGAAGAACAGAGAGAGCAGAACTCTCTGTCTTGCCTAACGGTCTTGCGATATACCGCAAGGGAAAAAAAATGGTCGGCTGATAGATCGCAATGCTCTGTTGATTATAAAGAGATAAGACCAAAGAAACCCAACGGGACTCTTTGCCTCCTAGCGGTCTAACAAAGGACCGCCAATGCCCCTTTAACGGTCGTGCGATAGACCGCAAGGGCAAGAGACGTGGCAAAAGAGATAAAAGCCAATAAATCTCCGTGTAAATCCATAATAAAATCCTCATTAGCCCTTATCCAGGCCCAATAAGCTCAAATGATGAGAATAAAAGGAATTAGGCCCAACCGGGGAGAGCAGCCCATAAAATAAGCCCAAAAATGAACCAAAAGATGGCCCAATAACCGGTGAACAACCCAAGACATCATAAAATAGATAAGGAGATGACTCAACTCATTGGTCATAAAATGGGTGTCAACAGATGTCCCTCCTTAATGTCCTCTTTGCAGGGGAACACGCGGAGGTGAAGCAAAAGCGAAATGAAACATGGAGATGAAGCGAAAATGCAGCGAAGTGGACTGAAAAGTGGGCAATAAGATAAACGACACCCGTCCTCAACCAACGAGCGATAGGAATCTTCCAGAAAACTCCAAATCAATCACAAGGAATGGCCCAACCGAATGACGCATGCCTGTAGGAACTAACAACTAAGGAAAAATAAAACATGACCAACCTCCTCACTGGAGCATACAGCTGATAGGCGATTGGAGCAGCGAAAAGTAAAAGACGAGCAACTAAACTCCAGACAAGAATCCTCAGCTAACCAAACCGAGCAAATAGACATAAGGAAACCCTCCAACTCATAGTGGAATGACTCTCCTTACCCAAGATCATGGACACAACTATGCACCATTACTGAGACACCTTAGACAGATCAGGGCTCATGAATGTTCAAAGATGCGTATGATGCATGCTGGGCTAAAATAAAAAAAATCATCAAAATGAATGAAAAGAAAGAATAGGAAGATACTCGAGAATAGTATTACTAGACCAGATGAATCAGGGTCAAGACACTATCTGCAACCACGGCGTGCAAGACAGAACCATCGTCCCCCAATTCTTCAAACCTAAGGGCCTATCCAGCGATTAAACATGTGCGCCTAGATCATCATCATTTTTGTTAAAGGGAAACAACAGATCCCAGAACACATGAATGACCAGTCGGTTCTCAATATAATATATCATAGAGACCATATAGTAATGCATTAAAGGGACTAAGGGATCAAGATACTTACCTGACTTACCTGCCTGGCGAGAAGCAACGTGATGCAATGGCGCTCATGAATTTTGACAATAAGAGGGGGTTAGCCATCAATAATCAAGTCAAAGAAATAAGCATGATGGGTCAAAATAAGACAAAGGGCATATATGAGCAAATATATCATCATTCAATACAACATCATAAAAATGGTCATGCCAAGACCGCAAGGGGAAGCCTAACGGTACAGCGACAGACTGCTACCCTTGAGGCGGTTCACATTATCCAACAGGCGTGACCTTGAGAAAAAAATGGTCCAGGGAGGACCACCAAAGACTGCCTAACGGTCCATCGTGCGACTGCTAAGATCTGGGTGATTTCAAAACCGTAGGCGACCGTTCACTCTCCTACTCTCACCCATTCAAACCCCATTCCCCACCGACGACCCATCACCACCGGCGATTATCTAACCTCATTGCAAAAAACTCACACTCACCCGCACTCCGGGATGACGAAGAAGAGGGCGATACGGCGGTTCCAATGTCGCACAGCTAGGGAGAATGAACCAGGGCTCCACGACTGCCGGCCCAACCGGAGACAAGGGAACCATCCGCGGCGGCCACGGTGCCTGAGGGAGGTGTAGGAGATGAGAAAGGTGAGCACACGGCTGTGGAGGCACCCGTGGCGGTGGCCCGAACCCCTTCGTCTGAGATAAGCCAAAAACCTTAAAAACCCAATTTTCAATTTTTCTAGACCATGCATGCGGGTAGAATAGGAAAGGAATAGGTTAGGGAACCCATTAGAGAATGTACAGGCCTCTAAGGCCATTTCCAGAGCTGGGGAAATGGGAGGAACACCGCCACTACGACGAGTGCCTAGCGGTCATTCCAGCGACCGTTAGGGCCCAAACGGTCTAACCCAGACCGCTAAGGCCAGAAAAATGGTCAAGGGATGACCGCTAGGGTTATAAGGGCAAATTTTTTTTTTTAAAAAAAAAATTAATGCAATGCTTGACTTATATACATGACTGACATTTGACTATTAAATGCATACAGGGAAAGTGACGGATGAGGATATCGTGGCTGCAGGCTCGAGCAGTGTACTTGGCGCTACCAGACTTCCAGAGAGAGAGAGATTGCCTGCGATGGGGTTCGTGGAGTTCCTCAGGATAGAGGTGATGAGGCTAGACACGGCCCTCCTCTACGTGCTTCACGACCAGTGGGATCCAATCAGCAGAGCCTTCCTATTCCCGTGGGGTCATATGATCCCTACACTGGAGGATGTGGCGAGGATCATTGGATTGAGAGTTCACAGGGCGCCAGTGAGCGGGAGGACATACGCCGACTACCTAGAGTTGGCACGAGAGGTGCTAAGATTAGAGCTGACGAGGCTAGGGCACCACTCGTCCATGCTGGCATGAGCGACCCTCCAGGAGAGCCTGGGATTGAGAGGAGCGGCGATAGCCGTGGGAGAGCTGCCAGAGGAGCACTTAGGGAGGCTGACAGACCGAGCCAGAGAGAGTGTCGTTGCGGGACTAGGAGCTGAGGGAGACATCGTCCTACGCCGCTTCCTGATGCTGATGTTCAGGAAGCTGATCTTCACAACGAGGGGGGATGGAGTGAGCTGCAAGCTCCTCCCTTTACTGTGAGACCTGGATGGAGTTGGGGACTACGCCTGGGGTGCGGCTGCACTAGCCTTCCTCTTCGACTCTCTCAGCACCACCGACCGGCAGACGATGCTGGGCGGGTTCTCACCTCTACTTCAGGTAAAAATGCTCTACTTTAAATGCTTATGCAATTATGATTATGATCCTATGACTTGCTTCATGCTGACACTCAAAAAATGCAGGTATGGAGCTACATGTACCTCCCAGGCCTAAGGCGAGGTAAGGAGGTGCAGCTAGACTGAGTACCCATCGCGATGCGGTGGATGGCGGTACGAGACACTGGGTCGCTCTGACGCTTAGTACGGGTGATCCAGGACAACATGGACACATTGCCTTATGCATCGGTAAGACTCTAAACTCTAAACTTATAAATGCACTTAAATTCTTTTAATGCTAACCCTTGACTCTATTACCTATCCTTTCAGGTGCGCTGGACACCGTACTGTGATGAGGGTCACGAGGGACAGCCATGGGTAGAGGTATCCTAGGCATATGCGGGACAAGATGTGTGGCTTCACTGCATGAACATCATCAAGCCACTGCACCACCGCCTGATCATGAGGACCAGGGGCATCTACCAGCCAGAGGTGGAGTTCCCAACGAGAGATGAGGAGCGTGTGGGGCAATCTTCCCAGGGACTGACCGGGGAGATAGACTGGGTCAACCGAGCGGCGGACCAGGTACGAGACTGGACGAGACGGGGTCGGGTAGTGCAAGCCCGGGCCACCAGCTACGAGGCCTACCTAAAGGCCTACGCGAGATGTTATGGAGACCAGGTCTTCCGTGGCACCCGACGACCGATACGACTCTTAAACTTATGCTTCCCAATGACTCATAATGCACTGACAACTTGACTTTCTACATGCAGCTAGACCACCAGGGACGGATAGCAGAGCTCCAGGGACTCCTCCACTCTACCATTCAGTAGCAGGACAAGTTCCAGCACGCACTAGAGCTTCTGGTGAGCTTTACTTAACTTCAGATTTAATATGCAATGCTTATAAACTTGACTGACTGACTTCTAAATGCAGCGGGCCGAGGGAACATAGAGGCAGGGACCAGATGCTCCATCTACCACCTCCTAGCCACCGGCAGACATGGCTGATCAAGATGCCGACTCCGCACGTGCAGTTGCTCGGGCCGAGGAGGCCGAGGCACTCTCGCAGAGAAGGTAAGTAAACCAACCGACTTCCTTTGACTTAATACTTATGCTATGTAAATGAGTGACCATGATGAATGCTTATGCAGATGAGGGAGCTAGTAGCTGCATTGAGCGAGGCAGAGCGATGCCGGTTAGAGGCAGCAGAGATGGTCCATCTTCGTGCGGAGGTGGAGCGACTGAGGGTTGGAGCGACAACAGCGACGGATTCCCGACTAGAGGTGAGAGAGCTGAGGGCCGAGATTAGAGCGCTGGAGAGAGCACTTTGACTGGTGGGTGGACAATCCTCTCATAGTGTGTCATAGAGTGGCGCCCGGAGTGGTCACCAGGATCATCTTACCGGTTCTTCAGGCCAGTGGAGGAACGAGGAGGACGAGCGGCGCCGACGCCACCGTGAGGAGGGGAGCACAGCTGTAGGTCGGCCGGTGAAAAGGCGTGAGGGGACTGGAGACAGCGGTGGTCCAGGAGAGGGACCCGCTTGATGTACTTATGAGACACATGTACATGCTTTTATATGATATATATGATTATTATGCCTTTTGATTTATTTAGAAAATGCAAATGTGAATGCGAACACTAACTATGCTAACAACGACAATGCCTAAGACTGATAGAGAGAGAAAGAGCGCGAAGATAGGAGAGAAAGATGGAAAGAATACGGGAGAGAATACATGGAGAAACAGTTATAGACAATCAGAAAAATGGTCTTCATGTGACCACAAAGGGTGCCAAACGGTCAAGACGAGACCGTTAGGGGAGCGATAGGGAGAAGGTGGTGAAGGATGGGGACAAACGGTCATCTAACAAGCGCTAGTGGAGCCTAGCAGTCGCACGATAGACCGGAAGGGATAAGACTCAGTTAAATTCGAGCGAGACTCTCTGGGAGAGTCCTAACCGGTGGATAGGAGTGCCCAAACTGCACTAAGACTCACTCAAACTCAATTTGTGCTTCCTAGCCCCAATCTTAATGCACTAGGACAAGAACCAAATCCCTATAACTAGGAACACACCCAGAATTCGTAGCTCACATAAAACCCTTTGAAGGGGCGTGATCTCGCGCTGGTCCTGAGCTGGGAGGATGATCACTGGATAGTGAACTGTAAAGAAGGGAAACGGATCAGGGGTCCTAGGGATGGTTCCCTGGGGAAAACCCTCCGATGCTTAAGTCAGTAGAGCAATGGTGGAGGTTATGAAGGGAGGAAGAAAGAGATTCACGAGATCCCCCTACACCGAGGTGGTGAATTGGTTCCTGATGAGGGATTTTAGGCGTGTGTTGGTCATACCTTTCATCGGAGGGAGTCCCAGGTTTATATAGTGTGCTTGCCTCATGAGTCCCGTAAGCTGAGGAGTTTTAGGCGGGAGTTACATCCTCATCGTGAGGTCTTTACGTCCTCATCATGGGATCTTTATAGCCTTGAGGGGTCATGGGTCCCTTATCCTCATAAACTCCTGCTCATAAAGGGCTCTCAACGACAGCGTGGATAAGCAATCGTCGGTCGAGCCGAGCATGAAAGGTGCCAACCCTGTCCGGGCGATAGGCATAGCTCAGATGAAGATAGGTCGGAGTGGGCGCTGAGCGCCTGCCTTTATCCCGGTGAGGAGATAGATCGGGCGTGGGTCTTTTTCTGACCTGACCGACGCTCGGACCTTTCGAGCCTAAGGGCCGCCGAGGAAGGGTGTGATCCCGAGTGATCTTTTTGGGCTTTTTAGCCTAAGTGGGCCCTGTAGGGCTGTCACTTGGATGAGTTGGGCCTTGTTTGGTTCTGATGGACCTAGTTTGGCTGCTCTTTAGATAGGCTATAGAAATCCCCCTCTCCACTTGTCCCCCTCCTACTCCCGAGCCTTGGTAGGCTCGGAAGAGTAGCCGTTAGGGTTTTGGACCAGCGTGGCTCGGGTGGGTGGAGATCTGGCGGTGTCAAGAAGCCACGTGTCGTTGTCACCTAGGCTCGTAATAATGATAATCCTGATGGATTTGAAATGAAGGGGCCCCATTTTCTCGGAGGTCGGAACGGCGCGCCGCCTTCCGTGTGGGGATATAGGCGTTGGGCGCTTATTGTCATTCCAGACTCCCTCCGTCTTTAGGGTTTGGCTCGCCTTTATGCTTGCTTTTGGGCTCTTTGATGCGTCGTGAGGACACGACGAAAGAGCAGAGGCTTGCAGCGGCATTCGCGGAGTTGGCGGAGATAACTGCAGAGGCAGTCCGGTAGCTTCCTCTCCCTCTGGAGTCTTCGGGGTCCCAGGAGTGTCTTTCTTCAAGTTCTTCTCCGGATTCCATGGCGGATCAGCGTCCGGATGTTGAAGAGTGGGAGGGTGAGATGGTGGTGAAGGCGGCGGTTCCAAAATATAGCGAACTGGGGGAGGCGGAGGTGAAAAGGCTGGAGCACCAGTTTTGCCTGCCCCACAAGTTTTGCTTTGTCGCGGCTGCCCTGTACAAGACGAGCTTGGACTCTCGTACAGGCCATATCTGTACCTTCCTTCTATCGTGGAAAGGCGGGTTCCGCCTTCCCTTCGAACCTTTCATTCTTAAGCTTCTCAATTTTTTTCGGTTGGTGCCCATTCAGTTGGTAGCCAATTCCTATCTCCTTCTTTCCGCCTTTCGCATCCTCTGTCGCCAATGCGGAGTTCCTCCTTCCTTGGACCTCTTTCACACCTTTTTTGAGTTGAAGGCGCATCCCTCAGCCGGGAAGGGTTTTTATTTCATCTAGGCGAGGTGAAATAGGAGCTGCATCTCCTTGGCGGCGAAGGATTCTTCGCATAAGGGGTGGAAAACTCAATTTTTCTAGGTGGGGATCTACTCGGTGGAGGAGACCTGAAAGTGCCCCGTAATCCCCAATTTCCATCCGAATATCCCTCCCAGGAAAGACGAGTTCCCTCCGTACATGGAGGAGTATGCAACTATCTTGCTGAAGCACCGCCAATCCACAGAAGAGCTGGTTACTCCAGAGAACATCGAGCAGTGTCTTCTTACGCGGCTGCATCCGTCGAGCTCAGGTGCCACAAACTAGGCTCTCCTTTGGATGTTGAGACCATTTTTATTTTTCTGACTATGTCTTCCTTTTTGTGCAGACACCAGGCGGTGGACTTTGGAAGAGGCCGCAGAGGTGATCGACCTCGGTAATGACTCGACCACCGATGAGCCGCGATCTCCTGAGGGGCGCGCCCGAGCCTGAGGTAAGGGCAAGAGGATGTCCCAGGAGGGGTCTTCCAACCCACGGGGGGCCAAGCGTAAGGATCCCATGGATGGCATGATACGGGATGCCGTAAAGGCCAAGAAGCGGTCCAGGAAGGCCGGATCCGTCTCTGTCATCGTGGGCGGCTCTAGTTCGGCGACTCTCCCCTCTTCTGAGCGAGACAGGGCCAACCTAGTTAGGCCGGGTCTCCCATCTGCCAAGCAAGAAAGGGCTGAGGAGATTGGAGCTGCTCTCGTGATTTGTGATGATGCTGGTTCGGCTCTCCCCTCGGTCGGGACCGAGGGGGCCGAGGCTGCTTCTATGATTGGCAGTGGCGCTGGCCCGGCTCTCCCCTCGGTCGAAGCCGAAGGGGCCGTGGACGAGGCACGTGGCGCTGGGGCCGCGGCTGAGATTGGGGCAGGTGATGCTCCTGGTGGCGGTGCAGGTGCCGAACTGGTCCAGGTTGGAGGGTCGCAAGAAAATATGACTGAGGCACGAGAGGCGATCGAAGCCGCGGCTCGATCCGGGCCGCCCGGCGGGACGCCTACAGCATGGGGGGTCTCAATTCCGGCGGCCTTGGAGAGACTCGGCATCCAGGGCCCTCTGTATCAGGTATGTCGCGGTATAGCTGCGAAGGTGAAGGGGGGAGGCAGGCAGCACTCCCCGTCCGCGGCCCTCGAGGGAGTTATGGAGGGCGGCCTAGTCCTAGCCCAGATGGGGGCCACTCTAGCAGAAGCGTACGCTTAGTTGGAGTCGGAGCGAGCGACCCTGGCCTGGACCCTTGGTGGGTCTGACAGGAAGTTGGCTCGGCTTGCCGAGGAGCATGATGGGCTTCGACGGGAGCTTTCCTCAATTAGGGAGTTGGTGCGGTCGAGCCAGGTGGAGGCCCGGGCGCTAACCGAGCAGCCAGCTAAGGCCCATGAATCACTCGAGAGGAAGAGCAGGATTCTTGAAGAGGAGCGCCTTGTTCGCGTTGAGCTGGATGGCCGATGGGAGGCTGAGTGCTCCGAGCTGGTGGACCGGGCAAAGGAAGCTAAGCACCTTCGGGGGGAGGCCGAGGCCGATCGAGCTGAGGTGGAGAAGCGGGCGGGGAAGGCCGAGGAGCGGACGGTTGAGGCCGAGCGGAAGCTATCCGAGGCGGAGCGGGAGAAGGCCGAGCTTCCTGGTAGGGTGGGATTGGCCGGGGCGGAGGCGCTCGAGCGATACAAATGCTCGGATGCGTACCGGGTCGACCTTAAAGAGGCTGCCCTCCCCTACTACGAGTGATGTAACACCAACCTTAGACCTATTTGCAAGCATTCAAGTTTGAGCAGCGGACTCACACTAGCGAGCTCACCCGTATGGCGCACACTAGTACCCGATGGCGACTAGGCGATGTTGGAGAGGGTCCGAGGCGGGACCTTTAGGCTCCAGTGGTTGGCTAGCTTGGGAAGAATCCCAAATGGGCCTAGGATGCCCAAATCATGGGCGGCCAACACACCAAGGGTGTGGGTTAAGTGGATGCTCTCACAACTCGCCTGCGGTGGTCACTCAATTTGGTGGCAATTTAAATCGGACACTCTCATTCCGCCGACAGAGTAACTAAAGCAATACTAAGCTAAGCAAGTCCATTACAGAAATGAGAGATGTTCAGGAGCTCACCTAGCCGGCGTGAAGACGCCGACTCCGGCCGGAGACGGGGGCGAGCGGGGAGGCGAGGGTATGTACCCACACGCCGCGTCGATTGAAGCTTCAAACCTGTGACTTAATAATTACATGAACTACACCCCATGCAAGGGAGGGGATCTTGGGGTGGGAATTATGTAGATTACAGCCAAAACTACCTCCACGCAGGGAGGGGCCTTCAGCCGGCCAAGCGGGGTGGGGGAATGATGTAGAAAACCCGACCTCCGGAGCTTTGCCGGTTCTGCCAATCTTCTGAATTGCTGGATAGGGGGTCAGTGATGAAGATGCTAAAAATTCAACAGAACTCAGAACATGATGAGACTTGCGCTAAAAGCTTGCCAACGGACCAAGGATGATCTCTGAATTTTTTTTAAGCTTGGTACAGTCGTTGCTGGCCGGGGCAGGGTCTGGAACCGGACTGATTGGTTCTGCCTCTGTCTGGTGCAGAACAATATGGCTGGTTGCAGAGGGTGCCACGATCTCTACCAAGCTCTGATTGATACAAGACCTGAACCGTTGGAACCGTGGTCGAGTCTTCTTTCTGTCGGCACCAACGGTGGGGTCGGAAGATGTTGGAGAAGACCGGGGCGATCAGATGAGTAGAGGGGTGTCGGTTCTGGCTCCTGTAAACTGACCTGACACACTTGGAGTAGAAAATTCGTAACTTTAGATGCCGATGTCCAAATGCAGCTCTGCTTCATGAGGATGAAAGAGGACTTGAGAGGGAAGAATTTTGCTAAAGAACACTTGATCTGAATCCCAACAGGTTCATCGTGGCAGAGCTTCCACTCTCGCTCTGGTTCTCTGCCTGGGGTCTTCTACGCAGTCGAGGGAGATCGGCTCCTGCGGACAGCTCCGACCTCGGAAGCCGGCGAGACCACCACCGTTGGAAAGCTATCTCACAGAAGATTCCAGAATTGTAGGCCTTGCTACCTGAATCTTTGGGGGACGGTCGTGACTGCTTCTGAAAGTTGCTGTAACTCTGCTACCTGAAACAGAGGCAGAATGAGGAGAAGAAGAAGATGTGGAGAAGGGGATGGCCAAGAGAGTAAGAGGTGGAGGAGGGCGACCAGACCAAGGGGAGTCTAGTTTGGGTCGACCTAGGGTGTGGGAGGGATGTGAGAGGGGAGGGAATTTCGAATTTGGGCTTTGGGAGAGGTTAATTCAGCCTTGGGGAGGTGGAGAGGTGCTTAGGGAAGTGGAAAGGTGCCTAGGAGAAGGGGTTTCCACCTAGGGGTTGGAGGGGGAATTGAATGAGTGCATGGGGAAGGGGAAGGGGCCTTAATGAGGGGTGAATGGGGAGGAGAGAGAATAAATTTCGAAATTGGGGTGGGGAGGAGAGAGAGAGGGGGCACAACCCACTTAGAGAGAGTGATAGTAAGAGAGAGAGCGAGAGGGAGATATTGAGAGAGAACTAGAAGGTATGGAAATTTTCTGGATTCATTATTCAAGCATAAGTTGTTACAAATGAGAGAGGGGTGGGGCTATTTATAGACTCCACACTTCTCCTAAGACTAAACTGACCCTGACAAACTAACTAATGACCAAACAGTCCAAGGGAGGGGCGCCCCTGGGCCTAGCCCAATGGTTTGGGCCCATTAACTAATCATACCAACATAATGACTTCAAGACTTAGGAAAAATGACTCAACAACCTAGGTACATGACTCAAATAAAGGGAAAATTACATGATATTGACTCAAAAAAAATGTGAAGATTACATGACTAGACTCAAAAATACATGACTAACATAATGGCGCTTGCCGACGAACAATCCGAGTCTGGAGAAAGTGTGGAGGGGCAAGGGATGCCCTCATCATACCCCCGGGGTGGGGAAAACTCGACCCCGTCGAGTATGGGTCCACCAGGGAAGTAGTATATCGAACTGCGGCTCTGGGCGATCCATGATCTCCATACTCAACCCGCGACCATAGTCGGGGAACGGCGCTTCAGCTCGACAAAGTGGCTCGATCGTACCCTCATGCTGGCGATGGGATCTTGCTTGCCTAGTATTGATGCCGTATGCTCACGTCGGGCTCTCGGGCTAATTTGTGGTGGCACTCCGAAGGTGTCTCTCGCAATGATAGGTGTAAGCTCAAGGCACTCACTAGGATCCACCGCGGTGCCCCTAGAGGGTGCTGGATCTGCCACATGAGAGATGGGGAGAATCCCAAAACCCTTTTGAAAGTTCAATCCATAAGCCGGGTTGCCAAAGCCACTCGGAATTTGGCAAGGTCCAAGTCCTCGTGCCCTCAATTTGGAGGTGACCCCAGGGTAGAGCCACTCCAAAGTCATCATCGTCAAGTTACCAACTTGGAGTTTCAAGTGGCGCTCACGAGTTTTTGCTTGCTTATTGTGAATCTCACCGCTTGCTACTTGATATTTGCTTGGATGCATATGCCATGCTTTATGATGCGGTGGGAGTGGACAATGTATGGTATGTAAAGGTGGTCCGGGGCAGCCAAATGTAGTTCGATCATGCTTTGATGCCATGAGGACTGTGATAGACTTAGGGGGCCCGGGACATCCATAGATGAACCTTTTATGCATAGGTATGACGAATGTCGGGGGACCCGGACATCCATGTATGCTCCTAACATTCATAAGACCAATGGTGAATTGGGGAGGACCGTTACACCCAAATATGGATCACTCATACTTCCTACTTGACATGTGGGTGTTGTGAATGAATGGACCCGACTTTCTAATCATGCCAAGTGGTGTGTTGTGCCAAGACTCATGCACTCCTATCCTAGAGATGACTTCCATGTGCATGGGTGTGGGGTGGCCCTTGAGCTTCCACTGGTATGGATCAAAGGGATCTAAGAAGGGAGGCATCATGGGGTGGGACAATTCATCAATCCCAAGGTTTATGTTGCCTAAGGTCAATGCTCCCTTGGTGTAACCCGATTCTAGGAAGGGAGGGGTTTGGGTTAATATGGGCGGTAAGGGTTGGGTAAGGTGGGTGGTGAATAAGGTGAGTGGGTTACATAGAGATCTAGGCTCCCATAGGAAAGGGTCAAAGGGATCATGGTAAAGGTCACCTAGATGGGGGTACTCCATGTCCTCAAGGTCCTCATATGGTGGGGAGTCGCCTTCCTCTAATGAAATGGTTGGGCCGGTGTATGGGGTGGGTTGGATGGTCAAGGTTCTAGGAATCACAATGGTAGGGGAGTGGACCGGGATGGGCTCTTCCACTATGGGGAGAATGAAAAGGAGGTCACTAGTGTAGCAACCAATAGTGCAAATCGAGGTGATAGACCCAATGCATGGATGGATGAGGTCAAGGCTCTTGGGTCGGTCCGCCCCTAGGGTCAACAAAGAAGTCAAGTCTAATTGCCACTCTAGACCTTGGAGGAGATCATCCCAACATTCTACCTCATAGTAGGATTGGATTGTGGTGTGATAGGAGTGGAAGGGTACAATGGGAAGGTTTTGCTCCATGGGTGGGTAAACATAGGACATGATGGGGTGAATTGGTCTCTCCTTTAGCCATCTAGCTAGGGGCCCATCTATGATTACGGTGCTAGTTGTGAAGGCTTGTGGCTCTTGGGGGTCCAAGCTATGTGGAGGGGACATTTGTGATTCTTCCTCACCATAGGTATGAACTTGGGTTTCCTCAAGGATGGGGATGGGTTCCGGAATGGTATCTACTCCCATGTGGATGGTTGTGGTCTCCTTTCTCAAGGGAATGGGAAGGTCTATTGAGAGTGGGGTGATGATGGTTGGTGCATGGTGTACCCGGGGTGGTGGGTAATGGGAAACTTGGTTTTGGATAGGGAGGGGAAGTAGTGGAAGCCTAGGACTTGGGACTTTTGGGGTAGGGAGTGGGAGATGGGTTGGTTGGGGTGGCTTGGGTTGGTTGGTTTTGGGGGGAGTGTCCCTTTTAGGGGACAAGGGAGGGGTGGTGGTGGGGACCAAGGGGGCTTGTGGGGTATGGGTTTGGTGGGAGCTTTTGGATTGGAGGGTGGTGGCCATCATGGGCCTAGGTGGGGAGGTGGAGGCCTTGGACACTTGGGTTCTAGTGGTAAAGGTTTGGACGGGTGGGTTTGGAGAAGTGGGAGTGCTCCTTGAGTTTTGGTAACCTGGGTAGGAAGGGGACATATATTTTGCTCTAAGTTGCTCCTTCATGTCCTTCCAAGTGGTGATGGGGGTTTCCCTTCTAAGTACCTTTAGCCCGACAATTTGCATCCAATAAGTTTTGACCCGTTTGGTAAGTTGCATTTTGGCAACCCATGCCTTTTCATCCTCGGACATAGGATACAAAGTGAAGTATTGGTCCATTGTAGCTTCCCAATCTAAATATTCTCTAGGAGAGGTTCCATCAAAGGTGGGAAGTGGGAAAGGGGCCATCCTATCGTCCGTCCTTGGGGCGGGCCTATTTTCTCCAAGTTGGTTGAGTCGGCCCGATATGTTATCAAGCCGCTCATTGGCATAGGTCAAGGCTTTCATGAAGTAGTTGACATGGCTCGGGAAGTTATGGGTGTTAGTGGTAGGCATCTCTTGGTGGCTTGGACTTATGGAGTGGGCCGATTGTTAAGGTCGATATGAGGTGGCCATACTAGGGGACAAGAGTGATGCACTTGAAGACTCTAAATGCATAGACATGCCCTAGGACCAACTTGATAGAGACAAGTTATGAATTTGCTCTGATACCACTTGATGTAACACCAACCTTAGACCTATTTTCAAGCATTCAAGTTTGAGCAGCGGACTCACACTAGCGAGCTCACCCGTATGGCGCACACTAGTACCTGATGGCGACTAGACGATGTTGGAGAGGGTCCGAGGCAGGACCTTTAGGCTCCAGTGGTTGGATAGCTTGGGAAGAATCCCAAATGGGCCTAGGATGCCCAAATCATGGGCGGCCAACACACCAAGGGTGTGGGTTAAGTGGATGCTCTCACAACTCGCCCGCGGTGGTCACTCAATTTGGTGGCAATTTAAATCGGACACTCTCATTCCGCCGACAGAGTAACTAAAGCAATACTAAGCTAAGCAAGTCCATTACAGCAATGAGAGATGTTCAGGAGCTCACCTAGCCGGCGTGAAGACGCCGACTCCGGCCGGAGACGGGGGCGAGCGGGGAGGCAAGGGTATGTACCCGCACGCCGCGTCGATTGAAGCTTCAAACCTGTGACTTAATAATTACATGAACTACACCCCATGCAAGGGGGGGGATCTTGGGGTGGGAATTATGTAGATTACAGCCAAAACTACCTCCACGCAGGGAGGGGCCTTCAGCCGGCCAAGCGGGGTGGGGGAATGATGTAGAAAACCCGACCTCCGGAGCTTTGCCGGTTCTGCCAATCTTCTGAATTGCTGGACAGGGGGTCAGTGATGAAGCTGCTAAAAATTCAACAGAACTCAGAACATGATGAGACTTGCGACAAAAGCTTACCAACGGACCAAGGATGATCTCTGAATTTTTTCTGAGCTTGGTACAGTCGTTGCTGGCCGGGGAAGAGTCTGGAACCAGACTGATTGGTTCTGCCTCTGTCTGGTGCAGAACAATGTGGCTGGTTGCAGAGGGTGCCACGATCTCTACCAAGCTCTGATTGATACGAGACCTGAACCGTTGGAACCGTGGTCGAGTCTTCTTTCTGTCGGCACCAACAGCGGGCTCGGAAGATGTCGGAGAAGACCGCGGTGATCAGATGAGTAGAGGGATGTCGGTTCTGGCTCCTGTAAACTGACCTGACACACTTGGAGTAGAAAATTCGTAACTTTAGATGCCGATGTCCAAATGCATCTCTGCTTCTTGAGGATGAAAGAGGACTTGAGAGGGAAGAATGTTGCTGAAGAACACTTGATCTGAATCCCAACAGGTTCGTCGTGGCCGAGCTTCCACTCTCGCTCTGGTTCTCTGCCTGGGGTCTTCTGTGCAGTCGAGGGAGATCGGCTCCTGCGGACAGCTCCGACCTCGGAAGCCGGCGAGGCCACCACCATTGGAAAGCTATCTCGCAGAAGATTCCAGAAGTGTAGGCCTTGCCACCTGAATCTTTGGGGGACGGTCATGACTGCTTCTGAAAGTTGCTGTAACTCTGCTGCCTGAAACAGAGGCAGAATGAGGAGAAGAAGAAGATGTGGAGAAGGGGATGGCCAAGAGAGTAAGAGGTGGAGGAGGGCGACCAGACCAAGGGGAGTCTGGTTTGGGTCGACCTAGGGTGTGGGAGGGATGTGAGAGGGGAGGGAATTTCGAATTTGGGCTTTGGGAGAGGTTAATTCAGCCTTGGGGAGGTGGAGAGGTGCTTAGGGAAGTGGAAAGGTGCCTAGGAGAAGGGGTTTCCACCTAGGGGTTGGAGGGGGAATTGAATGAGTGCATGGGGAAGGGGCCTTAATGGGGAGGAGAGAGAATAAATTTTGAAATTGGGGTGGGGAGGAGAGAGAGAGGGGGCACAACCCACTTAGAGAGAGTGATAGTAAGAGAGAGAGCGAGAGGGAGATATTGAGAGAGAACTAGAAGATATGGAAATTTTCTGGATTCAATATTCAAGCATAAGTTGTTACAAATGAGAGATAGGTGGGGCTATTTATAGACTCCACACTTTTCCTACGACCAAACTGACCCTGACAAACTAACTAATGACCAAACAGTCCAAGGGAGGGGCGCCCCTGGGCCTAGCCCAATGGTTTGGGCCCATTAACTAATCATACCAACATAATGACTTCAAGACTTAGGAAAAATGACTCAACAACCTAGGTACATGACTCAAATAAAGGGAAAATTACATGATATTGACTCAAAGAAAATGTGAAGATTACATGACTAGACTCAAAAATACATGACTAACATAATGGCGCTTGCCGACGAACAATCCGAGTCTGGAGAAAATGTGGAGGGGCAAGGGATGCCCTCATCAACGAGTCAGCGCTTCGCCGGGGCATCCGCAAGGGGTTTAAGCAGGGCTACGACCAAGCCGTATCTTATGCCGAGGAGTAGGCATCCGAAATAATTAAATTCCCATCCGGGCAATGCTACGACTAGGATCTGTCATCCTCCGACTCCTCTACTTCGGTGTCGGAGGAAGAAGATCATGAGGGCTCTTCGCCCGACCCTGTCATTTAAGGCAAATAGCCTCCCTTCGCCTATAAAAGGTCTGAAGGGCGTCCCTTCCTCTCCACAGCTTAGGGTTTTCCTCAGCAGTCTTTTCTCATTCCTTCTCCACGTAGCACTGTGCCAGTATATTCGAAACATGGAAGATACTCTGGAAGATGTGGTTGTCGATGATGGAGGGCAGAGAGTCCTTGCCGCTTCGGGTTTAAAGAGGGCTCGACGGCCGGCGGGCAAGGTTAAAGAGGGCTCGACATGCGAAGGCACATCGTCCTCTTTTATCAGTTCCGGCGGCGCTTGCAGGGGTAGAGCGTGATGGCGGACGGATGGGGGCATCAGGCGTGCCTATTGCCCGTCCCTTACCGCTTGCCCTCTGGAGGGGATCTCTCTCAAGATTCCTCTCCACTTCCTGCTTCTCCTCTTTTCCACAGCCTCTTTCTCCCTCTTCTACACTTCCCATCATTTCTTTCACTCTTCGGGGGGGGGGCCTGCACTCTCTGCCTTCCAAAGAGTTGGCATATTGGTAGAGAGGAGGCCTTCATTCACGTTCCCTCTTACCCTTCCTCCACCTCTGTCAACTTGGAAGGTAGCCTTCCTCTTCCTAGTCCCTCTGTCACCTTTGTTCCGAGCTACCCGAGCCAGTGGGGTCAACTTCTCTTTATCCAAGCTAGTTTCTACACTAGGCAGAGTCAGTGGCTGGATGCAGGAAGGTCAACCGAGTCAGCCGAGCGATGGGCTCATACGGTGGCGCCAGATGGATTTTTTGCTTTTTGGACATGTATTTTTTTGGCTTCGGCCTTCCTGATGTACCAGCGATTTGTTTGAATGAAGGAAAAGGAAAACTTTTGTTTTATTCCATGTTGCTTACACGATGTTCGGTAATCAGAAGTAGAACTTGCGTAGTGTAGTCACGTTCCAAGTCCGAGGGATGGGTTCTCCTTCCATCGTAGATAACCGGTATGCTCCTTTCCGGAGTGCCTCGACCACTCGGTAGGGGCCTTCCCAATTAGGGGATAGCTTGCCCGCCGCCTCAAGTGGTCGAGAGGCCTCGACTTTTCTGAGAATGAAATCTCCCGGTTGAAAGTGTCTATCTCGGACTTTGGCATTGTAGTATCGAGTGAGACGGCACTGGTATTCCGTTGCTCGGATGTCGGCGATCTCTCGGAGTTCATCTGTTAGGTCGAGGTTTTCGAGCAATTTCTAATCGTTTGCCTCGGGCGAGAAACAGATGACTAGGAGCGAAGGATTGGCAATTTCCAAAGGGATGACGGCCTCGGCGCTGTACACCAACTGGAAAGGACTTTCACTGGTTGCTGTTTTGGGAGTCGTTATGTGCGACCAAAGTACGTTCGGCAATTCCTCAAGTCAGCTGCCCTTGGCTTTTTCGAGCCAGGTCTTGATGCCTTTTAAGATAGTCTTATTGGCATTTTCGACCAGCCCGTTAGCCTGAGGGTGGGCGACCGAGGTGAAGTTATTGCGAATGCCCAAGTCGGCACATCTGTCTCAGAAATAACGAGAATCAAATTGCCGACCATTATCGCTTACTATCACTCGAGGGATGTCGTAACGACAGATGATCGACTTCCAGATGAAATTCCAGACGACTGTCTTGGTGATCCTTGCTGTGGCGTCGGCCTCGATCCACTTAGTGAAGTAGTCGATGGCGACGATAATGAACTTCTTCTAGGCCTGGGCTGTGGGGAATGGCCCGAGGATGTCGATTCCCCAGCGAGCGAAAGGATAAGGCTCAGCTAAGGTGATAAGCTCCGTTGCTGGCTGATGGACCAAGTGGTCAAATCGCTGGCATTGGTCACAGTGTTGTGTGTAGGTCGAGCAGTCGCGCTGCAGAGTGGGCCACCAATAACCTTGTCGTAGCAAGATCCTGGCGAGCGACCTACCTCCTAAATGCGCTCCGCACAGACCTTCATGAACTTCTTCGATCGCTCGGTTGGCTTCATCAGTGCTGAGGCACTTCAGGAGAGGACCGGAGAAGGATCTCCGGTAGAGAGTGCCATCCAGAGTGACGAATCATCGAGCTTGGTATTTCAATCTTTGGGCTTCTCGAGGGTCGGGAGGCTCTTGAGAATCTTGGAGCCATGACAGGTACGGGGTACGCCAATCTCTTGGGGGGGCCGAGTCAATAGCCAGGAGCTCCGAGTCGATGCTCGGTCGCTCTAGCTCTTCGAGAAGGACCGATTGAGTACCCTCGAGGTCAAGAGAGGAGGCCAGCCGAGAGAGGGCATCCGCTCGGGAGTTTTCCTCTCGAGCTATTCGGACTACCTCAAATCTCTCAAACTGTTGTGCCACGGCTCTGACAAGCTGGAGGTATTTGACCATCGGTGCTTCTCAAGCTTCGTAATCACCGTTGACCTGGCTAGCGACCAGCTGGGAGTCAATGTGAATTTTGACTCGCTCAGCCCCCAGTCGCCGGGCCATGCGGGCTCCCGAGATAAGGGCCTCGTACTCGGAAGCGTTGTTGGACGCCTGGAAGTTGAACTTCAAGGCGTATTGTATCTCTGCTCCTTCGGGGGACTTCAGGAGGATTCCACCGCCACTTCCAGCTAAGTTGGAGGATCCGTCGACGAATAGTTCCCAGGTTGGCCCGGGCACGGACGGAGATCTTTCTTCAGTCGGGATGGTGCTCTCGGCGATGAAGTCAGCGAGCGCCTGGCCTTTGATAGCCGAGCGAGACCGGTACGATATATCATAGGCCCCAAGCATGATGGCCCACTTGATGAGACGTCCCGAGGCTTCAGGGTGAGTGAGGATCCTCTTCAATGGTTCGCCGGTCAGCACAGTGATGGAGTGCCCTTGGAAATAGGGTCGGAGGTGCTTGACCGAGGTAACCAACGCTAGCACGAGTCTCTCGGTTGCGGGGTACCTACTTTCAGCCTCATTGAGCACATTGTTGGTGTAGTAGACCGGTCTCTCGACTCCCGAGTCATTTCTGACTAGGATCGAGCTAACTGTAGATGGAGTTGCCGAGAGATAGAGATGCAAGGCTTCACCTGGGATGGGCTTGGAAAGCACCGGGGGTGAAGCCAGGAACTCCTTAAGCTCAACGAACGCTTTTTGGCATTCCTCGTCCCACGCGATTGCAGCAGATGCCATTTTAGGCCCCCTCAACAGTTTGAAGAAGGGTAGGGATTGTTCAGCCGCACGGGACAAGAATCTGCTTTGAACATCTTTGATGCAGGTGGGTGGGCGCATGTCAAGGATGGCCTGGACCTTGTCGGGGTTGGCCTCGATCCCATGCTGGGTGACTAAGAAGCCCAAGAATTTCTCGGACCTTACTCCGAAGGTGCACTTGGTAGGATTGAGCTTCATGTTGTATTTTAGGAGGGTGTCGAAGGTTTCGACTAGGTCGGCAAAGTAGTCCTCGGCCTTGGAGGTCTTCACGAGCATGTCGTCAATATAGGCCTCGATGTTCCGGCCGAGCTATCCCTCAAACATATGATTGACCAACCTCTGGTATGTGGATCCAGCGTTCTTCAACCCGAAAGACATCCGGGTGTCGCAGTATACGCCGAAGTTGGTGATAAAGGCGGTCTTCTCGATGTCTTCTGGATTCATTCTGATCTGATGGTAACCTGAATAGGCGTCTAGGAAGCTGAGTATCTCGTTGCCTGAGGTTGATTTAACCAGTTGGTCGATGCTCGGTAATGGATAGCAGTCCTTTGGAGTAGCCTTGTTCAAGTCGGTGAAGTCCACGCACATTCACCACTTTCCCGAAGCTTTTGGCACCAGGACGACGTTAGCCAGCCACGTCGGGTACAGGACCGGTCTAAAAAGACCAGTCTTTTTCCCCTTGGTGACTTGCTCCTTGATGATCGCCCGCTTCTCTGGCGCGTGCTTCCTTCTGCGTTGTTGTATGGGCTTCATGGTTGGGTCGAGGTTGAGCTTATGCATCACTGTCTCCTCCGGTATCTCGGGGAGTTGATCATCAGACCATGCAAAGAGTCGGATGTACGCTGAAAGAAACTCTTTGTATTGTTGTTGAACCTCAGACGGTAGGTCGACTCCAATCTTTACTCCTAGGGTCGGGTCATCGTTTAGGAAAACTATTAGCGATTCGCCTCCAAGCTCGGAGGTTGCAGGTTTTTCCTCGACTTCCCGGGGACCCTTATTCTTACCGTCCGGCCTTGTGGCTTCAACCGAGATATTATAGCACCTTCTGGCCGTTGCCTGGTTTCCTCGGACTTCCCCCAACCCGTTTTTGGTGGGGAACTTCATTTTTTGGTGATAGGTAGAGGGCACCGCTTTCGTTCGGCTAAGGATTCCTCGGTCGAAGATTGCGTTGTATGCTATCATACCCTTGATCACTATGAAGTTCACCATGACCGTAACGGTTTTGGGTGGGGTGCCGAGAGTAACCGGCAGGCTTTGGGCTCTCTCAGGATAAGTGGCCTAGCCATTGAACCCGCATAGGGGGGTTCGGATCGGGTGGAGTTTAGACGGATCCTCCCCCATCTTAAAGAAACATTCATAGGATAATACATCAGGGGCACTTCCATTGTCAACTAGAATCCTGTCTACGTTACAATGGTTTATCGTGGCCGATATGACTAAGGCGTCGTCATGCGGGGTGGTTAGCCCTTCCAGGTCTCGGTCGGAGAAGACTATGACCTGGGGCTCACTCGTCGGGGCCTTAGGAGGCTCGATGGCTCGGCTCGCCCGCTCAGCATGACGCTTCCTTCCTCGGCCACTGTCTCCTCCTGATACAGCTCCTCCAGCGATGACGTTGATATGGACCCCGCGAGGGGCATTGTCGGATTCCTCTGGGGCGCCTCGTTCTTCCTTATGCCCGGCCATGAACCGGGATAGGTGTCCTTGATGAACGAGGTGCTTGATTTCATCCTGGAGCTGGTAGCAATCGCCGGTGTGGTGCCCGTGGTCACTGTGGAACAGGAAGTGCTTGCTGCGATTACGGCTCTTCGACCTCATTGGCTCGGGTTGGCGGAGGAGACCTGAGCCTTTGATGTCTTCATATATCTCGTACACCGGAGCGGTTAGGGGAGTGTACCGCTCCTACTTCCGTGATGGTTCCTTGTGCTCTCCGTCCCAGTTTCACCTTTCTCCTGGACCCCAACTTGGCTCGGGTGCTCGTTTCTTGTCCCCCTCCCGACCCGAGCCGGTTGCGCCTCGACATGCACTGAGTACTTCTTCGCACTCGGCGTGGCGCAAAGCCAAAGTCACTAGCTCGGCAACGGTCGAGGGAGGGTGGAGGAGAAGTTCATGGCGGAGGTTCTCATCCCGGGTGCCCCCGGTCAGCGCGGTTATGGCCGAGGCTACATCCAGGCGGGGGATTCTCAGGGCTTCCAACTTGAATCGGTGGATGTAAGCCCGGAGTTTCTCCTCTTGCACCTGTTTGAGAGCCAATAGCCCCGCTACCGACCTCGGGGGGCCACTACCGGTGAAACTCTCCTTAAACACTCGCCTGAATTGTTTGAAGTCCTGGATGGATCCGGGGGCGAGGGCCCGGAACCACGCTTGGGCACCTTGGACCAGGGTGGTCACAAAGGCTCGGCATTTGATGGGGTCGGATGCTCCATGCAGGGTCATCAAGGCGTCGAAGCTGTCGAAATGATCGGCCGGGTCGCCCTGGCCGTCATAAAGTTTGAAGGTCAGAATGGAGGTTCTGGGAGATACCTGTGCCTTCAAGATATAGTCAGAGAACGGGGATTTCTCCTCATCCTCCGAGGAGGAGACTTTTTGTAGGGCGCGTTGGGCGCACTCTTATTTTGCGAAATGCCTCTTGAATTCTCGCAGTCGGAGGGATAGCTCCGGCTGTCGCTGCGCCGTGGGACAGGGGGGGCTGTCTTGGCGTTCCCCAGGGACTTCGGTCTCTGGATTCAGACGGCGTGCCCCAGGTTTCCCCCTTTTTAGAGTGGAGGAGGTCTCTTGCTCCAGAGGAGGGGCTTGTGAAGGTCCTCCTGACCTGTTACGGATGATCTGCCGGCCTCGGAGGGTGAAGAGGCCTCCGACGGTGTGTTGGGACACGTTCTCGCGGGGGGAGGGCTTTCCGGAGGGGAGCGTGACCTTCCATCCCTAGCCGCCTGAGTCGTCATGAGTTTCATGAGGACATACAGTTTTGCGTTGAGGGCCTGGAAAGCGTCATCACCGCCGCTAAGTGGTAGCCCTACCGCCATGGGGGGAGGGGGCAGTCCGTCGGTGGGGGTGCTGGCATTGGAGGGGGGATTTGTGAGGCTTGAGAAGGGCCTTCTCCCACTGCCACCGTGGCCTTTCCCCTATCGCCGGCGGACCTCCTCCCTGAACTTCTTCGCACCATACTGGCTCTTTGGTCGTTTCCCACAGACGGTGCCAGATGAAGGGGCGTGATCTCGTGCTGGTCCTGAGCTGGGAGGATGATCACCGGATAGTGAACTGTAAAGAAGGGAAACGGATCAGGGGTCCCAGGGATGATTCCATGGGGAAAACCCTCCGATGCTTATGTCAGTAGAGCAATGGTGGAAGTTATGAAGGGAGGAAGAAAGAGATGCACGAGATCCCCCTACACCGAGGTGGTGAAGTGGTTCCTGCTCAGGGAGTTTAGGCATGTGTTGGCCTTGCCTTTCGTCATAGGGAGTCCCAGGTTTATATAGTGTGCTTGCCTCATGAGTCCCGTAAACTGAGGAGTTTCAGGCGAGAGTTATGTCCTCATCGTGGGGTCTTTACGTCTTCATCGTGGGATCTTTATAGCCTTGAGGGGTCATGGGTCCCTTATCCTCATAAACTCCTTCTCATAAAGGGCTCTCAACGGCAGCGTGGATAAGCAATCGTCGGTCGAGCCGAGCATGAAAGGTGCCAACCCTGTCCGGGCGATAGGCATAGCTCAGATGAAGATAGGTCGGAGTGGGCGCTGAGCGCCTGCCTTTATCTCGGCGAAGGGATAGATTGGGCGTAGGTCTTTTTCTGACCTGACCGACGCTCGGACCTTCCGAGCCTAAGGGGCGCCGAGGAAGGGTGTGATCCCGAGTGATCTTATTGGGCTTTTTAGCCTAAGTGGGCCCTGTGGCTGTCACTTGGATGAGCTAGGCCTCGTTTGGTCCTGATGGACCTAGTTTGGCTACTCTTTAGATGGGCTACAGAAATCCCCCTCTCCACCCTTCTCTAAACCTTAAACATCCTTAGGAAAACAACCAAAAACATCATGAAGAGGAGTTTTGAAGTTAGCACCATGGGTGAGAGTGCCTACAATAGTCCAAGACCGGCTAGGAGGGAGCGTGGGGAGCTGCAGCGACTGACTTCTATCCCCAAGCATCTGAGCACAAGCCCTTCAAGGGAGGTAAGCCCAATCAAAAAAGTTTATTAATTTCATGAATTCCTTAAGCTTCGCATATGATTCCTCTCTTTTTTCTCTTTTCCTCAGCTCCTTCCTGGCCCAAGATGCTATTCTAGCCTGAATTGGGTGGCTCCTTTGATAAAGGAACTTCCTTTAGAGGTCATCTCAATCTTAAGGGCATGGCACCTCCACCCTTTACAAGTTCTAGCCAAAAATTTCCAGAAAATCACCTTAGATTGGTCTAGCATTTCAGCCCTAGTGGAGGTATGGCATCCTCAAACACACACTTTTGTGTTCCCATCCTTTGAAGCTACTGTTCGTATAGAGGAAGTTGAGAGTTACCTAGCCCTTCTTAGGACTAAAGTGGGAGATGAAGACCTAGTGTGTCATACGGTTGACCCTATTGACCCATCACTCATCTTAGGGGATTTCATACACAACTCAAAGGATGTGAAACCTATGATTAGCTCCCGCCACGTTCACTTGATACCCATGGCCCAATGGGTCGCTTCCCATTGTAAAAATAAGTGGGGGAGGTATGAAGCCATAGCCAAAGCTACTTCCATTTGCTTATCCGGGGTTCTACTCTTCCCTACCACTGACAATCTCTTGGACATTCCAAACCTCAGCGTCATTAGCGGGCTATGGTGGGGTTTATCCATCTCCCAAGCCATCCTTTCTTACCTTTATGAAGGTCTTAGTTCGGCTTCTCTTGGGGGTCCCTTCTTCGGGTCTATGATTGTTTAAGAGTGTTGGATGGGTGTTAGGCTGAAATTTCTACCCAAGGAGGACGTGCCATCAGCTAGCCGCATATTTGGGAGCCACCCACTCTTCTTCATTGGGGGTGCATTTGGGTTTTCTCAATAGGTTGAGTGCCAGACTGCAGATAAAAAGACAAAGGACGATTGGCGCCTTTTCCTCAACAGCTTGCCACTTGACAAATTCAAGATGCGACCACAGGCTCTTCAAGGCACCACTCCCAGATTACCCCGGCAATAGGGCCTGGACCTCCAGCTAGTGGGAAACACCACCTTGGCACTCTATGATGTGACACCACCTTGGGGGTGGTAGTCACTAGGCCGATGCAACTCGGACCTAACAAAGCAAGCATAATCGCAAGAACATGAAGTTAACGTCGACGGATGCTCACACGGTGCGCACACTCAACCCGGGGGTGACTCGGGGATACCGAGTCGAGGGTGTGGGATGGAACCCTTGCTGGTGGAGGGCCAGCAAGGCTAAGGTTAGCCTCCCCTGGGTACAAGTGCCCGAATCAAAGGGCAGGTCGTGTGCCGTAGGGCATAGGGTTCACTCTCTTACCCCCACGGCGGTCACTCGGAGGTGGTGGAACTTCGGGACCGGGCGCTCTCTCTCTCTCTTGACCGATGGAGAAAATGTCAAATATAGAAGGAACAAGTACAAATTAGAAGGAAGTGTCGAGAGCTTACCCGGTCGGTTTGAAAAAACCGACTCCAGTCGGAGACGAGGGCGAGTGGGGAAGCGTGGGTGCCCCTCCCGCACACTGCGCTGATGAAGCTTCAACCTGAAAATTAATATAGTACAGCACTACACCTCTCGCAGGAGAGGCGGAAAAGGAATGGGGATGTTCAAATACATTCAAACACTAGCTCCAGGAAGGGAGGGGTGCTAAGCCGACCAGGTGAGGGAGGGGAATAAGTAGAGACCGGTCTGTCCCGGTGCTAGCTCGGCAGGGACAGCAAGCTGAAGATGAAGTCACCACGATCTCCCCCGATCTCTGTTGGGGATGGGACCAGCACAAAATTGGTCGTAGATAGACCTCGATCACGCCGTCAGGCTGGCAGACTGAGCTGAGACCGAGTGGGGGTGCTACCGCTCCAGCACTTGGACTGTTTGGGATTGACTCTGGCTGTCCCAGATTTGCAGCAACCTGAAGATGGAGCCACCATGAGCTCTCCCGGACTCCGATGGAGGCGAGGCTGGTGCAGAAACGATCGTGGGATAGTCTTCTTCGAACAAAAACCAACGGGAGCCCCAGACAAGGTCGGAGTTGAGCGCTGGAGAGGAATAAGTGAGCCGGTGTCCGACCCAATTTTGGCGAGTGCTGCTGGCGTAGACTGGGGAAGACAGCCGGTGCAGGGGTCTCCGGTTGGCGAATGACTTCCCGCTTCCTAAGACGTGGAGGGGACTAGATGAAAATGACCTCCTTCGAAAATCATGTCAGAATCCCCACAGGAACGGCTGTGGTCGTGCCTGCACTCTGGCTCAGGTCTGAAACGAGAAATAGCGTGTGCCGTACCCAGAGTCACAGGGGCCTGAGAAAGTTGCTGCCACGAACTGTCCCGGGGTCCGATGAAGGCGAGGTGGGTGTCGTTGCTACCTTGGGGAAGCCCTCTTCGAGTAGGAATCAATGGGGATCCGAGAAGAGGTCGGAGTAGAATGCAAGAAACAAAAGAGTAGCCGGGGGTCAGATCTAGTGCTGGTGGGGCAGATCTACATGAGTTGGGGGAAATGGCTGGAACGTGGCCCTCCGGTACTCAAACGGCTCCCTCCTTCTTGGGACTGGTAGAGGACTTCTAGAAGATGGTCTCCTCCGAAGGATGCTCTAGGAACTTCACCGAGTTGGCCATGAGAGCTTCTGTAAGCCGCCTTTGTCTATCTGCTGGAGACAGAGTGCGCAGTCTGGCAAAATCAGCTCCTCCGGACAACACGGATGTCGGATGGTGGTGGAACAGCCCTCGTTGGAAATCTAGCTCAGAGATGAATCTTATTTTTGTTGGGAGGTTCACCTGTATCTACTCAGACAAGGCAGGGTCGACGCTGCAAGTTACGTCCAGTTCTGCTGTAGTGGTGGACAGGGTGGTGGGTGGGGATGGGAGGTGCTAATGGGGGAAGTGAGAGGGGGAAATGGGTAGAGATGGGTCAGGGGTGAAGCATGGTTGAGACGGGACCAGGGGAGGGTCAAACCAGGGTGAGGGAGGAGGGAGATGAGCTGCTGGGGGCGGAGCTAGCAGGTGGGGAGAGTTGGGGTCGTAGGTAGCCAAGAGTGGGAGAGAGTAGGGCACAAATGGCCAAGGGAGGGGAAGTTTCCTTAATTTTTTAATTTTGGTTTAATGTGGGTAGTCAATTGGGGTCTTAGGGATGTAGAAGGGTGTGTTGGGAGATGGAGAGGTGTGTTGGGGAAGGGAAGGTGTGGATTGGGAAGAGGGGGGGTTGTGTTGGAGAGTGGAGAGGTGTCTTGGGAATATGAAAGGGTGACTAGGGAGAGGTAGAGTTAATGAGGGGGTTTATGGATTTATGAGGAAGTGAAGGGACACTTGATGAGGTGGAGGGGTGGGCTGATGTGGCTGATGATGTGGATGGGAAGGAGGAGAGAAAAAGGGGCACCCCCCTTAGAGAGAGGGAGAGAGAGATAAGGGAGCTTCTCACTCTAAGGGCTTCTCACCCAAAGACTTGGCTTCTCACCAATGGGATCACACAATGAGGGATTTTCTAAAAATGCTCAAATATTCATTAACCAACTCATGGGGGGGTTGGGTCCTATTTATAGGAGCTCAACCTTTTACAGGACCAAAATGCCCATGGCATTACACTAAATGACCACTGATGTCCTAGAAAGCAAACCATGGGACAAATTACTCAAACATAGGGAAATAACTCATGGACCTAGGGACATGACTCAAATAAAAGGAAAATTACACAATTATGACTCAAATAAAATATAAAAATTACATGCCATGGCTAAGAAAAATGTGACGAATGCGATGGTGTGATGCCGGCGAGCACTCGGAGCCTCGAGAAAATATGAAGGGGTGAGGGATGCCCCCATCATACTCCCAGGGTGCGGAGAACTCGACTCTGTTGAGAAAGAGTCCTCCCTGCTCTGAAAGTGCTGCAGTAGGGCCTCCCACGAATCTGCCGACGGAGGCCGATCTTTCCATCCAACGCGGTAGGAATCATACACCTTGCTCCTGGTGGCGGTGACATGTTCATCCAATATTATTAATTCGCTCACGTTGGGCTCTCCGGGCTGATGGTGTGCTCAAAGAGGGTGGGTGCTCTCAGAAGGGAGGAAGTGGGCTCGATATCCTCTCTAGGTGCCACCGTGGGGCCCTTGTATGGCACAAGGCCTGCCACATTGATAGTGGGGCTTGCTCCGTACTTCTCAGGGAGATCTAGCTCATAAGCATTGGTGCCAATGCACCTCGGAACCATGAAGGGACCAGCCCCACGAGGCCTCAGTTTTGAGATGGCCCTAGGGGAGAGCCTCTCAGTCCTCACCATCCCTGAATCACCCACTTGGGCTTCTTGGTGGCGTCGGTGTGAATCAGTCTGCCTCTTGTAAATTTCGTTGCTCTTGTTGACGTGCTTGCAAAGGTTATCATGTAACTTTGTGAATGCTGACTCTCTAGTGGATAATGGAGGTCCTGGATAACTAAAAGTGGACCTAGCATATCTAGACTCCCTATTAAGGGTTTTGAAGATTGGGGGGCCGGGGCATCCAAATGCGGACCTATCATGTGTGTGCTTCCTATCAACTTCAACTACCATAGGAGGACCTACGCATCCAAATGTGGCTCTAGAATGTATGTGCTTCCTATTATTTGCCATAGGTGGACCTGGACACCCATGAATGCTCCTATTGTGTGTGAGACCAATGTTGAGTAGGGGAGGGCCGTTACACCCGAATATGGACCACTCATGCTTCCGACTTGACATGTGGGTGTCATGAATGAAAGGACCCGACTTACTAATCATGCCAAGTGGTGAGAGATGCCAAGACATATGTATTCCTATCTCAAAGGTGACTTCCATGTGCGGGTTTGTGGGTTGGCCTTTGAACTTCCACTTAAAAGGGTCAAAGGGGTCAAGGAAGGTGGACAGCATGGAGTGGGGCACTTCCTCAATCCCTAAGTGTATATTGCCCAAACTCATGGCTCCGATGGTGTAACCCGCGTCTAGGAAGGGGTGGGATTGGTCCAACCTGGTGGGTTGGGGTAGGGAAAGGTGGGTGGTGAGTAAGGTGGGTGGCTCACATGGGTATAGGAAGGGGTCGAAGGGATCATGGTAAGGGCTACCAAGAGAGAGGAACTCCATGTCCTCAAGGTCCTCACAAGGTGGTGAGTCATCCTCCTCCAAAGTAATTGGTACAAGGTCTCTAGTGGGTTGACGGTTCAAGGCACTTGGGGTCTCAATGGGTGGGGAGTAGACCAGGATGGGTTCTTCCTCCAAGGGGAGAAATAGAAGGATCTCACTAGTGCAATGCCCACTCTTGCAAATGGAGGTGATGGAGCCGATGGCGGGGTGGGCAAAGTTAATGATGCTAGGCTCTGATGGTCCCATGGCTAGCAGGCCGGTCAAGTGGACTTGACAATGTAGGCAATCCACTAGGCCTCCCAAGTCTTCCACGAAGTAGAAGGTTTGAAAAGTGACATGGGGAGGCCGGGTGGGCACAATTTGGGATTGATATCCCAAGGGTGAGAGATATGGTGGTGAGCTAGAAAGGGTTGGACTTTGCTTGAGCCATGGTAGGATGGTCTCATCTACGGTGAAGGTGTGTGTGATGGTGTGTGGCTCTTGAAGATCCGGGCCATGAGGGGTGGGGGAAGGTTGAGGCTCTTCTTCCCTATTGGTGGGAGCTTGGGCTTCCTCTATGGTGAGAAGAGGGTCTGGATAGGCATTTGACCTCACGTGGTCAAGTGTGTGGGCCACGACTTCTACCTCCAATGGGGAAGGAGGGTCCTTGGTGGGTGGGTTGGTGATAGCCGGTGCATGGTGCATCTGGGGTGGTGAGCAAGTGTCACGCCCCGAGCCTTTATTACAGCGGAAGACTAACTCAGGAAGCGCGAACAGCCGGCATGGTAAGCCTCTTGCAAGCAAGAACGATCAGAGCACAAGACAATCACACATAAAGATGTAATTGCATAATATTTTCTCAACTTTAACTTTATTCCATTAATAACCGAATATTCAAATACAATCACTAATCATACTAGACTCAAAAAAAATAGAAAATTAAATAGACTCAATCTAAACAATGTAGACTCTCCTAAGTCTTCACTCATTCTTTAATCACTCTCGGATCCGCTACTTGAATACTCCGAATCCGATCCCGACTCACTTCCATCTCCTCAAAATATTGGAAATAGGTAATGAGCACACTTGCCCAGTAGGTATCTTCGCATCAACATGAAGGCACTATTAAAGTAGTTAACATTTTTGCTCTAGAGAATAAGGTAAAATCATGCGAATGCGATCAATCATGCGATTAAACCAAAGTAACAAGATATTCATGTAAGATAGAACGAGTAAGTATGAACTAGCAAGAATGTAACAATTATGAACAAGAATGTAGCATGGCCTTTCATGAACAAGAATGTAACGAGAATGTACTAGCAATATCACATAGTCATCATCCAAACATCCTTTGCTTATGAGCAAGTAGTTGGTGAATTTCTGTGGAATATCATGTAACAAGCAAGAAAGTCATGCATCGTCGTGCCGTGGAATTTCACTTATTTATTGAGAAGGTACTCCCAGCGCAATGCGACGCCAGTAGCATCATACCCCATGGTTTATAATAGTATGTTTTCGACAATCAGTCGAGGGGACTAGCATAGAGCCATTGAACACAATCAGTGCTCGATCGCATCTTCAAGTATAAATCAAGCTATTTCCACATTCCAATAAAGTACGACCAATAAAGTAACAAGTTCAATAAATTCATGACAATAGTAATCAATAAATGAATGCTTCAACTTGAACATGAGAGATCAAGAATGACTTAAGACAATGTTATACTTATGGAAATAATTTGGCAGCATAACAGTACATTAATTATCATTCATAATTTAATTTAAGTTTCTTTGGACAATATGACAAGTCCTAGACCATCAATAATCCATCTAGGAACTTTAGAATATCAACCTTTGGGTCAAACCTCGGGTTAAAGAATTAAGAACTGTGATGGTCTTACACTGGGCCGTTACATAACGTGACGCTCCAGTATTGGGCCGTTACAATGATCTGAATCAGAAACAATAAAATAGACTCAGTAAATGTGACGGTCGTCTATTGGGCCATTATATCAGCCTGACGGTCCAATCTAGATCCGTTACATTGCTAGAACCAGAAAACAATCGATAGTGCTTTCTAACAATTGGCCTTTCATGGTACAACCAACTCGGCGTCCAAGTGAGATTCCCAGGCTCGCAGAGAATTACGGAGGCCTTGAAATAAGATTTCCTAATCCATTAGAAGGAATATCCAATAGAGAGGTCCTCATATTCAAGAATATGTTCCTATTGTGCAAGAGTGTGAACTAATGGACATATGCCATGATATATGCCATGTACTTAAAGAATTGACTCTATAGATAAGAAGAATATGTGTGTCGGTATAAATCCATGATAAAACTTCATCAATATCTTTTCTAAATCAAAGTTTAAATATAAAACTATACTGCTTTGGCATGAAATTAACATCTACTTGAAAATAACTCTAAGTACCATAAAGCATGCAATTTCTAATATGAATCAATTAATAAACTCAAGATCATGAAAATAGGTTAAAACTTAGATAACTAGGCTTATTCATAAGTAAATTTGACTATCTTCAGTCCTGTCTTGGGTTGACAGAAACAGAACTCTGATGGTCTAACATGGGTGCGTTACTTTTCTGTGACGGTTTATCGTGGGGCCGTTACAATGTTGTAACGCTCCAGTTAAGGTGCGTTAGAGACAATAGAGAATTTTTAAATACCACAGAGGGTGTGACGGCTTGTCGTGAGGCCATTACAATCATGTGACGGTCTAAGAGTGATCCGTCAGAGCACTGCTGACAGTAAATAGAACAAGAAGATCTTAATGTTTTAACTCACATCATGTCTGGAAATCATATATAAACTTCCACATGATAGAACGAAGGCTAAACTAACAATATGCATAGGATTTACTGTGAATTGATAAGAAGATTTCATTTTAACTTAGTTAGGGCTAAGAACATGCTTGCATGACATACAAATGCATAGATTCTAGTAAAACATGAAATTCTCTACATATAAATCATGAAATCGAGCAAATCAAGAGGGCTTTTACTCCTAACAATGTGTTTTTGCCGTTCATGAGATAACCTACCTCTTAACTGGGCTTTAAACTTCTAATTTAAGTCTTCAAGGGTCGCCCTAGTTCTTCTCTCCTTGTGATTTTTCAGCAACTTCACATTGCCCTAACTCTCCAACCTCTTGACCTAAAGATGTGAAATTCGGAAGTTAGGAAGATGAAACTAAGAGGATCAAAAAGTTCTAAAGCATCTAACTCTAATTACCTCATTTATACGTCATATTTCCTTGATCTTCAGCAGTCCTTTGCTCTGAATCCTGGGTTGCTATGACAGAATCAGCGACTTTAGAAGCCTTTATCTCCTTGGTTACTTGATCTTCTAACATGAGATTTTGAGGGTAGTTAGTCTAAAGTATTAGGAACAAAACATTATGAAGAACTTACCCGAGATTCTATCTCGTTACCTTGATTCTTCACGAGCCAAAAATTAGGGTCGCTCAGTTCAGAACTGGGCTCTATTTATAGAGTTTTGACTAGGGGTTGAGGATTAGATCGATTCTAGAGTCCTTGGTTGGCCAGAACCTAATCCCTAAGAGTCCTTAGTAACCTTATACATTCTCCTAATTAGGTCTCTTACAGATAGGATCCCAAAGTTCCAATCTTTTTGCAAATTCTTCCTCTCACGGAACTGACAGGGTGTAACGGTCGAGGGTAGGCACGTTACATGACTGTGGCGGTCGCACGATAGACCGCTACATCTTATGTGCGTAGAATTCAAAAAAATTTAAACTCTTTTATTTGTTTATCCATATAATTATCCATAAAATAGTATTTATCCTAAAAATTCGTGAATAGGCTAATTTTCCTTCTAGAATATGGGCCAAACTTATTGGGCTTGGTCCTTAAACCTATTGGCTTCAAGTATCAAAGTTGGATTAGTTATTTAACATAATTGGGCCTTATAATCTATTAATTCATTTATTAAATCAAATTTACTCTTTATAAATCCTAATAAATTCTAGAAAAATTCCATAAATAATCTAGAAGTTACTTATATAAATTCTGGGGCTCTACACCCTCCCCCACTTAGAATAATTTGGTCCCCAAATTCAATATATGGATTGTGGAGAGTGTACTTACAATTGAATAGTTCCGGGAATCTTTTCCGCATGGCTTCTTCTGTTTCCCATGTTGCTTCGGTCGGCCATGATTCCTTCCATTGAATTTTGACCATAGGAATGACTTTTTTCCTTAGTTGACGCACTTCTCGATCCAGAATCTTTATTGGTTTTTGCTCGTATGTCATATCCTTCTGAATCTCCAAATTATCATGAGTAATGACATGATGAGGATCACATACATATTTCTTCAACATAGAGACGTGAAATACGTCATGAACTCCAGCTAACTGTGGTGGTAAAGCTAGTCGATAAGCAACTTCACCGACCCTTTCGAGAATTTCAAACAGACCAATGAACCTTGGAGTTAGTTTACCCTTAATGCCGAATCTCCGAATACCACGACCTGGAGAAACCTTGAGATACACATGGTTTCCTACTTGAAATTCCAAGTCGCGTCTACGATTATCAGCATAAGACTTTTGCCTATCTTGTGCCATCTTTATTCTCTCTTGAATAAGCTTGATCTTCTCTGTAGAATCTCTGATAATATCGGGGCCTAGGAATTGTCTTTCCCCTATTTCACTCCAACATATTGGTGATCGATAACTTTTTTCATATAGAGCTTCAAAAGGTGTCATTTGTATGCTGGCCTGGTAACTGTTGTTATATGTAAATTCTACCAGAGACAAGTGATCATGCCAACTACCTCCAAAATCAATAACATAAGCCCTGAGCATGTCTTCTACCAGCTGATTCGTTCTTTCTGTCTGACCATCAATTTGTGGATGAAAGGCTGTGCTGAAATTCAATCTAGTCCCTAGTGACTGTTGTATACCCTTCCAAAATTATGATGTAAATTGAGGATCTCTATCAGATATAATAGTGACTGGGACACCATGTAATTTAACAATTTCCCTTATGTATAATGCTGCTAGGATATCCACAGACCATCGACTTTTGATTGGTAGAAAGTGTGCAGACTTTGTCAATCGGTCTATGATTACCCATATACCATCATGTCCTCCTCTGGTCTTGGGTAAACCCATAATGAAGTCCATCCCTATACTCTCCCATTTCCATTCAGGAATATTCAAGGGATGTAATTTACCTGCGGGTCTAAAATGTTCTGCCTTTACTTGTTGGCAAGTGTGACAGTGAGACACGAAATCAGCTATTTCTCTCTTCATATTGGGCAACCAGAAATTTCTTTTGAGATCTTGATACATTTTAGTACCACCTGGATGAATGGTGTACTTGGATTTATGTGCTTCATCTAGGATCAGTTTCTTTGTATCCTCATGATCTGGTACACATATTCGGCCCTTGAATAATAATCTTCCGTCATTGGAAATAGAGAAATCCGGCCTTTGTTCAATATTGGCTTTAATTTCCAATAATACCGGATCATCATTTTGCAACTTGACTAGATCCTCAATTAATGCAGGTTGAGCTCGGATACTAGCTATGAAACAATCCTCTTCCTTCGTGTCAATATCTAAGTTCAATTGAGCAAATTGAGGGATATGGTTAGTCATACTGATCATAAGACTTGATAGCTTTCCCATCGGTTTTCTGCTAAGTGCATCTGCTACCGCATTAGCCTTTCCAAGATGATATTGAATAGCAAAATTAAAGTCCTTGAGATATTCTAACCACCTCCTCTACCTCATATTAAGCTCCTTTTGAGAGAATAAGTATTTCAAGCTTTTGTGGTCCGAGTAGACCATGAACTTTTCTCCATGAGATAATGACGCCAAATTTTTAAGGCGAAAATAACAGCTGCCAATTCCAAATCATGCACAGGATAATTTTCCTCGTGATGTTTCAATTGTCTTGAAGACTAACAGATTACTTTTCCATTCTGCATGAGGACGCATCCTAAGCCAATGCCAGACGCATCCGTATACACTTCAAATCCACCACCTTCCACTGGTAGTGATAGAATAGCAGCCGTAGTAAGATGATTCTTAAGATTTTGAAAGCTCTTTTCACATTCTTTTGACCAGACAAAAGGATTTTCTCTTCTAGTAAGTCTAGTTAAAAGAACCGTAATTTTTGAGAAGTCCTTAATGAATCTTCTATAATAACCAACTAGACCCAGAAAACTTCTTACTTCTGATATAGTCGTTGGCCGGCTCCAATTTCTGACAGCTTCGACTTTTGAAGGATCCACTGCGATACCTTCCTTTGAAATAATATGGCCTAGGAATGAAACTTCCTTGAGCCAGAATTCACACTTGTTAAGCTTGGCATAGAGCTTGTGTTCTCTAAGTGTTTGTAAAGCTATCCTCAAATATTCTTCATGTTCCACCTTTGTCTTGGAATATACCAGGATGTCATCAATGAAGACAACGATGAACTGGTCCAGATATGGTTGAAAAACATTGTTCATAAGCTGCATAAATGCGGCTGGGGCATTTGTTAACCCAAACGGCATTACCACAAATTCATAGTGGCCATAACGACTTCGAAAAGCCGATTTATAAATGTCATCTTCTTTAATTCTAAGCTGATGATAACTTGACCTGAGGTCTATCTTGGAGAAATATTTTGCTCCCGAAAGTTGATCGAAGAGCTCATCAATACGCGGCAACGGATATTTATTCTTGATTGTGAGTTGATTCAGTCGCTGATAGTCTATACACAGCCTAAGAGAACCATCCTTCTTCTTGACAAAAAGAACTGGTGCACCCCAGGGGGATGTGCTAGGTCTGATGAAACCCTTGTCTAGTAGTTCTTGCAATTGCCTTTTTAATTCCTTGAGTTCCGTGGGGGACATCCTATAAGGGGCTATAGAAACAAGTGTTGCTCCTGGAATGAGTTCGATGGTGAAGTTTACTTCCCTCTCTGGTGGTATACTGGGTAATTCGGATGGGAATACATCTGGGAACTCATTTACAATAGGAATGTTTGCTATGATGATTTCCTTGGACTCGGTAATAATGACCGAAGCAAGAAAAGCTTCACATCATTGGGAGATGAGTTTGTAAGCGTGAAGAGAAGTTATGATAGTGGGATGCTTCCTATACTTGGTGCCAAGGAAGGAAAGTCTTGGAAGACCAAGCTTTCGAAAGGATATAATCCTATTTCGACAGTTAATATCGGCATTGTGATCTATGAGCCAATCTACCCCTAGAATGGCATCATAACCTTTCATGTCAAGGCATACTAGGTTTGCGGGAAGATTGTGACCTTCTACTATTACTTTTCAATCAGGATAATAGTCGGTAAGCTTTGTTCTAGAACCTAAGGGTGTGGTAATGGCAAGATCTGAAGGTAAAGGAACTGAAATAATGGGTAATATTTTTACAAAAGTAGTGGAGATAAAAGAATAAGAGGCACCAGTATCAAATAGCACAAATGCAAGACGAGAACATATTTGAAGTGTACCTTCCATAAGTTCGCCATCCTTGGGTGCTTCTTCTTCTTCCAGAACGGCGTTGAGGCGAGCTTGCCTCCTGCGTCCACCACCAGATGATTGATCCTTCATAATGGGACAATCTGGCATACGATGCTCCCTGCTTCCACAGCGTAAACAAGCGCCAAGATGCTTCCAGCACTCTTCAGCCGAATGGCCGAACTTTTCACAAAAAGTGCAAGCCGTGGCGACTTGCTCCTCCTCCTTAATCTTCCTATTCTTCTGGGAACTTCCACCGTTCCCGCTCCTGGATTGCTTCTTATTATCACGACTTTTGTGGGGTTCCGTGATGCTGAATTTCTCCTTCTTATAACACTGATCAGATCTTCGGCTGGATTCTTCTCCCTTTCCTTTCAATTTCTTGACCTTCTCTAAGGTCCTTTCGCATAAATACACTCGCTGAACCATTTCTGCATAGGTGCGGATGTTTTGGGTCCCGAGCTGTTGGATGAAACTGGGTCGTAACCCGTCCATAAACCGATTGGCCTTCAATAGATCGGTACTGATTAAATGTGGTGCATAAGGTGCTAGCCTGGAGAATTGAAGTTCATATTCCGCAACCGTCATCATTCCTTGATGAAGAGAGGCAAACTCTATAGCCTTTCTTTCTTTCACGTGCTCAGAAAAGTACTTAGCACGGAACAAAGTGAGAAAACCATCCCATGTATGAGGTGCATCGGCCGAAGGTGCCGGAACCGACTTCCACCATGTGCGAGCATCCTTGTTGAGTTGGAAAGTTGCAAGATGCACCTTTTCCTGATCGGTGCATTGGATGACGTCAAATATACGGTTCATCTCGTCAATCCAGTTCTCTGCTTCGTCTGGATTAGAAGAACCATAGAAACGCGGAGGGTTTAAACTCCAGAAATTGTGATGTAAGTCACCAGCCCTTGCCCCTGCGCCACCTTGCACCATGGTTTGTAATGCCTGAGTAAGGCCGACAACTGTTTGTTGCATGCCATACCAATCTACGCGATGTGCCATCGTTATAATGAGGTACTTGAGAGAAAGATAACAACTTGTTATTTCTCATGGAATTGGGAGAAAATAATCTTAAAGCTAATTAACTATCTTATCCCGGGCTCTACCCAATTCTCAAATGGGTATGGAAATTTTTTTCCTTAGTTCATAGGTAGGGGTCCTTAAACCTTGGACTTATCCTATGACATGATTCTTTTCCCTAAGTCCTGAGACTTATGCTCTGATACCAACTTAACTGTCACGCCCTGAGCCTTTATTGCAGCGGAAGACTAACTCGGGGAGCACGAACAGCCAACATGGTAAGCCTCTTGCAAGCAAGAACGATCAGAGCGCAAGACAATCACACATAAAGATGCAATTGCACAATATTTTCTCAACTTTAACTTTATTCCATTATTAACCAAATATTCAAATACAATCACTAATCATACTAGACTCAAAAAAATAGAAAATTACATAGACTCAATCTAAACAATGTAGACTCTCCTAAGTCTTCACTCATTCTTTCATCACCCTCGGATCCGCTACTTGAATACTCCGAATCCGATCCCGACTCACTTCCATCTTCTGAAAAGATTGGAAATAGGTAATGAGCACACTTGTCCAGTAGGTATCTTCGCATCAACATGAAGGCACTATTAAAATAGTTAACATTTTTGCTCTAGAGAATAAGGTAAAATCATGCGAATGCGATCAATCATGCGATTAAACTAAAGTAACAGGATATTCATGTAAGATAGAACGAGTAAGTATGAACTAGCAAGAATGTAACAATTATGAACAAGAATGTAGCATGGCCTTTCATGAACAAGAATGTAACGAGAATGTACTAGTAATACCACATAGTCATCATTCAAACATCCTTTGCTTATGAGCAAGTAGTTGGTGAATTTCTGTGGAATATCATGTAACAAGCAAGAAAGTCATATATCGTCGTCCCGTGGAATTTAGCTTATTTATGGAGAAAGTACTCCCAGCGCAATGCGACGCCAGTAGCATCATACCCCATGGTTTATAATAGTATGTTTCCGACAATCAGTCGAGGGGACTAGCATAGAGCCCTTGAACACAATCAGTGCTCGATCGCATCTTCAAGTATAAATCAAGCTATTTCCATATTCCAATAAAGTACGGCCAATAAAGTAACAAGTTCATTAAATTCATGACAATAGTAATCAATAAATGAATGCTTCAACTTGGACATGAGAGATAAATATTGAATTAAGACAATGTTATGCTTATAGAAATAATTCGGCAGCATAACGGTACATTCATTATCATTCATGATTTAAATTAAGTTTCTTTGGACAATATGACAAGTCCTAGACCATCAATAATCCATCTAGGAACTTTAGAATATCAACCTTTGGGTCAAACCTCGGGTTAAAGAATTAAGAACTGTGACGGTCTTACACTGGGCCGTTACATAACGTGACGCTCCAGTATTAAGCCATTACAATGATCTGAATCAGAAACAATAAAATAGACTCAGTAAATGTGACGGTCGTCTATTGGGCCATTATATCAGCCTGACGGTCCAATCTAGATCCGTTACATTGCTAGAACCAGAAAATAATCGATAGTGCTTTCTAACAATTGGCCTTTCATGGTACAACCAACTCGGCGTCCTAGTGAGATTCCCAGGCTCGCAGAGAATTACGGAGGCCTTGAAATAAGATTTCCTAGTCCATTGGAAGGAATATCCAATAGAGAGGTCCTCATGTTCAAGAAAATGTTCCTATTGTGCAAGAGTGTGAACTAATGGACATTTGCCGGGATATATGCCATGTACTTAAAGAATTGACTCTATAGATAAGAAGAATATGTGTGTCGGTATAAATCCATGATAAAACTTCATCAATATCTTTTCTAAATCAAAGTTTAAATACAAAACTATAGTGCTTTGGCATGAAATTAACATCTATTTAAAAATAACACTAAGTACCATAAATCATGCAATTTCTAATATGAATCAATTAATAAACTAAAGATCATGAAAATAGGTTAAAACTTAGATAACTAGGCTTATTCATAAGTAAATTTGACTATCTTCAGTCCTGTCTTGGGTTGACAGAAACAGAACTCTGACGGTCTAACATGGGTGCGTTACTTTTCTGTGACGGTTTATCGTGGGGCCGTTACAATGTTGTAACGCTCCAGTTAAAGTGTGTCAGAGACAATAGAGAATTTTTAAATACCACAGAGGGTGTGACAGCTTGTCGTGAGGCCGTTACAATCATGTGGCGGTCTAAGAGTGATCCGTCAGAGCATTGCTAATAGTAAATAGAACAAGAAGATCTTAAAGTTTTAACTCACATCATGTTTGGAAATCATATATAAACTTCCACATGATAGAAGGAAGGCTAAACTAACAATATGCATAGGATTTTCTGTGAATTGACAAGAAGATTCCATTTTAACTTAGTTAGGGCTAAGAACATGCTTGCATGACATACAAATGCATAGATTCTAGTAAAACATGAAATTCTCTACATATAAATCATGAAATCGAGCAAATCAAGAGGGCTTTTACTCCTAACAATGTGTTTTTGCCGTTCATGAGATAACCTACCACTTAACTGGGCTTTAAACTTCTAATTTAAGTCTTCAAGGGTCGCCCTAGTTCTTCTCTCCTTGTGATTTTTTAGCAACTTCACGTTGCCCTAACTCTCCAACCTCTTGACCTAAAGATGTGAAATTCGGAGGTTAGGAAGATGAAACTAAGAGGATCAAAAAGTTCTAGAGCATCTAACTCTAATTACCTCGTTTAGACATCCTAATTCCTTGATCTTCAGCAGTCCTTTGCTCTGAATCCTGGGTTGCTATGACAGAATCAACGACTTTAGAAGCCTTTATCTCCTTGGTTACTTGATATCCTAACATGAGATTTTGAGGGTAGTTAGTCTAAAGTATTAGGAACAAAACATTCTGAAGAACTTACCCGAGATTCTATCTCCTTACCTTGATTCTTCACGAGCCAAAAGTAAGGGTCGCTCAGTTCAGAACTAGGTTCTATTTATAAAGTTTTGGCTAGGGTTTGAGGATTAGATCGATTCTAGAGTCCTTGGTTGGCCAGAACCTAATCCCTAAGAGTCCTTAGTAACCTTATACATTCTCCTAATTAGGTCTCTTGCAGATAGGATCTCAAAGTTCCAATCTTTTTACAAGTTCTTCCTCTCACAGAACTGACATGGTGTAACGGTCGAGGGTAGGCGCGTTACATGACTGTGGCGGTCGCACGATAGACCGCTACATCTTATGTGCGCAGAATTCAAAAAAATTTAAACTCTTTTGTTTATTTATCCATATAATTATCCATAAAAATAGTATTTATCCTAAAAATTCGTGAATAGGCTAATTATCCTTATAGAATATGGGCCAAACTTATTGGACTTGGTCCTTAAACCTATTGGCTTCAAGTATCAAAGTTGGATTAGTTATTTAACATAATTGGGCCTTATAATCTATTAATTCATTTATTAAATCAAATTTTCCCTTTATAAATCCTAATAAATTCCAGAAAAATTCCATAAATAATCTAGAAGTTACTTATATAAATTTTGGGGCTCTACAGCAAGGGTGGACTTGGATTGGGGTAGGTAGGGGAAATAGTGGGGGCCTAGGTTGGGGTAGGATTGGGGTTGGGAGTGGAAGATGGGTTGGTGGAAGAGGTTTGGATTGGGTGGTCTTGGGAGGTGTCCCCTTTGAGGGTCGACAGAGGGGTAGTGGTGGGGGCCAATGAGGTTTGAGTCGTATGGGTTGGGTGAGTGATTTGGGTTGGCCGGGTGGGGTTGGAGGAGTGGTAGTGCACCTCAGGGTAGGATTCTCCGATTGAGAAGGGAAGGGTCGGGGAGCATAAATCTTCCTAAGTTCAATCCTCATCTCATTCCAAGAGTCGATGGGCTCTTGCCTTCTAACTTCTCTTAAGCCTACAATGTTCTGCCATTCATTCCTAGCTTGGCACCAGAGCAAACTCTTGGCATAGTTGACTTACATAGGCCCTGACAGGGTGAACCTCGCAAAGTGTCGATCTATGGAGCTCTCCCACTCTAGATATATGCTAGGGCAGGATCCGTCAAACACAAAGGCCTCTAATGGGTCTAAGGCAGACGAATATGCCAAGTATGAGGTGGTCATGATGGTGGACACGGGTGATGCATCGGGTGACTCAAAATGCAAATGCGCCCTAGGACCAACTTGTAGAGACAAGTTGTGAATTTTCTCTGATACCAATTGATGTGACACCACCTTGGGGGTGGCAGTCACTAGGCCGATGCACCTCGGACCTAACAAAGCAAGCACAATTGCAAGAACATGAAGTTAACGTTGGCAGACGCTCACACGGTGCGCACACTCAACCCGGGGGTGACTCGGGGATACCGAGTGGAGGGTGTGGGACGGGACCCTTGCTGGTGGAGGGCCAGCAAGGCTATGGTTAGCCTCCCCTAGGTTCAAGTGCCTAAATCAAAGGGCAGGCCATGTGCCGTAAGGCATGGGGTTCACTCACTTACCCCCACGGCGGTCACTCGGAGGTGGTGAAACTTCGGGACCTGGCGCTCTCTCTCTCTCTTGACCGACGGAGCAAACATCAAATATTGAATGAACAAGAACAAATTAGAAGCAAGGGTTGAGAGCTTACCTGGCTGGTTTGAAGAAACCGACCCCAGTCGGAGACGAGCGCGAGTGGGGAAGCATGGGTGCACCTCCCGCACGCTGTGCCGATGAAGCTTCAACCTGAAAATTAATAGAGTACAGCACTACGCCTCTCGCAGGAGAGGTGGACAAGGGGTGGGGATGTTCAAATACATTCAAACACTACCTCTATGTAGGGAGAGGCGCTAACCCAACCAGGCGAGGGAGGGGAATAAGTCGAGACCGGTCTGTCCCAGTGCTAGCCCGGCTGGGATAGCAAGCTGAAGATGAAGTCACCACGATCTCCTCCGGTCGCTGTTGGGGATGGGACCAGCGCAAAATTGGACGTAGATGGAGCTGGATCACGCCATCAGGCTGGTAGACTGAGCTGAGACCGAGTGGGGGCGCTACTGCTCTGGGACTTGGACTATTTGGGATTGACTCTATCTATCCTGAATTTGTAGTAGCCTAAAGATGGAGCCACCATGAGCTCTCCCGGACTCTGATGGAGGCGAGGCCGGTGAAGAAACAATCGTGGGAGAGTCTTCTTCGACCAGAAACCAACGGGAGCCCCAGACGAGGTCGGAGTACAGCGATGGAAAGGAATAAGCGAGCATGTGTCTGACCTAGTTCTGGCGAATGCCGCTGGCATAGACTGGGGAAGACGACCGGTGCAGGGGGCTCCGATGGGTGAATGACTTTCCCCTTCCTGGGATGTGGAGGGGACTGGATGAAAATGACGTACTCCGAAAATCACGCCGGAATCCTCACAGGAACGGCCATGGTGGCACCTACACTCGGGCTCAGGTCTGAAACCAGAAACAACGTGTGCCGTACCCAGAGTCACAGGGGCCTGAGAAAGCTGCTGCCACGAACTCTCCCGGGGTCAGATGAAGGTGAGGCCGGTGTTGTTGCGGCCGTGGGGAAGCTCTCTTCGAGCTGGAATTAACGGGGCTCTGAGAAGTGGCCAGAGTAGAATGCAGGAAACAAAAGAGTAGCCGGGGCTCAGATCTCATGCTAGTGGGGCAGATCTGCGAGAGTTGGGGGAAACGGATGGAACGCGGCCCTCCGTTACTCAAACGGCTCCCTCCTTCTTGAGTCGGGTAGAGGACTTCCATAAGATGGTCTCCTCCGAAGGATGCACCAGGAACTAAACCGACCTGGCCGTGAGAGCTTATGTAAGCCACCTCTATCTATCTGCTGGAGATAGAGTGCACAGTCTGGCAAAATCAGCTCCTCCGGACAGCACGGATGTCGGATGGTGGTGGAACAGCCCTCGTTGGAAAGGTAGCTCGGAGATGAATCTTGTTTCTGTTGGGAGGTTCACCTGGATCTGCTCAGACGAGGCAAGGTCGATGCTGCAAGTTGCATCTAGTTCTGCTGCAGTGGTGGACAGGGTGGTGGGTGGGGATGGGAGGTGCTAATGGGGGAACTGAGAGGGGGAAATGGGTGGAGATGGGTTAGGGGTGAAGCCTGGTTGAGACAGGACCAGGGGACGGTCAAACCAGGGTGAGGGAGGAGGGAGATGAGCTGCTGGTTGCGGAGCTAGCAGGTGGGGAGAGTTGGGGCCGTAGGTCTGCCAAGAGTGGGAGAGAGCAGGGCACAAATGGCCAAGGGAGGGGAAGTTTCCCTAATTTTTAAATTTTGGTTTCATGTGGGTAGCCAATTGGGGTCTTAGGGATGTAGAGGGGTGTGTTGGGAGATGGAGAGGTGTGTTGGGGAAGGGAAGGGGTGGCTTGGGAAGAGGGGGGCTTGTGTTGGAGAGTGGAGAGGTGTCTTGGAAATATGAAAGGGTGTCTATGGAGAGGTGGAGTTAATGAGGGGGTTTATGGATTTATGGGGAAGTGAAGGGACACTTGATGAGGTGGAGGGGTGGGCTGATGTGGCTGATGATGTGGAGGGGAGGGAGGAGAGAGAAAGGGGCGCCCCCCTTAGAGAGAGAGAGAGGGAGAGAGAGATAAGGGAGCTTCTCACTCCAAGGGCTTCTCACCCAAAGACTTGGCTTCTCACCAATGGGATCACACAAAGAGGGATTTTCTAAAAATGCTCAAATATTCATTAACCAACTCATGGGGGGTTGGGTCCTATTTATAGGAGCTCAACCTTTTATAGGACCAAAATGCCCATGGCATTACACTAAATGACCACTGATGTCCTAGAAAGTGAACCATGGGACAAATGACTCAAACATAGGGAAATAACTCATGGACCTAGGGGCATGACTCAAATAAAAGGAAAATTACATAATTATGACTCAGAAAATATAAAAATTACATGCCATGACTAAGAAAAATGTGACGAACGTGATGGTGTGATGCCAGCAAGCACTCGGGGCCTCGAGAAAATATGAACGGGTGAGGGATGCCCCCATCACTCTATAACCCCCACTGGTGCTATTTACAAGTTGGACTTCCTCGCACTATGGTTCCAGCACTATCTCACTTCCCTCCCCTTCAAGCTAGGAAGATTGATACCGAGGAGGACGAACAGGCGGTTCGGAGTGCACTGACCATGTGGGAGATCAGCCAAATCCGTACCCTGCAGGTGGAAGTGACAGAGAATGAGGATGATTACCGTGCTTGCGTGAAGGCACTACACAAGATCCTGATGTGACACGACCTAGGATGGAAGTGGCTACCCAAACACTGAGCAGTACATGGCAAAGGACAAACCCGAAGGTTTCCTCGACGCTAGAAAGGCCGCGTTCCGAACCGGCGTAACCGGAACGTCCCGCGACGTCTTTTGATATACAAATTGGTGAACGGGTGACCACAATGGGTATGATAAACCTATGGGAATGCAGCAACTAACTTAACGAACCCTCGGACCTAGCAAGCAAGCACAATTCAGCGGACCGGTAACTTCACTCGAGCGGACTCTCCCGCTAGGCGCACACCCAGGTCCGTAGGTGGACCGACGATGGTGATGAGCATCCAAGGTTGGACCTTGAGGTTCCAGGGGCTAGGCTAGCTTGGGAAGGACCCCAATGGGCAAGGGATGCCTAATCTCACGGGTGGCCGGCACGTCGAGGGTGTGGGATGTATGGGGTTGCTCTCGCCTCACTCCGCGGTGGTCACACGATACATGGTCTTTGGAACGAGCACTCGCTCACCATCCGACGGGCATTTAAAAACAATATTAATCAAGCATAGGAAATGGAACCAGCAGAGGATGGGGGCCCGGAGCTCACCTGATCGGCGTGAAAATGCCAATCCCGGTTGGAGACAAGGGCGAGCGAGGAAGCGTGGGCTTACCCACACGCCGCGCCGACGAAGCTTCCACCTATTTAAAAAATTACACCACTACCCCCCATGCAAGGGGGTTGAACAAGGGGAGGGGAGGCCAAAGTTACACCCAAACACTACCTCCCACAGGGAGGGGCTTTAAGCCGGCTGGGCGGGGTGGGGAAAAAAATTAAAATAAGTAAGCTTCGGCCGATAATTCTAGTTACCAGGGTAGTGAGCTAGATTTGGAGCAGATGTGATTGCCTCTGGGTACCGGAAGTAGTAGGGCCAATAGCCAAACGTCAAGGGGCGTGGTAGCAGTGAGGAGGCACGTCCGGGTCCACTTCTGAGCTGAGGAGGGGCCGCTGCAAGGTCAACTTTCCAAACCACGCCGGTTCTATCTGCACTGGGATAGCAAGATAGAAGGTCAAAGATGCTGTTGCACGAACTCCTCCAATTGTAGTTGCTAGTAGGACCGGCGCCAAACTTCTCCAAACTAGTTCAGGAGAGCTCAGCTCAATTTGTGGGCCAGTCAAAGACCGTGGGTAGTCGGCGCAGCCTCAAGGGTCGGGGTGGACTGTTACAGCTCTGACTGTCCTAGATCCGAAGGCTCTGGAAGATTGCCTTGCCTCGGGCACTTCTGAACTCTGACGATGGCGTGGCTGGTATCAACACGGCCGTGGCAGAGTCCTCTTCGAACAGAGACCAGGGATGCCACCAGGGGAGGTCGGAGTAGGGAGATAGAGCCAGTAGAGTGAGAGGGGGTCTGGTCAGGCCCTGGCAGGACTGACCTGCGCACTCAGAGGGATTCCACTGGAACGGGGTGCTCCAAACTCCGAATGGTGTTTCGTATGCTGCGTTGGATAGAGGACTGGTAGTATCACGTCCCGGTCAATTGGCGCATCGAGGGGAGCAGAGAAGTTGCCACAGGTGCTTCTGCACTAGGATTCTAATCTCCACCCGGATGCCAGAAGCGCAGACTGACGAGAATGACCCTTTGGGACAGCTCCGAACTCGGATTGAGGTGGAATTGCCTCGCCTGCGAAGCTGACTTGAAGGGATTTCCAGAAATATATGTCTTGCCTTCTGGAACATCAAGTTGGTGGCAGCGCAGACTCTGCAATTAGCAGCTTCTCTGCTACCTACGAGCTGCTACAGGATCTGCAGCTTGGTGATGGTAAATGGGGTAGGAGGGGGGCGAAATATAGCAAGAGGTGATGGTTAATGGGTGTGGGGGATGGGGGAGGGTATTAGGGGTTGGTGGGAGTGGCTGGGAGAGGGAGGGGGCGGAGCTAGCAGAGGGTGGAGGGTTGGGGTCGCAGGTCTGCCAAGGGTGGGAGAGAGCAAGGCACAAATGGCCAAGGGAGGGGAAGTTTCACTGATTTTTGAATTTTTGTTTAATATGGGTAGTCAATTGGGGTCTTGGAGATGTAGAGGGGTGTGTTGGGAGATGGAGAGGTGTGTTGGGGAAGGGAAGGGGTGGCTTGGGAAAAGGAATGGTTGTGTTGGGAAGTGAAGGGTTGTATGGGGAGTGTCAAGGGTTGTCTTCGGAGGGGAGGGAGTAATGGTGGGATTAAATGGGGTATGGGGAGGGGAGAGGGGTCTTAATGGTTTGAATGGGGAGGAGAGAGAGGGAATTTTAAAATTTGGGGGAGGAGAGAGAAAAGGTCACCCCTTTTAGAGAGAGAGAGAGAGGGAGGGACCTTCTCACTCCAAGGAAGAAAATTCTCTGGGAATTCAAATTTTTCTCAATATCTCATTAGCTTCAAATGGAAGAAATGGGGTCCTATTTATAGGGATCCCTCAATTTACAATAAGTCCCTGACTTTTAGACTAATGACAAGAAACCAAGGGGGAAGGGGGCGCCCCTGAGCCTAGCCCACTTAATTGAGCCCATTAACCAACCTAACCAACCTAATGATAATTAACTTAGGTAGATGGCTCATTAACCTAGGGACTTGACTCAAATAAAAGAAAAATTACATAATTATGACTCAAAGAAAATATGAAAATTACATGCCATGACTCAGAAAAATGTGGCGAACATCATGGAGCACTACTGGCGAATAACGGGATCCTCGAAAAAAAATGGGATGGTCGGTGATGTCCCTATCATACCTCCGGGGTGCGGAGAACTCGACTCCGTCGAGTATGGGTCCACCGGGGAGGTGGTCTTCCAAGGTAGCTCTGGGCGAGCCACAACCTCCAAACTTGATCCCGCGTCCTTAGCCGGGGAATAGTTCTTCAACCTCTCAAGGTTGCTCGGGCACACCCTCGTGTCGGCGATGGAACCCTGCTTGCCTAGTATTGCCTCCGTGTGCACATGTCGGGCTCTCAGGCTGATATAAGGTGGCACTCCGAGGGTGTCTCTCTCAAAGGTAGGCGTAAGCTCGAGGCACTCACTAGGATCTACCGCGGTGCCCTTAGAGGGTGTCGGGTCCGCCACATGAGAAGTGGGGTATATCCCATAACCCATCAGTAAGTCCAATCCATAAGCTGTGTTGTCACAACCACTCAGAACTTGGGAAGGTCCAAGTCCTCATGCCCTCGATTTGGAGATGACCCTATGGTAGAGCCACTCCAATGTATCCATCATCAAGTTACCTACTTGGAATTTATTCCAAGTGGCACTCACGAGTTTTTTCCCGCTCTTTATGAACCTCACCGCTCGTTGCTTGATGCTTGCTTGAATGAGTATGCCATGAGCTACAGTGCAGTGTCGGTGGGAAGTGTGTGGTACGCAAAGGTGGACCGGGGCAACCATAAGTAGACTTATCATGGAATGCTGCCATGTAGACTTTGGTGGGCCTAAGTGGGCTAGGGCACCCGTAGCTGAACCTATCATGCAAAGTGGTGATAATTATCGGGGGACCCGAACATCCGTAGATGCTCCTAACATGCGTATGACTAATGTTGAATGGGGGAGGGCCGTTACACCAAAATATGGACCAATCATGCATCCTACTTGACATGTGGGTGATATGAACGAGTGGACCCGACGTACTAATCATGCCAAGCGGTGTGATGTGCCAAGACATATGAATTCCTTTCCTAAAGATGACTTCCTTGTGTGGGGTGATGGGGTGGCCTTTAAGATTCCACTCAAAAAGGTCGAAGGGATCTAGGAAGGTGGACATCTTAGAGAGAGGCTCCTCCTTAATACCTATGTGTATTTTACCTAAAGTCATGGCTCCCATAGTGTAACCCGAGTCTAGGAAGGGGTGGGTTTGATCCATCATGGTGGGTTGGGGTAGGGAAAGGTGGGTGGTGGGTAAGGTGGTTGGGCCACATGGGTATCCGTACTCCCATTGGAAGGGGTCAAAGAGATCATGGTAAGGGCTACCTAGAGAGAGGAATTCCATGTCCCCAAGGTCCTTACAAGGTGGTGAGTCATCCTCCTCCAAAGTAATTGGTCCAGGATCTCTAGTGAGTTGACCGTTTATGACATTTGGGATCTCAATGGGTGGGGAGTAGACCGGAGTGGGTTCTTCCTCCAAGGGGAGAAATAGGAGGATCTCAATAGTGCAATGCCCACTCGTGCAAACGGAGGGGATGGAGCCAATGGTGGGGTGGGAAAAGTTAATGGTGCTAGGCTCTAATGGTCCCATGGCAAGCAAGCCAGTCAAGTGGACTTGCCAATATAGGCAATCCACTAGGTCTCCCAAGTCTCCCGTGAAGTAGAAGGTTTGGAAAGTGACATGGGGAGGCCGGGCGGGAACAATTTGGGATTGATATCCCAATGGTGGTGAGCTAGGGAGGGTGGGACTTTGCTTGAGCCATTGGAGTATGGACTCATCTATGGTGAGGGTGCCATGTGTGATGGTGCATGGTTTTTGAGGATCCGGACCATGAGGGGTGGGGGAAGATTGAGATGCTTCTTCCTTATTGGTGGGAGCTTGGGCTTCCTCTATGGTGATAAGAGGGTCCAGATGGGCATAAATCTTCCTAAGTTCATTTCTCATCTCAACCCATGAGTCGATGGGCTCTTGCCTTCCAACTTCCCTTAAGCTATTGAGTGGTGGATAGCGGATCTAGAGGGGAGGGGTGAATAGATCAGCTCCACTTTTCGCAATGCGGCCCTCTAAACAGCTAGTTAAAATGAATTGCAGCGGAATAGAAACTAGCTTCCAAGTACGCTATGATTCACTTATCAAGATAAGCAAGATATATAATAATTCAATCCTAAGCATGCATCTAGAATGAATCAATCACACAAGCAAACCACACTAGACAGGATTTTTAAGGTGGTTCGGACTGAATCCTCAGCCCTACGTCCACCCCTCACCAAAACCCGGTGAGGCTTCACTTGTGCAGCGCACCAAACCGCAAATCGGAAACCACTGACTGCCTTCCTACTCACCACCTGGTAGGGATGTCAACCACAAATTGGAACAACCTCCAATCGCCTTCCTATTAACCACCGGTAGGGATGAATCACACTTTCAATGTTTAAACAATAATGAAAATAAAACAAATGTGAATGAGCTAAGACAAGAGATTGAGTTATGAGTGAAAATGAATTGGCCCTTGTATGAAATATTGATCAGCAGCAAGACTCCTCTTGGCTTCAACTCAATCTTCTTGATTCACCCTTGATTGGATGAATGTTCTTCACGGAGTACTGTTCACGTGAACAGTACCTCTTCCTTCAATTCTTCTCTCTTGATCTTCTCTTTGAATTTCGTTGAATGAATGAAGGAGATGATGAAGCTACCTTGAACCTTGATTGCTTCTTTAGCTTCTAGGAGTTTGAATGCTTGCAATATCACCTTGAATGAGGTGGAAAGAACTTGAATGGATGAAGATGATTTCCTTTGAAGAACTTGAATCAAACCAGCTTCCTTGGATCACTTTGATAGCCTTGCTTTGATGTAATCTTCATTGAGGTTTGCTGGCTTTGATTTGAGCTTGATTCCCCTTTGATTGGATGAAGAACACCTTCACGAACTACTGTTCACGTGAACAGTAGCTCGTCTCTAGGCTCTCTTGCAACCTCCCTTACAGCCACCCTAGATCTCAAAAGAAGCCCCTTGAAGCATTAGGGTTTCTAACCCTCTTACAAGAGTTTTATAGACCTTGAATGGTCTATGGACACCCCCTAGACCAGATCCATAATTTGTGGGGGATTAGGTGTCTTTAGGATTAAACAAATCAATGTTGAATGGTCCTTTTCGAAGTTGGAAACAAAGTCAACAATTGATGGCTCGGGGCTGGCGGTCGACCTGCAGATCCTGGCGGTCGACCGCTACTGTGAAATCTGCAAACGAGTGATCCCTGGGATTTTCGGTCGACCGCCACTAGCTGGCGGTCGACCGCCAGCTGAAAGACTGCAGACTGGCAGATGCTGGCTGGGGCGGTCGACCGCCCCTGTGCTGGCGGTCGACCGCCAGCTGGGCAGAACCCGGCCCATCCCGGGTTGGTCCGTTATCCGCGTCAGCTCCGTCGTTCAACTTCTTTAGTAGCCCGGTCATGTCCGTGGCATCTTCCTTGACTGTCTTGAAGATTTTATTATTGAGTCTTCAATCAAATTTTTGTTCCGGGGGCTCTGCCCCCAGAAACCCCCGCAAGGGGCGCTGCCCCCTTGACCCCCGCGACCTGACCGGGCAGGTCGATCCCCGCGACCTGACCGCGCAGGTAGATCCGCGTGCGAGGGCGCAACATTCAGCGTTCACGTTCACCATTTCCACTTGATTCCTTGTCCATTCATTGGCGCACCTATCATGAACAAAAAAATCACATATGTCAATCACATGAAGGTGAAAAACATCAATGACTAATAGTATTTAGCCATTATCAAAACCAAGAATACATTAGAACTCATATGACCATAGAATGATGTCGAATGACCCAAGTGACCATATGAACTCAAGTGACCATAGGGGCACAACATAAGCCTACAATGTTTTGCCATTCATTCCTAGCTTGGCGCCAGAGCAAATTTTTGGCATAGTTGACTTGCATAGACCCTGACAGGGTGAACCTCCCAAAGTGGTGATCTATGGAGCTTTCCCATTCTAGATATAAACTAGGGTGGGATCCATCAAACACAAAGATGTTTATTGGGTCCAAGCAAGACGAGTAGGCTAGGTAGGAAGTGGCCATGATGAACGGGTGATAAATGCAATGGCCCTAGGACAAGACTTAGTAGAGACAAGTCTAGAAGTTTCTCTGATACCAAATTGATGTGACACGACCTAGGATGGAACTGGCGACCCAAACACCGAGCGGTACGTGGTGAAGGATGAACACGAAGGTTTTCTCGACGCTAGAAAGCTCGCATTCCGAACCGGCGTACCTGAAACATCCCGCGACGTCTTTTGATATACTAATTGGTGAAGGGGTGACCACAATGGGTATGATAAACCTATGGGAATGCAGCAACTAACTTAACGACCCCTCGGACCTAGCAAGCAAGCACAATTCAGCGGACCGGTAACTTCACTCGAGCGGACACTCCCGCTAGGCGCACACCCGGGTCCGTAGGTGGATCGACAATGGGGATGAGGGTCCGAGGTTGGACCTTGAGGTTCCAGGGGCTAGGCTAGCTTGGGAAGGACCCCAATGGGCTAGGGATGCCCAATCTCACGGGCGGCCGGCACGCCGAGGGTGTGGGATGTATGGGGTTGCTCTCTCCTCACTCTGCGGTGGTAACACGATAGATGGTCTTTGGAACGAGCACTCGCTCACCGTCTGACAGGCATTTAGAAATAATATTAATCAAGCATAGGAAATGGAACCAGTAGAGGATGGGGGCCCGGAGCTCACCTGATCGGCGTGAAAATGCCAATCCCGGTCGAAGATGAGGGTGAGCGAGGAAGCGTGGGCTTACCCGCACGCCGTGCCGATGAAGCTTCCACATGTTTAAGAAATTACAACACTACTCCCTATGCAAGGGGGTTGAGCAAGGGGAGGGGAAGCCAAAGTTACATCCAAACACTACCTCCCACAAGGTGGGGCTTTAAGCCGGCCAGGCGGGGTGGGGAAAAAAATTAAAATAAGTAAGCTTCGGCCGATAATTCTGGTTACCGGGGCAGTGAGCTGGATTTGGAGTTGATGTGATCGCATCTGGGTGCCGAAAGTAGCAGGGCCAATAGCCGAACGTCAAGGGGCGTGGTAGCAGTGAGGAGGCACGTCCGGGTCCACTTCTGAGCTGAGGAGGGGCCCCTGCAAGGTCAACTTTCCAAATCGCGCCGGTTCTATCGGCACTGGGACAGTAGATAGAAGGTCAAAGATGATGTTGCCACGAACTCCTCCAATTGTCGCTGCTAGTGGGACCAGTGCCAAACTTCTCCAGACTGGTCCAGGAGAGCTCAGCTCAATTTTTGGGCAAGTCGGAGACCGTGGGTAGTCAGCACAGCCTGAAGGGTCGGGGTGGATTGTTACGGCTCTGACTGTCCCAGATCCCAAGGCTCTGGAAGGTTGCCTTGCCCTGGGCACTTTCGAACTCTGACGATGGCGTGGCTGGTATCGACACGACTGTGGGGGAGTCCTCTTTGAACAGCGGCCAGGGAGGCCACCAGGGGTGTCACTCCCCGAGCGCGGAAGATACTCGGATACGTGATGCGTCTATATAGATCGATAAAATTTTTACCATACATAATTATGGAGTGCGCAAAAGACTAATAAAATCTAATAATCCCAATAGTCCAAGTGATGATTATTTGATTAACCAAAGGAATTAAAGATAGTCCATGACAAATTCCAAATTTAGAAAGCCAAACATTAGGCTACATGCCTTAACAACGTTTATACCACTAACTGACATAGCTGGGAGTACAAGGTAGACTCCAATAAATTCAAAGATGCGACTAGCTAATGATAAGTGAATTGGCGTTCTAGCACTCTTCACTCGGTCTCAATCCCATTCTTGTCGCTATTCGAATCACCTGAAAATGTTAGGAAATAACTAGACGAGCGAATCGCTCTGTAGGAATTACATCTCAAATTCGAGCAATCTTTACGTGATTTACAATTTGTATGTATTATCAGTATGGCTATGCATGACGTACGTATAAGAAAGTCAGGTATACAGATAAATCTCGGCATGATGAACCATAAGAGATCAAGAACTGTATAAAGAGAGTATATCAAGATTTCAAGTATTTGACAAGCAGTATTGGAAGAATTTACAGATGTAAATGCCACTTCGGGGCAAGCAGTGCTTCGTGTACAAGTATGAACGCAAGTACGAGAATGAACTCATGTACAAGTATATCTCAGGTACGAGCAAGTAAAAATTCAATTCAAGCAAGTAATGTCAAGTACGTATCAGTAGAATTGGCTATTATCAAGCAAGTATTCTGCCCTTTCTCAGGCCACAAGTCAAGTATTACCCGTTCCGGGCCACGCAAGTCAAGTCAAGTAAAGAGAGAGTAGGGGTGGAGTGTCTCAAGTCAAGCAAGTACTCTGGTACACTGTTAAACACCGTGGTCAATAAACTCCCATGGGCACAAGTACCTTCGGGTGCTCCTCCCAGGACCAGACCGGGTCCTATATGCACAGCATTTCATGTATTACCTTTGACATCCACTCTCATTTATAGCCAATATGGAATTTCAAGAATTAAGAAACGTAGTATTACAGACGAGATTAACTAGTCATTTGGTTATGGAGGAGTCAAGAGGTGGCCTCTATAGGCTCAAGAGGTGGCTCTCGTCGTGTAGCACTTTGCACCGTACGGCCTCAAGAGGTGGCTCCCACAACGTAGCACTTTGCCCTGCATGGCACTTAGCTCCAACCCTCCCAAATGGTAGTTTAAGAGGTTCAAGGTTTGACCATGTAGCATATACACAAGTAGATTTTTCATGGAATGGAAATTCAAGAACTCATAATACGCAGGAGTATGGATTAGGGTTGTGTTTGCACAAATCACGAGACAGATCAAGATCAGAAGTTGTAATCAATGAGTTGGCGTCTGGGGGTTTTCTAATCTTTCAAATTTTCAATTTTTAGAATTATATATATATATATATATATATATATATATATCAAATTGGCACCTCCCAGGGAGTCTTCATTTAATTGAAGACGACCTGGCCGTCGCTATTTAAGTAATTGGCGCCCTGGCTTGGGGCGCCAATTACAGAGGATATTTTTTTTGAATATATATATATATATATATATATATATAAAGAATTGGCGCCCCTACAAGTAGTCTTCAATTAATTGAAGACTTGTTGGTTGCCGCTATTTAACGAATTGAAGACTTGCTGGCTGCCGCTATTTAACGAATTGAAGACTTGCTGGCTGCCGCTATTTAACGAATTGAAGACTTTGTGAGTAGTCTTCATTTAATTAAAGACTCTCCGAGGTGTCTTCAATTTAAGTACATGTTCAACTAATTGACGACACTATGTAAGGTCCCCAATTGAGTTGTCTTTCAAGTGGGTTGTGCTTCGTATCAGAATGGTACACTCTGTAATACAAGCTACTATTCATTTTTCCAAAGTTTCTCCGAATCAGAATCCGAAGACATGGTCAGGTGGCGAAAAATCTCAGGGTTACAGAAGTACATTCAGGCAAAATTTTCATGGTTTAGTTTATCAGTTATAGATTTTTGAATACGTTAATTTACTAATTACTGGAAATTACATAAAATTGAATTGACGACATGGCACATGTCTTCAATTAATTGACGACCTTGTGAGAAGTCTTCAATTTTGAAATTGGCGCCCTGGTCAGGGGCGCCATTTACAGCTGGTTGGTCACTATTCATCAATATAAAATTACTCTGAATCAGAAAGTAAGAGTACGTGTAGGTAGGGAAAAATGTCAAGATTCCAGAAACATGTTCATGTACAAATTTCATGCTTTAGTTTGATAGTTATGGAATTTTGAATGTGTTGAATTATCAATTACTAGAAATTTTAGAAATGGAAATGACGACATGGCACAAGTCTTCATTTAATTGGCGCCCCCCTGAGGGGTCTTCAATTTGGTAATTGGCACCCTGGTCTGGGGCGCCATTTACCTGAGAACTGGGACTCTCGGGTTTTCAAAACATGCAAGTATTTGGTGTACAGAGGTTCTATACTAAGGTTTAAAACATGGTTATTAAGTCTGTAAAACTTGTGTAATAAAATATGTTCAAAAACTCATGAAATCATGCTTAATAGACTATGTTCAAACTCATAAAGATCATGGTAAAAGTATGTAGAAAATCATATGCGACATGTGTAACAGGTTATTAAAATATGTATAACATGGTATATACATGGTTATTGCTTGATCATGGTAAAGCCAGGTGATATATAGCATGGTTGACGAGTTAATCGAACTCTAAGCATGCATCAGTTAACCTATATAGCTACTAGTTAGGCAAGGATTTGAGAACACCTACCTTTTTGGCGTGATTACGAGGTACAGATGACAGAATAGAAAAACCAAGGATGGAGCCACACGTTCTCCACCTCCATAAGCTTCAGCAACAGGACATAGACTTCACGCTTTCCAAGGAACGAAGGAAAATATTCCCTTCTGCAAGTAACACTGAAAGATGGTAGTAGCCTTTGACAGTGCTTCGTAGGGAATTAGTTATAGGGATTCACAAGGCATTGGTTTATTACCTTGAGGGGTCCGGTTGAGGGACAAGATCCTAATTATGGGGGTTTTCTAGCTAAATGAGATTGTTCGTGCCTGCGGATGTCGAAAAAGAGAGAAGAAAAGGAACGTTCCTACGGCATGGACGTCCTGACATCTCGAGAGCAAGTCGAAGACGGGAAGGCCTAATAAACCCCGTTCCTCCACCAAGCAGGACGAATACATGCCCGGCGCTCTGCCACCCAACAAAGAAGTCCCTCAAGTAGAAGAGACGGCCCCGGCTCCCCAGTCGGCGGCGCCGAAGGCCGAATCAGGAAGAAACCCGTGTAATCTGACGCGAGTTTGGCACGTGTCAAAAATCACTCGGAATTGCAAACCGAGGCTCAGGAGACTTCGAAATGGACGGCCCGAGGCAGTGCATTAAAACTAAGGTAGTACTGGAGGCCAAATGTACGTCTGAGCTGGTTCGTAATCGAGGTGAAACCCCTTGACACTTAAACCGGCGCGGCTGTGCCTATATGGCCCTAAACCGGTGCGCCCTTTCCAATATCCCCAAAACCGACGTGCCCCTCCTTTTTGTGCTAATCCGGCGCACTGCTCTATTGTTGCTAATCCGACGCGCTCACCCCCCGCGCCATTTTAGCCAAGTCAACCAATCCCATCCAAACTCTAACACTCTGTTTCGCATCAGTCTGAGCGCACAGAGAACATTCAATGCCGCAAAGCCTATCTCTACCTCCGTTCGATAGCGGAGTGGCAGCGATGGCAGCAACATGCATCGACGGTGGCAGTAGCAGTAGATCACCCAACAAATCTGTGAACATCCCATCCTCGGACAAGCAGCAGCATACGGCACGAACCAACAGCATCCAGCGGAGCATGTCGATTTTAGACTTCGTTGCAGACGAGGTGGAAGTGGCGGGAACCCTCCTCAATGGCCATTATATAAAACGGCAAGTCTGAAGAAGGAAAGAGGATGTTCTGGGGGTTCGATTCTTCGTCTGGTTCTTCGTTCGGTCGATTTTCTCTCTCCCGGGGCTCTCTCTGAAAGGGATTCGACTGAGGGAAGAGAGGAGAAAAAAGCTGGTTCGTTGAAAGCGAGGGACGAGCGCAAGAGAAGAAAGAGACTCCATCCACTCGAGCTTGCAAGGTGAAGAAAAAGAGAGAGATTGTGAGAGAGGGAGGGTGAGTTCGGAGGGGGGAGGAGTCTGTGCTCCGTTCCTCTCCCCCACCGGTGTTTCTCCTTTCTTCCCCCTGCAATGTATCTTCTTGTTCACCTGGGGATGAACTATCTTGTATTTAAGCCTTCCCCCCTTTCTGGTGGATGAATAAACAGAGAGTCTTTTATCAAGTTCGGTGTTCTTCGGTTATCCCTCCACCTTTCCTCTCTCATCTTATGCTCATCCAGGGTGCTTCGAAGCTTGCTTCTTCATAGCATGGCCTTCGGAGGAACCCATAGCAAGGATGAACATTCATGCCCATGCTGCGTAAACATCTGTCCCTTTTAATTGTATCTTCGACTCGTGGAGTGTTGGTACCCCTCGTAGGCTAGCCCTCAGGGTTTCCCTCCGTTGAAGTCTACCGGTCACCGTTTGGCACTCCCGGCTTTAAGGAGCGTACCCCAGATGCTGTGGGACTGTCTCCACTTCACCCCTGCAACCCTCTAGTAGTGGGGTGGTGCTGCCCAATTTTTGACTAAACACTTAGTCTATTTTGGACTATGCTCGAGTAGTAGCCTCGCATAAGTCCGGACTGGCCATGTCTGCTGGGCATTTGGGACCTAAATGAACTCTGTAATCCTCCTGATTAACATTTAAGTTTCAAGAAAACCACTTGATCTTTCATTTTTAGCCAAACCTACCCTAATCCGGCGTGCCCCTAAACTGGCGTGCCATTTTCCGACGCGGTACCCCCCCCTCCCGCGCCGTTTTAGCCCTACACTCAAAAATCATTCTAACCCCATGGGCCCTAAACTAGCACGGTCTTAGCACGCCAGATTAACTTCAATAGGTACGCCGGATTAACCTTCCTATGCGTGCAGGATTAACCTTCTCAGGGGCGCGCCGTTTTAACCATTTCTTTCACCTTCGCGCGTCGGATTAACCTTCTCAGGGGCGCGCCGTTTTAGCCATTTCTTTCACCTTCGCGCGCCGTATTAGCCTCCGGAATGCCCTCCACGCCGTATAGCCCCTGTTATAATCAAAATTTCCTTCCGGGTGCTCCGCCCCCGGAAACCCCCGCAAGGGGCGCTGCCCCCTTGACCCCCGCGACCTAACCGGGCAGGTCGAACCCCGCGACCTGACCGCGTAGGTCGATCCGCGTGCGAGGGCGCACGTTGGCGAGTTCGGGCTTCACACTTAGCAATTTGCTTCCCCGGACTGTGCGTGAAGAGAAGAGCAACGACGCCCCACGGCATCGGATGTGGACCTCGTGATGCGGGACGGGACCACGGACACGACAAGCTCGCGATCGTCCCTTAACGAGGGAAGCGTCGGATGTGCGCGGTTGAGAAACCGGCTGGGAGCTAGGGTGGTCGGCTCTCACTTGTGCCCGGATCGGGTCACGGGACGGCTTCTCGCAGCAGTGATATTATAAATTGAAAGCGGGCTAGGTATCCCTATAAATGCTCTCTAGCAGCGGCATATAAAGCATATAAAGAATTGAGCTAATGTCAAGTGTAAGGGTGAAGGCGATACCTCCACGCTCTCGGCGTGGCGAAGATGGGACCCGGCCGGAACTCGTACCCCCGGGAACTTAATACATTATGGTTACAGCAATGCAACTAAGCCCACTCCACGTAGGGAGGTAAAGGGCGACACAAGCGGGCCCGGGAGGACCAGTTTCGGGTTGACGGGCGGTTCCGGGTGATGCTTCGGCTTCACGCGTACTCGTGTTAGTGGGGGCCCACGTGCTGACCGGAGGGGTCGTGTGGGGCCTGATGACTCCTCTGTTGTGGAGACACTTGGGAAGCGTTCCCCTGGGATGGAGAGCTGCTGGAACGACCACCGGACGCCGAGCGGCCCTCGGACGACGCTCGCGGGGAACTCGGCCACAAACCTGAACTTCTGTTTGCAGGCGCGCGACTTGGAGGAAACTGCTGCTGCGATCAGGCCCGTCGTCGGAACGCGACGAAATTAGAGCCGTTGGAAAGAGGACTCAGAATACTTCGACGTAGGGGTCTTAAAAAAAAATAATCAGATCTGTATTTCTGATCATGTATTTTACAAGCTTGCTGGAATCTGGCTAGAACTGCAGGGGCAGGTTCTGACTTCTCTGAAGATCGACGTTGACCAGAGAGAAGACCTCCGAATCTGGAAATGATTTCTTCAGCAAAGTTGAAGGTCTCTGCGAGAGGAATCCGGGACTATTTTTGGTTTTTTGATTGGATAAGAAATGGATTTTCTGGGATTTTTTTACTAGACCTGGGTCGGATCTAGGAAACTGTGGGCAGACTGTTCTTGGGAGCTTGGACGAAATTCGTAAAATACTTGGAGGGTGAACCAAAAATTAAGAAAATTCCTGGTGGTAGAGGGACGTGGACAGAACTCCTAATAAATTTGAGCGACCCAACAAAAATCAAAAGATGATTCGAATGGGGTAAACTCAGAGCTGATGAACAGTAAATAGAACCAGGACAGATCTGGAACTTGGACTTGGACGAAAATCAAAAAATAACTAAAGGATGAATTTTGACGTGATTTTTTTTGTGGGGATAAGGGTTCTAGAGGGGAACCAACCCTGAAATTTTGAGCTTCAGAAGACGAAGGGAGTGATAGAAGGAATTCGGAGAAGAAGGATCTATCCTGAGTAGACAGAACCATCGAAACCGTTGGCGACGACGCGTCGGCGGCGAGTCGATGGCGGCGGCGATCACCGGAGTTGCTTCAGATGCTGGAGGGGATCAAGGGGGAAGGGATTACACTCTAGAAAGGGAGAGGGGGTGGAGGAACCAGGGAGAGAGAGGGGAGGGGCGCAAATCTCACTTGGGGGCAAATGCCTATTTTCTCTTCATTAATTCATTCAATATGAAAAATACAACCTTATATAGGATGCCAACCAAACTCACCCTCAGCCCTTGGATCTAGGGGTTTGGATTGAAGGGCTGGGATACAATGTGAATCACACTTTTAATACATTAGTTTAATCTAATTTGACCATACTTATTCAACCTTGGACTAAAGCTATTCAAACACCACCTACCAAGCCTAATATGGCCAAAAGAGGGGGCGCCCCATTCATGGGCCTCTCTTGGGCCTAGGCTGGTCCAAGGCAAGCCAACCCAATCCACTAACTCATGTCTAGACTTGGGCCTTCCAAGTCTTGGTGGTCCATGAGAGGGAGTGGCCCAATTGGGCCATAAATGACTAATATGGTCCATAAGGGTAGCATTTGGTCCAATATGAACTAGGCTTTCTAATGGACTCTACTAATGGCAATCTAACCTTGGACTTGACATAACAAATGGCCCATTGACTTGATATAAGCCTTACAAGGAGCCCAAAAGAAAGAAATTACACAATTATAACTTCATACAAGCCATAACACACAAATACACTTCACCCGTGTATGGAAATCGCCTTTGATGTCCCATCAATTCTCCCCGGGTGGGAGGAACTCGACCCCGTCGAGTAGGGGTATGGCTACTCCGGTCCTCCGGCAGATCCGTCACCGTGCTAAGTAGCGCGGGTATGCTCCACTCCAAGTGATCGGCACCTGCTCATTCCATATATACTCGATATGTGAACTGCTATGGCTAAAGGTGGTCACTCCGAAGGGGCACTCTCAAAAGGAAGGAGACAGCTCGAAGACTCACTAGGAATCACCGCTGACTCCCTATAGGTGACTGATCCGGATATAGAAGTAAAACCGATCCCATACTCATCAAGTGAGTCCACTCGCCTCTTACTCGTAAGAGACCGACAACGAGCTTGCACAAGACACATGCAGACTCACCATGCACAGACACACGAATGCAAACCACGCAAACAATCGACTCAAAATCACCACACAAACAAACCACACAAAGAAAGCACACTGACTCATGCACGACTCTAGACTAAGGTGGTAGCATCAAACCCACTAGGTGGCGACATCCTGGGCGGCCGAAGGGTCGCCCAGCTCTTCCCCCATGGCATAGTATTCATCGGCCAGTGCCTCATCGGCCTCGTAATCGACATGCTCAAGCTCGGGAGGTGCGGATCCGCCAACACCTAAGGCTAGGGTGGTGCGAGCGGGACACTCACTAGCAATGTGGCCATACCCGTGACAGTGGAAACACTATATTCGCGATCGACTACTCTCCCCGATAAGAGGGGCCTTACCCTTATCATCCCGCCGGGTAGGGGGTGTAGGCAACAATGGGGGAGGTGTAGGAGCCTTGGACAAGAGTGGAGGGGGTGCCGGTGCCAGAGGACGGGCTATAGGAGCTGGGCGACGGGCAAAGGGTGCCGGTGGTTGGGATGGAAATAGATCCCGGGGTGGAGGAGGGCGAGGCCGTGGAGTGAAGTGCTCCTGGCGGGTGGGCTCCTGAGGTCGAGCCATGGGAGGCCGCTGATGTGGGCCTATAGAGTGACGGGGCTCGGTACTACGGAGAGGGGTGGGGCCCAACCGATGGCTAGACTCGAACTCTCCCTCAAATTGCTCCATCTCGAGAGCAACCTGGTATGCCTCTTCCAACGTCTTGGCATTGCGGCGGAAAAGCTCATACTGGTAGTGTGGCCGCAAACCACGTCGAAAGCGGGACACGGGCATGGTACTCTCCTCCGTGACACCACATCGTAGAAAGTACTCATCAAACTCCGCGATATATTCGGAGACGGACCGGTCTCCCTGGCTAAGAATTTGCCATCTATCGATGAGTCATTGGCGGTATGTGGGAGGAAGGTACTTTTGCCGAAGTTTATTCTTCATCTCGGCCCATGTGTCGATCGGGGGTTCTAGCCGCTGAAGTAGCAGGCTCTCCACATTCTTCCAATAAGTTTGTGCCTGCCCCATAAGTTTCATGGTGGCAAATCGGACCCTTCGACGCTCCGACATATCATACCATTTAAAATAACGGTCCATGCCAAACTCCCAATCTAGGTAGACTTTCAGATCCAAAGACCCATAAAAAGTGGGAGGATCCGCTCGCACGGTCTTAAGGACCCGATCATCATCCTCATCTCGTTGTGGCTGAAAACCACGACGGCGTTGACCATACCCCTCGTAGGCATTATCGGACCCATAGTCCTCGAGACCAAGGTCACGGTGTGGTAGTTGGGGAACCCGAGGAGGGGTGGGTGGAGGAACCAGTGGTGGCTGGTTTTGGGCCGCGGGAGCGGCCTGGACTTGGGCCATGGGAGCGGGTTGGACTTGGGCCCCCGTGGAAGGAGGTGCGGGTGGACCTTGGGCTGCCCCAAGAGGGTCTCCGTGTGACATCCTATCTAACCGCCCAACGAGGTCTTGGACCGACCTATCGGAGTTCTCCATGCGTCCCTCCATGGCCCTAAGGTGACCATCCATATTCTCGGAGAAGGTCCGAAAGTTAGCATCGGATTGGTCCAACCTAGCCATAATGGCCATCATCGCCTCTTGTAGGGAGTGGAAGTCTCCCGAGGTATCCCGTGGGTTGGCCATAGGTGGGGGTGGGGGTGAGTACTGAGTACCCCGACGAGTGGGCATGCAAACACACCGACTAGAAGACACCGACTAAAGCAAAACACACTAATGCAAAATGATGCACCTAGACTTAACCAAAACTCGGTACGCGGCGGAGACAATCGACCCGAAGGTCACTCGCACAAGTGTGGGGCCTTCCCGATAGGCGTAACCTAACGGTCGGACAACACCTTTTTATATACCGAGTAAAGGGATGTATGCGACCCAAAAACGACTCTTTTTGTTGTTTTGAAAATATGATGATCCTAGACTCGACTTAAACCGACTAATGACTAGACGTAAATGACACTCTTCTTTTTTTTTCTTTTTTTTTTTTGACTTTAGACACCCTAGACTCAACCTGGCTCTGATACCAAATTGATGCGGGACGGGACCACGGACACGACAAGCTCGCGATCGTCCCTTAACGAGGGAAGCGTCGGATGTGCGCGGTTGAGAAACCGGCTGGGAGCTAGGGTGGTCGGCTCTCACTTGTGCCCGGATCAGGTCACGGGACGGCTTCTCGCAGCAGTGATATTATAAATTGAAAGCGGGCTAGGTATCCCTACACATGCTCTCTAGCAGCGGCATATAAAGCATATAAAGAATTGAGCTAATGCCAAGTGTAAGGGTGAAGGCGATACCTCCACGCTCTCGGCGTGGCGAAGATGGGACCCGGCCGGAACTCGTACCCCCGGGAACTTAATACATTATGGTTACAGCAATGCAACTAAGCCCACTCCACGCAGGGAGGTAAAGGGCGACACAAGCGGGCCCGGGAGGACCAGTTTCGGGTTGACGGGCAGTTCCGGGTGATGCTTCGGCTTCACGCGTACTCGTGTTAGTGGCGGCCCACGTGCTGACCGGAGGGGTCGTGTGGGACCTGGTGACTCCTCTGTTGTGGAGACACTTGGGAAGCGTTCCCCTGGGATGGCGAGCTGCTGGAACGACCACCGGACGCCGGGCGGCCCTCGGACGACGCTCGCGGGGAACTCGGCCACAAACCTGAACTTCTATTTGCAGGCGCGCGACTTGGAGGAAACTGCTGCTGCGATCAGCCCCGTCGTCGGAACGTGACGAAATTAGAGCCGTTGGAAAGAGGACTCAGAATACTTCGACTTAGGGGTCTTCAAAAAAAATAATCAGATCTGTATTTCTGATCATGTATTTTACAAGCTTGCTGGAATCTGGCTAGAACTGCAGGGGCAGGTTCTGACTTCTCTGAAGATCGACGTTGACCGGGGAGAAGACCTCCGAATCTGGAAATGATTTCTTTAGCAAAGTTGAAGGTCTCTGAGAGAGGAATCCGGGACTATTTTTGGTTTTTTGATTGGATAAGAAATGGATTTTCTGAGATTTTTTTACTAGACCTGGGTCGGATCTGGGAAACTATGGGCAGACTGTTCTTGGGAGCTTCGACGAAATTTGTAAAATACTTGGAGGATGAACCAAAAATTAAGAAAATTCCTGGTGGTAGAGGGACGTGGACAGAACTCCCAATAAATTTGAGCGACCCAACAAAAATCAAAAGATGGTTCGAATGGGGTAAACTCAGAGCTGATGAACAGTAAACAGAACCAGGACAGATCTGGAACTTGGACTTGGACGAAAATCAAAAAATAACTAAAGGATGAATTTTGACGTGATTGTTTTTGTGGGGATAAGGGTTCTAGAGGGGAACCAACCCTGAAATTTTGAGCTTCAGAAGATGAAGGGAGTGATAGCAGGAATTCGGAGAAGAAGGATCTGTCCTGAGTGGACATAACCACCGAAACCGTTGGCGACGACGCGTCGGCGGCGAGTCGATGGCGGCGGCGATCACCGGAGTTGCTTCAGATGCTGGAGGGGATCAAGGGGGAAGGGATTACACTCTAGAAAGGGAGAGGGGGTGGAGGAACCAGGGAGAGAGAGGGGAGGGGCGCAAATCTCACTTGGGGGCAAATGCCTATTTTCTCTTCATTAATTCATTCAATATGAAAAATACAACCTTATATAGGATGCCAACCAAACTCACCCTCAGCCCTTGGATCTAGGGGTTTGGATTGAAGGGCTGGGATACAATGTGAATCACACTTTTAATACATTAGTTTAATCTAATTTGACCATACTTATTCAACCTTGGACTAAAGCTATTCAAACACCACCTACCAAGCCTAATATGGCCAAAATAGGGGGCGCCCCATTCATGGGCCTCTCTTGGGCCTAGGCTGGTCCAAGGCAAGCCAACCCAATCCACTAACTCATGTCTAGACTTGGGCCTTCCAAGTCTTGGTGGTCCATGAGAGGGAGTGGCCCAATTGGGCCATAAATGACTAATATGGTCCATAAGGGTAGCATTTGGTCCAATATGAACTAGGCTTTCTAATGGACTCTACTAATGGCAATCTAACCTTGGACTTGACATAACAAATGGCCCATTGGCTTGATATAAGCCTTACAAGGAGCCCAAAAGAAAGAAATTACACAATTACAACTTCATACAAGCCATAACACACAAATACACTTCACCCGTGTATGGAAATCGCCTTTGATGCCCCATCACCTCGGGAACCCTGTTATGGCCATAGTCCGAAACTATCCCAGGCCAATAGTTCGTTCAGCTTGACCCACCTCTACCGAGATCCGATCCCGCACCCACATTAACTTGCTGTACCCACGGCAGACATCCATACGGTTTTATCATCATCTTTTGTGCTACAAACACGGACTTCTATCCGGAGATGAAACGGTCCATGGGTGACCGACATATATGTATCTATGAATATTTACGCCCCAATGCGGGTTTGTTTAAACGTGATCCGAGATCTTCGCTCTCGCTTTGTTACCATGAATTTCAGGCCGTAGGGCCCTTATTTCCGACAATCAATCAAGGGTGTTCCCTCGTATGGGGGATGTAAATAACGCTGTGGCCTTTATAGCACAGTGGGTTTTGGTCCTAACACGAACTACACAATCGTCTGATTAGTCAGATCAAGTGCACAATAGATCGTCACCTAGGTGACTGGCACGCCCTCGCACTAAATAAACGAATTAACTCCGATCAACAAACGAAACGATTCTTTTCAAATCTTAGTGCGTCCACAGTGCCTCAACCTTCTAGAAACACGGATGAAATGATGCCATTGTAAGGGGTAGTTCATTAATCTAGGTGGTACTATTCACGTAAATGACGTCTTACATGAGGGTGTCATTAGTCTAGGTGGCATTATTCATGAGAATGACGCCCTTGCAAGAGGGCGTTAATTTTTAGACAATTCTGCCACATTCATGTGTTAGCATTCATGGTGTACATATATATATTAATATCATAATAGGATGGGGCCCCAAGGGGAAAATGGCGCCTCTTCATATAGTCTTCAATTTGCTTGGTTGGAAAAGGTGGAAACCACTTACGTACGACCCATGGCCCATGTGTTAAAGTTTATCTTGTACATTTATATAATAACCCTCTCATGGTTTGGTTCTTTGTACAAGACCTTCCATGTAAGATTCTCTAGGAAAAGTTCACTACGTACTATGCATAAAGTGATGGTTGTACATTTATATGCTAGCCCTCATGAGGTTTGGCTCTTTACATAAAGCCTTCATATTTCTTTATGGCATAAAGTGAGGTTGGCTTGTATATTTATGTTATAGTCCTCATGAGGTTGGGTTCTTTATGTAAGACCTTCATGTATGATTTCTTTTAGGAAGAAGTTTTAAATTTACTCAAAGGTATTTATCAGGGGTGCTACACCCTCCCCCACTTAAAAGAATTTGGTCCCCAAATTTAACTGTATTATGCCGAAATAGGAAGAGTGCAGAGTACTCACAATTAGAATAACTCCGGATATCTCCTCTTCATAGATTCTTCAGTTTACTATGTAGCTTCTTGTTCTAAGCATCGATTCCATTGAATTTTCACCATAGGGATCGTCTTGTTCCTTAGAACTCAAACTTCTCGGTCGAGGATCTTCATTGGCCTCTGCTCGTAGGTAAGGTCCTTATGTACCACTAAATCATTGTGGTCAATGACATGAAAAGGATCGTGCACGTATTTCTTCAGCATAGAAACATGAAACATGTTGTGCACTTCTGACAGTTGCGGAGGTAGGGCGATGCGATAAGCCACCTCGCCTACTCTTTCCAGCACTTCGAATGGACTAATAAACCTTGGTGTTAGTTTGCCCTTAACACCGAATCTTCTAATGCCTCGGTCGGGAGATACCTTGAGGAAAACATGATCTCCGACTTGAAATTCTAGATCTCGCCTTCTGTTATCAGCATAAGATTTCTGCATGGACTGTGCTATCTTTAACCTTTCTCTAATGAGGTGTATCTTCTCGGTAGAATCTCGTACCATGTCTAGGCCTAGAATTTTTTTTTCACTGACTTCATCCCAACATATAGGAGATCGGCAACTCCTGCCATATAGTGCCTCAAAAGGTGCCATCTGTATACTAGTTTGATAGCTATTGTTATATGCAAATTCGGCTAGTGTTAAGTGGTCATGCCAGCTTCCGCCGAAGTCTATAATGCATGCTCTCAACATATCTTCCTTAACTTGATTTGTCCTCTCGGACTGTCCATCTGTCTGGGGATGGAAAGCAGTGTTGTAGTTGAGTTTTGTCCCTAGAGAGTGTTGTAGACTCTTCCAAAAATGAGAGGTGAAACGCGGGTCTCGGTCAGATACGGTCGAGACAGGAACTCCATGCAATCTAACCATCTCCTTAATATATAGGGCATCAAGTATGTCGATTGACCATCGACTTTTGATGGGTAAGAAATGGGCCGATTTAGTTAGCCGGTCGATAATTACCCAAATTCCATCATATCCGCCCCTAGACTTAGGCAAACCCATGATAAAGTCCATGCCAATATCTTCTCACTTCCACTTGGGAATGTCCAGCGGATGTAGAATTCCGGCGGGTTTTTGATGTTCCACCTTCACTTGTTGGCATATGAAGCAACGAGATACAAAGTCTGCTACCTCCCTTTTCATGTTAGGCCACCAGAAAGTTCTTTTCAAATCTTGGTACATCTTAGTGGCTCTAGGGTGAATTGTGTACCTCGATTGATGAGCTTCTTCAAGAATCTTCTTCTTCAATTCGGGACAGTCGGGCACACATGTCCGTTCATGAAATAACAGTCTGCCATCAGGTGCCAGCTTGAAATCAAGTCTCTCGTCCAGCTTTAAATCAAGAAGGTAATTAAGCGCAAATTTCAAAAAGGTGATATGGTTTTGAAACGCAAGTTCATTAGGTCTGCAGGTCCTAGGTCTAAATTACAACTTAACTGGGAAGGGCCGTTTTTCGTCAAAGAGGCTTATCCAGGGAATGCTTACCGCTTAGTGAACGCAGAAGGCGAGGAGCTCGCTCACGCTTGGAATGGGTTGTATCTTAAGCGTTTCTTTCCTTAGAATCTAAGGTAGTGCCACCCCAGTAGTAAGGTGCCTTTTTCCCTTTCTCCATGAAAGAGAACCCCGAGCGCGGAAATCACACACTGCACGACGTCCCCTGGTCGGGTTTCCAATTTTGTAGACACCGTTTCTCTTGGCCATCCTTGGGGGGAAAGTGAAGGTCCATGTCCGTTTCTCTCTTCGGCTGAATCTAGGGGCAAGAGGTGAATAAGGGGGCGACGACCAATCTAGACACCCCGACGAGAGGAGGTCTCAAATAGGGGCAGTCCGTTATGACCTGATGCATAAATAAAAAAGTAAAGAAAAGGAGCAGTCATCATGACGAAAATAAAAGTTTATCTTGAAAGTCCATCAGTCATAATTCTAAAGCTCCAAGAAAAATAAAGAACTAGGCATGGCAAGAGTGGCAGTACAGTTTCCCCGCGGGACATTATGAGCTCGGTCGTATGCGTGCCTAGACTGGACAAAGGTTCGATGACAGACACAAAGCCCTGGCGTAATAGACCGAATAACTGAATGGGTTGCTCAGAGAGGAACTCAAGCCCTAAAAACCCCTACACCTGGCCTAAGCTTATCCCCATATTCTATGTTCTTTTTAGGACTAGATAAATACCCTGGGTATGGCCTTGATAGAAGCACCATCACGCAGATAGAGCCTTGGCCAGGGGTTGTCACTCCCATTTGCACGCCAACCTCGGGGAATTCCTAATGGAATAGGGAGAGCCCGCGTTACTAGGGAGGCACTGGTCTTCAATAATCCAAAAATAACAAATATATCAAAAATACAAAAATAACAAATATTTCAAAAATCCAAAAATAACAAAAATTTTAAAAATCCAAAAAACAGCGAATATTCCAAAAATCTAAAAAATAGCAAATATTTCAAAATTTCAAAAAATAGTAAATATTTCAAAAAAATCTAAAAAATAGCGAATATTCTAAAAATCCAAAAATAGTAAATATTTCAAAAATCCAAAAATAATGAATATTTCGACAAAAATCCAAAAATAGCGAATATTTCAAATATCCCAAGAATCCAAAAACATCAGATATTTTGAAAATCTCACAAAAATCCGAATATTTGTAAAAACTCCAAAAATACCATCATGTGCATCGCATGCATTACATTGCTTCCATTACAGTTTCCGCCTATTTAATAAGGCTCCACCCCTTGACCAAATATCAAGAATGGTCAGCTTTCTAACTTCCTTCAGGCAAGGGGTTGAGTCTTAGAACATATCTAACTTATTTTTTGTCTAACTGTGTGTAGAACGCAGGATCAAAGCCCGAAGATTCAAACCCACAAACCCATAGGTTTCGGCTCTCTAACGGTCTATTCTTGGACCGTCACACCTTTCTAACGGACGAAAGTTCGGCCGTCACCTTCTCCCGAAGGTCAAAATTCTATAGTTCTCAGTAAACTTTCTCTAACATGTCTACATTAGACTGTTACATCATTATGGCGGCCTATTATTAGACCGTTAGACTTTCCCGAGAACAGTTAACTTTCAGTTTCTCTCAGTCCTCCCTCCTGACGGCTCATCGTGAGACCGTCAGAGTGTTGTGGCGGCCCTATATAAGACTGTTACATGAACCGGAAACCCAGTTTTTCAGGCTAATTGGAACAAAAGTGCAATTAATTCCATATCTTATCACCTCAAAGTCTTCATTCCATTCAACTAAAACATAATGAACATCAGTTTGTTGATAATTTCAAGAACATCATAAGAAAGCTCAAACTACATTCAATTTTATATCCGCATGAGGCCGGATCTTACGTAGTTCCTTCACATAGGCACGGCGTTCCTCGTCATCTTCTTCCACCTCTTCATGCCACGGGTGCACTTTGCTGATCTCCCACATTGTCAGAGCACTCCGGACTGCTCTTTCGTCCTCCTCGGTCCCCATCTTCCTAGCTTGAAGGGGAGGGAAATGTGATAGTGCAGGAACTATAGTCCGGGGTAGCCCGATCTGAAGATAGCATCGGTGAGGGCTGTAGATTGCCATGGTAGTGTCCCCCACTAGCTGTAGATCAAGGCCTAGTCGCCGTGGTACTCTGATCAAGGTGCTCCAAAGAACTCTTGGACGCATCACAAACTTCTCTATTGGCAAGGTGTGGAGGAAGAGGCGCCAATCGTCCCGTGTTTTCTTGTCCGCCGTTCGGCATTCAACCCATGAAGAAAGCCCGAATGCACCTCCAATGAAGAATAAAGGGTGTCTCTCAAAGATCCGGCTAACTGAAGGTATGTCTCCCTTGGGTTGGAATTTAATTCTCACTCCCATCCAACACTCAAGGAGCATCATAGAGCCGAATAGAGGTCCTCCTGAGCAAGCTGAGCTAAGCCCTTCATAAGATATGAAAGGACCGCTTGAGAAATGGATAATCCCCGCCACAACCCACTGATGATACTAAGGTTTTGGATATCTAGGAGGTTGTCCGTGGTGGAGAAAAGAAAGACCCTGCACAAGCAAACCGATACGGCTTTAGCTATACCTTCGAATCTCCCGCTCTTGTTTTTGCAAAAAGCGGTGATCCATTGGCCCATCGGTATCAAATGGATATGCCAGGGACTGATCATGGTCCTAACATCGTTTGAGCTATGTATGAAATCACTTAGGATGAGTGATGGGTCAATGGGCTCAACCGTATGACATACTAGGTCTTCATCTCCCACTTTAGTCTTAGCAAAGGATAGGTAGGTCTCTACCTCCTCTAATAGGACTGTAGCTTCAAAGGAAGGGAAGAGGAATGTGTGTGTTTGTGGGTGCCATAATTCTATGAGGGCTGAACTACTTGCCCAATCTAAGGACAATTTCTGAAAATTTTTGGCCAAAACAACTAAGGGGTGAAGGTGCCATGCCCTTAGGATTGATAGGACCTCTAATGGAAGTTCTTTGATCATGGGAGCCACCCACTTTAGGTATGAATAACACATTGGGCCAGGAAAAGGCTAGAGAAAAAGAAAAAAGAAGAGGGAGAAGTGAGGAAGATCATAAGAAGAATGAAAAGTGAAGAAAATTAATGAACTTTTGAATGAATTGCAAACTTACCTCTCTTAGTGCACTTGAACTAAGATGCTTGGGGATGGAGGTCAATCTTTACAGCTCCCCATGCTCCTTCTTGGCTGCTTTGGGCCCGGTGTAGAACCTCTCCTCCATGCCCATAACTCCAAAGCTCCCCTTCATGGTGTTCTTTGCTATTTTGATGAAGTTCCAAGCCTTGTAGAAAAGAGTTGATATGAGCTACGATTTCTGGGCTTGTTCCTATTTATAAAGGTTTGATTTTGGTGCTAGAATGATAGGACTTAGATTAGAAAGCCTTGTCCTAGGCCTAGGAGGGTTCTAGTGTGGATTAGGGCTTCTTTGCCTCAGATTTGGACACTCACAGGAGAGCCATGTTCGGATTACATAGCTTTTTCATGTAACGGTTTATCGTAGGACCGTCAGAGTGCGCTGACGCTCCACTCTTGGACCGTCACGTCCTTCCATCCATCGCTATTGCTCTGATTGTTTTGACGGCTCAGTCTTCAACCGTCACAACACCCTAGTGGTCTTAATATAGACCATCACACTATTTTTCGATTAACTCTGTTTTCCTTCCCTTTTGTCAAACCTGCCAGTCTCCATGTCTCTCACTCTGTCTCTGTCAAGCCTGTTGCATCCCTGCATTCATTCATCCACACATCCACATAATAAAAAACAAAAAGATTTTCATTCCATTTATCATTCACATAGTCATATACATGTGTGTTAAAAAAAGAAGAAAAAGAAAAGAAGGTAAAAGGTCACTCGGCCGGTCTGTCTCTCGGGCCGTCGCTATCGCCAGTGCCCTTGTACCGCTTTGCTGGCGGCTCTACGGCACGGCTCTCTTCCTCATGCCATCATCTTTGCTCCGCCTCCTCATTCCTCCGCTGGCCGGAAGAACTGGCAAGAAACCCGCAACTGATCCGCTCAGGGCAACGCTCCGAACGCCACTCCATGCTCCACTCTGGGAAGCGCTCCTCTCTGAACCGTGGCCTACCATCCTCAAGGCCTTCTCCAGCGCCCTCAGCTCGATCTTCAACTCGAAGATCTGACATCGTGACTCCCTGGCCTCGGTCTGGTAGCACTCCAGGTCCGCTGTCCCGGTGCGAAGTCCCTCTGCCTCGGCCCGTACCTGTGCCAACTCCGCTCAGAGTCTCTCGGTCTCCGACCGTCCTCGATCTGCCTCAGCCACGGCTGCGGTTAGCTCTCTCACCTGCATTTGCATTTCATCATGGTCAGTCAGAGCACTTGCATAAGCATTTAGTCTAAGGAAACTCAGGTTTAGTTTCTTACCCGCTCCACGAGGGTGGCCTCGGCCTCCTCGGCCCGAGCTACAGCTCGAGCAAAATCCATATCCCGCTCTTGCCAGTCGCCGACAGGCTGTGAAGAAGAGGGTGGAGCGTCCGGTCCCGCTCTCTGGGCTCCCTCGGCCCGCTGCATTTAGAAGTCAAAGTCAGTCAGTTTGCATAATCATAAGCATAACCATTTAAGTCTAAGGTTTAGAAAACTCACCAACAACTGCAAAGCTGTCCGGTACTCATCCCGATGCTGGATGGTGGCGTGGAGAAGTCCCTCGAGCTCGGAAATCCATCCCTGTGGGTCTAGCTCCATTTAGAAAACAAGTGTCAGTGCATATAGAAATTCAATTAAATTAGATAGACAAGAGTTTGAGTTTAGAAGTTCATACCGGTCGTCGGGTGCCTCTGAACACTTGGTCGCCATGCCGCTGGGAGTAGGCCCTGAAGTAAGCCTCATCGCTGTCAGCTCGCTCTATCACGGCTCGACCCTTCTGGTTCCAGTCATGCACATACTTCACCTTCTGGGCGCACCAGTCGACGTCCCCGCTGATGCCCTTTGAAGACTTTCCAGGGCACTCATCGTTTCTGCGAGGGAATGCTACCTCTGGCTGGTGAACTCCCCGCGTCCTCATGATCAAGCGGTAGTGCAGGGGCTCGATGACGTTGATGCAATGAAGCCAGATATCTCACCCGATGTACGATAGGGAAGCCTCCACCCATGGTTGTCCCTCATGGCCCTTATCCCGATATGGTGTCCAGCACACCTGAAAAGACAATTGAGCTAATATCAGCATTTAGAAGCATTTAGCAACATTTAAAAAACATTTTAGAAGCATATAGAAGAGTTTAAGTTCAGGAGCTTACCGATGCGTGCGGGAATGAGTCTATGCCATCCTGGATGGCTCGAGTCAGTCTACTGATCAATCTCATGTCCCTCGCGACAACCCACCGCCTCGCGATGGGGATCCACCCGGGATGCATCTGAGTACCTCGCCCGATCCCCGGGAGGTAGAGGAAGCTCCACATCTACATTTTAGAAGTCAAATGTCAGCATATAGCAGTCAGAAGCATATAGAAAAATTTAAAGTTTAGCATTTACCAGTAGGAAAGGTGAGAAGCTGCCCAGCATCGTCCGCCGGTCGGTCGTACTCAGAGACTCAAACAGGAAAGCAAGCACTGCCACTCCCCAAGCATATCTGCCTACTCTGCCGAGGTCCACTAGTAAAGGCAGGAGCCTACAGCTAATCACGTCCACTCTGGTCGGGAACAGTAGCTTCCCGAACTGTAGGATCAGAAAGCATCTCAGAACTCTGTCTCCCTCTGGTCCCGCCTCCGCTACTACTCTCGGGCGGACCTATTCGATCACTCTGTCGATGTGCTGCTCTGGAAGCTCACCGACTGCAATAGTTGCTCCTCGAAGACCCAGGCTCTCCTGGAGCCTCGACCACGACAACTGGGATGACGGATGCCCTGGTCTCACCAAATCCAGCCCCAGCAGCTCCTGGGCCAGCTCTCGGTAGTCGCCGTAGGTCCAACCTGTCACTGTCGCTCCGTGGACCCTCAAGCCCGTGATCCTGGCTATGTTTTCCAGTGTGGGGATCATATGACAGTTGGGTTAGATGGACGCAGTCTATCTCCACAGAGTGTGGATCTAGAGGGGGGTGAATAGATCAACTTGCCTAATTTAAAACTACTGTAAGTTCTAAAGCGGAATTTAGGCAAACATCAGTTAAGCTAAACAAAGGATGCTAAACAAAAGGTCGAAAGCTAGACATGAGCATAAGCGATGCAATCAAATAAGCTAAACAAGAAATTCCCATCGCACACAGATCACACAAAAACACAAACACACTGCACACACAATTTTTAGGTGGTTCGGTCAACGACCTACGTCCACCCCACACTCAACCGAGTATGGCTTCCTGCTGCGCAGCACAGCTTGCGTCCGCTGGGCTTTACAGCTTGGCCAAACAATCCGCTGATACACAGCTTCGCTGGGTACAGCTTGCCGACCAGAGGATCTGATCCTCTGCAACCGCTGGGGAAATACAGCTTAACCCGTCCAGTGGAGACTACCACTGCAAGACCGCTGACGCACAGCTTGAAGAAACAATGTTCGGAAATGAAAGACAGAATCAAAACGAAAACAGAAAAGCTCAAAAGCAATATAGCTCTAAGAGCAAAGCTCAGCTCTGGTTTTGAACCACGAGACTGAGATACATACTCTCTCACTCTCACTCTCAATCAGCTCTCTCTCAACTCAATCTCTCTCGATCTCTTCCTCTCTCTTTTTCTCCTTCTTCTCTATTTCTTCTTCTCTGTATCTTCTTCTTCTCTCTTTTCTCTCTGTGGATCGAAGGCTCACTGCTGTATAGACTTTCTCTTCTTTTCTTTCGATCAGTCTTCTTTTGTGGAAGAAGACTTGTTTATATAGCAACAACAGCAGCAGGCGTGTGCTCTCCACGTTTCCCGCCCAGCAATTTGGACCACGTGGCAGCATGCAATGGAGTGTCAGTACACGTGTCCTCATCTGGATACCTTGTCCTTCTCGGATCACGAGCCAGGTACCTGGGATCACGTGCCCCTCATTAGCTTCTTCAGTCCGATGTATAGAGTTCTCCGTTCACGTGCTCAATGTCAGCAATCTGACTTGCTGCGTCGACGCTGTCACTCAATGGCGTTAACGCAGTGATGCATTCCAGTAGCCATTAGCCTCGTCTCTTTAGCTACTGCGTCGACGCTGCTTAATTGTGGCGTTGACGCAGTGGGATAGCCTGTGAAGATGAATGCTTCTTCAACTGCTGCGTCGACGCTGCTTGCTTGTGGCGTTGACGTAGTGGAAGATATCGTGAAGGCTTCGTCAACTGATGCGTGGACGCTTTAAGCTCCCAGCGTCGACCCTGTTCCCTTCAGCAACAAGAATGAAGTCATAAGATTTGAGTATGTACATTGCAGTGTATATACTTCGTTGTATAGACTTGTGAAGGCAGAATGCAACGTATAGACTTTACCCACTGTATGGACTTCATGTAATGCAAACGAATGTGAAGACTTCAGTGTATAGACTTGAAAGTCTTGAAGCCAATGTATGGACTTGAGCAAGCTAAAGGGCTGTATAGACATCGAAGACAGGGGCCGATGTATAGACTTACCAAACAGTCCAGTGTATATACTTTATGCAAGGAGGCCAATGTGTAGACTTGAAAAGCTGAGGCCAGTGTACAGACTTGCCACCGACCATTGTGTAGACTTGATCAGCAAAGACACAGTATAGACATCAACTCTGCACATCGAATGTATGGACTTCAAGTGTGAAGACCATTGTAGAGACTTTGGTTTCGAAGACAATGTGCAGACATCGAGTTTGAAGACCAATGTCCAGACTTCAAGTAACACTATGGATGTACAGACTTGATGGAGCGAAGCGATGTGTAGACTTGAAGCTCCTGATGGATGTATAGACTTCAAATATCACGACGCTGAGGAAGACAGACAATGTACAGACTTTACTCAAATGCATGAGACACTAACTAAGACGCTGGACTCTGTACAGACTTTGAGCGATGTATGGGCTTCAAAGAAGTTGGCGATTCAATGTACAGACTCTGAGGTTCAAGGCCAACGGCTGTACAGACTTAGAATATTAAGACTGATGTACAGACTTCATGCGTTGACGCTGTACACACATCCAATGAAGTGCGTTGACGCTGTAACATGATGCGTTGACGCTGTGCACACTTAACCAATTCAATTGAAGTGCAGTGTGTGGACTTTATCCAAAATGGACGATGTATAGACTCATGACAGTAAGAAATGCAGACAGCAGTGTATTAAATGCAAAGAACACATAGTCAATCTGATAGACCAATTTCATCAAATCAAAAGCAGTTGCCAATCAATCAAAACAATGGTGTTGCCAATGAAATAAAGCAAGTGTCAACATCATCAACATAGAGGGGTCACAACAATCTCCCCCTTTTTGATGATGGCAACCCCATATGAAGTAGAAGAGCAACATCCTGTCATATAGATATATGTTTGATGAAAGACATGATGTGTTATGCAGATTGACATGCAGATGCTATGAAGGCATGCAACTCACTGCCTCAAACTCTCCCTTGGAATGAATTCAGAATTGACTTCAGAATTCAGACAGATATGTATTCTCCCCCTAGACATCCCCTAGACAATATTCTCCCCCTTTGCCATCAACAAAGAGGAGGGAAAAATTAATTACAATGGAGGAATCAAGAGAAGAACTGACTGGCATTCTGAACAGGTAGTTCATGAATAAGCATTCTAAAGCATAGAGTCTTCAGTCATATGAAATTAGAAACTGCTGTCAGAAAGAGTTCTGGTTTAATGATGATAAAATTTGGAGTTCATGCACTACAAGCAATAGATAAGTTCACTGTGCATGATAAGACAATAAACCAGAATCACATTTGCATGAAAGATTCAGTTTCATGATATCTTACTTTCATAGTCTCAAAAAATATTGAGAGAACCCAAGTCATGTATTGAAACTAAACAAATTTACACTCATGAACTTTTCTTTTGAAGGAGCAGCATTATCAATATTAGATCATTTTGAGCATTTAGGTACCATAAGTCTTTCTGCGTAAGGGTATACGTTTATAAGACGCCAATACCCCTAGATACTCAACAAGATGGACCATTCTACCTATGATCAAATTCAACAGAACTGAGTTACACCTTTTGGTGTGAGGGTACACGTTTATCAGACGCCAGTTACCCCCAGGTACTCAGTGAAGCCAGCCTGCTGTTTTGAACATTTTAAACAGAGATAGCTGATACACTTCATGACATGAGTGTTGTCCACTTCTTTGATGGATCACTCAGTTTCTCAGTGATTTACCAGTTATTGCTCTGCCAATATATATATTTTCAATATTTTTCAATATCTTTCTTAGCTGTCCTTCTTATGTTTCAGAATAACTTGTTTAAGAACAATACATATACTTATCCTCTCTAATCATGATTTCAGATGAGTTTTCAGATTTCAGATATGATTAGCTTTGTCTGACATGAAATAAGAAAGAGGTTGAGAGTTTTATCAATTTTCAACTTACTTATATACTGATTGCAATCTTTAAACTCCAACCATTATAAGATTTAAACCATTACATCAGTCTTTGAACAGTTCAAATTCTTATAAATGAAGAAGTCCATTTTCTACTGCTTAGAAATCAGAACTGACCAACAAATTGCCATAATGTCAGAGACAAGTATTCAGAGTTAAAGGTTGAATGACTTCAAGAAAGTTGAAACCACTCTGAATTTCTAGTAATACTCCCCCTGTCTATATGCATGCAACATGGCAAGAATTAATTGAGAGAGAGCTTATGCATAGGTCATGAATGAATGATATGCAAGGACATGCAAAGACTCGACAAGCTCCCCCTGAATATATGCAATGCAGGACAGTTCTACATCCACATTCACATCCACATGATTTATCCAAGCAATCAAAAACAAGTCCACATCAGAGAATTTTATTCACAGCAATTAAGCAATCATTCATCATGCTGAAATTTACATAAGCCAAGTTCTCTTCTAAGAAACTTAAAATTTTCATTTCCAAGAGGCTTAGTAAAAATATCAGCAATTTGTTTTTCAGTTTCTATGAAATTCATTTCAATCTCCTTTTTATTTACAGCATCTCTAAGAAAATGATGTTTTATCTCTATATGCTTAGTCCTAGAATGATGAACAGGATTTTTAGCAAGGCATATAGCACTAGTATTATCACATAAAAGTGGAATGCATCCCAGATTTATCTGATAATCAGCCAGTTGGTGCTTAATCCAAAGTACTTGGGCTGCACAATTACATGCTGCAACATACTCAGCTTCAGCTGTGGATAATGCTACAGTGTGTTGCTTCTTAGATGCCCAAGACACTAGACAGCCACCAAGGAATTGACAGTAGCCACTGGTGCTTTTTCTATCTACTCGACACCCAGCATAGTCTGCATCAGTGTAGGCTAGAAGCTCTAACTCACACTTAGCAGGATACCAGAGACCTAGTTCTTGGGTGCCTAGTAAATACCTAAAAATTCTTTTCACAGCTTTAAAGTGATTTTCTTTAGGACTGGCCTGAAATCTAGAGCATAAACACACAGCAAATTGTATATCAGGCCTAGATGCTGTAAGATAGAGAAGAGATCCGATCATACCTCTGTATAGCCTTTGGTCCACAGGTTTACCTTTAGAGTCTTCATCCAAACTGGTTGATGTACCCATTGGAGTAGCTATTTCCTTGAGGTTGTCCATTTTGTACTTCTTCAATAAGTTCTTTACATACTTGGACTGAGAGATGAAGATGCCATCTTCTGTTTGTGTAACCTGCAGTCCAAGAAATAGTTTGAGCTCACCCATTGAGCTCATTTCAAATTCATCAGTCATTATTTGAGAGAATTCCTCACACAATTTGGGGTTAGTTGACCCAAACACAATGTCATCCACATAAATCTGAATGATAAGAATATCTGGATGGCTTACCTTGGTAAACAATGTTTGATCCACTATACCTCTTGTGAAGTTCTTGTCGGTGAGAAATTTGCTCAACCTGTCATACCAAGCTCTAGGAGCTTGCTTTAAACCATAGAGAGCTTTATTGAGCTTGTAAACATGATTAGGGAAATCTAAACATTCAAACCCAGGAGGCTGTCTCACATAGACATCCTCATTAATTTCCCCATTTAGAAAAGCAGATTTCACATCCATCTGCTGAAGGTTTATTCCTAGGGAACATGCATAAGCCAATAAAATTCTTATTGCTTCTAACCTAGCTACAGGGGCAAAAGACTCTTCAAAGTCAATTCCAAATTCCTGATTGTACCCCTGAGCTACAAGTCTGGCTTTATTTTTAATAACATTCCCCGCTTCATCAGTTTTGTTTCTAAATACCCATTTAGTCCCTATGACTGTTTCATGATCAGGAGGTGGAACCAAATGCCACACCTTATTCCTGTCAAACTGATTGAGCTCCTCATGCATGGCATTAATCCAATGCACATCTTGGAGAGCACAGTCAATGGACTTGGGTTCTATGTTTGATACAAAAGCATAAGCATTCAGTTCATGTTGAATTCTTAAGTGGCCTCTAGTCCTAGGGGGATCATGCAGATTTCCAATGACATTATCTACAGGATGATCCTTGAGATATCTAATATTTGCAATTGGACTATCATGAACTTGATTTACCTCCCCCTGAACTGTAGGCTCCTCTTCATTAAGCTCTTTATGTTCTTCTTCATCCTCGGATTTGTCTGCAGGATCTCCTTCCTTCAGAATTTCACCATTGTTTTCATTCCTGCATTGACCAACATTAGAATTTGCCAAGGATTCATCAAAAACTATGTGTGGAGATTCTTCAACAGTTTTAGAGTTCAGATTGTACACTCTGTATGCTCGGGTGTTTTCAGAATAGCCAAGAAAAATTCCTGGTTCTCCTTTAGGTTCAAATTTATCAAGGTCCTTTTTATCATTTATGTGAATGAAACATTTACAACCAAAAACCTTGAAGTGAGCAATAGAAGGTTTCTTACCTTTTAATATCTCATATGGTGTTTGCTGGGTAGAAGGTCTTACCATGGCTCTGTTAATTACATAACAGGCAGTGTTCACTGCTTCAGCCCAAAATTTCCTTGGTAGACCACCTTCGACAAGGAGTGTACGACCCATTTCCACTAAGGTTCTGTTCCTTCTCTCCACAACTCCATTCTGCTCAGGTGTCCTTGGTGAGGAGTACCTGTGGTTGATTCCATTTGACCTGCAGAATTCATCAAATTGTGAGTTTTCAAACTCACCTCCATGATCAGACAAAATGTTTTCAATTTTCTGATTTGTTTTAACATAGAACTCCTGAAATTCTGAGAAAGCATCACTCTTATTAGATAAGAAATAAACCCAAGTATACCTAGAAAAGTCATCTACCATGACAAACCCATACCTCCTCCCTGATAGGCTGACAGATCTAGTTGGCCCAAAAAGGTCCATATGTATCAGCTCATAGGGTTTGGAAGACAGATTTTCAGTTCTAGACTTAAATGACTTTCTAGTTATCTTTGATTGAGTGCATGCATCACAGATTTTGTTTTCTTTCTTGAATGAGACTTCAGGAAGTCCTCTAACCATGCCATGCTTATTTAATTTGTGCAAAACAGTGTAGCTAGCATGACCTAACCTACGATGCCATAAAAATGCTATGTCTTCTCTACTGGCAGTAAGGCAAAGGTTAGTGTGTTGAATTTCATCTAAATTTATCATGTAAGTATTATTTATTCTTTTTCCAGAAAATTTGACAATATCAGAATCAGGTTCAAAAACCTTGCAGCATTGAGAATTGAATAAAACATTGTAACCTTTATCACATAACTGGCTAATGCTAAGTAGATTATAGGCTAACCCTTCAACCAGCATAACATCATCAATGCAGCAGGTAGAACACTTACCTACCTTACCTGATCCGATAATCCTACCCTTTGTGTTGCTTCCAAAGGTGACAAGGCCTTCTACTTTCTCAGTCAGTATGCAAAATTTGGCCTTATCTCCTGTCATATGCCTGGAGCAGCCGCTATCCATGTACCACAAGTTGTTCTTGGCTGCCAGGCATACCTGCATACACAATTAGGTAGAGAAGTTTGGAACCCAAGACTGATTGGGCTCCAATGTAAATGAACTAGAAGCAAAACAGGAAAGCAAATGTTTCGGAATCCACATTTGTTTAAATGTGTTTTGTTCAGTGGATCCTACAGATTTTCTTCTGTTGTTGTTCCTTTTCTTCTTATTGTTGTTTTTCTTATTGGCAGCAGCATGTTTATTGACAGTACTGTTATTTCTGTGCCAGTGCCTTGGCCAGGGTATGTCCACAAAATTTTGGCCATAGTAGTTCCTGGGCTGGCTATGAAAATATTGATTTCTAGATGTCCAGTAACCATACCCATTGACCCAATTTCCACTGTAAGGTCTTTGGTTTTGAGCACCCTGGAATGCAAGACCTGTAAACCTACCCTGAGTTCTAGACCAATTTGACCTATTGAAGTAGGTTGGCTGTGCATTGTATTGGTTCTGAGCTCTGGGTTGATAAAAATAATTAGGTTGACTCCTAGCAGCACTCTGTCTCCCCTGTACTTTGGACCCTGCTGACCTATACACAGGTTTGTATTGGGTCTTCTTCAGAGGTGGAGGTGTTGGTGGAGACTTGGTTACCTTGACCTGGGGTTTTCCGGACTGTGTAGGTTGACCCCTAACCTGAGTATGAGCCCTAGGATTCTGCTTAGATGTGCTAGCTCTACTAGGCTCATTAACCTTTTGTTTGCCCTTCTCCTCAGCACTGGGCTTTTTCAGATTAGCAGTTTTGTTCATCAAATTTGTTGAGTTCATGCTAATTAGAGGTCCCTTTTCCTTTTGAGCAACAAATGAAATTGTTTTCATCCCGAATGTTTTTGTTGCACTAGAATTAAATCCTAGGCCCTCTTTTCTGAAATTAACCTTTGACCCTAACAAAGCATTTAAGTTATCTGTTCCTTGGGTCATTTTCTCAATGGTTTTCATTTTATCCTCATTGTCTTTCTGAAGTTCATCAATAGCCTTTTTCAGCTCATTGTTGACATTGAGGACAGCTTCATATTTTTCAGAAATGATTTTTACTTCACTTTCACATTTTTGAATCTTCAGCTTCCATTCATCAATTTCATTTTCAAGCCTTAGATTCTCTTCCTTAGAAGCTTTTAACTCATTTTTGATTTTATCTTCTTCAGAGCATGTGAGTTTCAATTCATCAATCTCAGATTCCAAACATGCAATTTTATTAGTTAGTGTTTTATCATTTTGCATGGAATTGATTTTTCTTCTAAGATGCCTATTCTCTTTTCTAATATCATCAGCTCTATCAGCTATGTCATGATAAGCATCTACCCAATCAGTAATTGTGAAGTTTTCAAATCTAGTGATTACCTCATCTGTGTCCTCCTCTCTATCTTCGGAGCTTGTTGCCATAAGGCAAATGGGCTGTTCAGATTCGGCTTCACTATCTGAGCTGTTGCTGAAAGAGCCTTCATCTTCATCACTCCATGTGGTGATCATAGCTCTTCCCTTCTTGATTTTCTTCTTTGACCTGTCCTTATGTTTCTGATTGTCTGGACAGTCAATTTTCAGATGCCCTGGTTTCCTGCATTGATAACAGACATTAGCTTCATCTTTCTTTGCAGGTTTAGATTTATACCTTTTATCCTTTCGGCCACCACTGTATTTCTTCTGGCCGAACCGTCCTGCTCCCTTTCTGAGAAATCGCCTGAACTCTCTAGTCATCATGGCTATCTCAGATCGAGTCACATCTTCTTCTTCATTTAGGCTCTCCTCTGATGATGAAGAGCTGCCGAAGCTGGATTTTGTTGATTTGCTGGAACTAGCCTTCAGCGCTATCGGCTTCTTCTTCCTCTCGGCTTCATCTGTCCTTGGCATGTTTATCTCATATGCCATTAGTGAGCCAATCAGCTCATCAGCTTTAGTATTACGCAGGTCCCTTGACTCCTCCATCACTGTTGCTTTGGTGTGCCAATTGGGAGTCAGGGAGCGCAGAATTTTCCTCACTACATCATACTCTGCCTGAGGTTTTCCAAAACCTCTGAGGCCATTGGTTATGACAGTCAGCCGAGCGTACATTTCGCTGATGGACTCATTCTGCTTCATCTTGAAGGCTTCATACTCAGATACAAGAAGATTGGCCTTCTGCTCTCTTACTTGAGATGTACCTTCATGAATTACTTCCAGCGCATCCCACATCTCCTTAGCTGATTTGCAAGCAGATACACGGGAGAATTCTGTAGGATGCAGAGCGCACTGGATAGCATTAATAGCACTCCAATTCAGCGTGGACCTTCTGATCTCCTCCTTGGTCCATACATCTTCATTCGGGGACAGCTCATAAGGTCCCTTGCTGACAATCTTCCAAATCTCATAATCCTTAGCCCTGAGGAACACTTGCATACGGTTCTTCCAGTATGCGTAGTTTGATCCGTCAAAGAATGGGGGCTTCGTTGTTGAGTGACCTTCGGCAGTCATCCCTCGAGCATCCATCTCTGCCTATTCTCTTCGGGCGATGAGTCCCTGCAGAAGAGTTAGGCTCTGATACCAAGTGTTGGGTTAGATGGACGCAGTCTATCTCCACAGAGTGTGGATCTAGAGGGGGGTGAATAGATCAACTTGCCTAATTTAAAACTACTGTAAGTTCTAAAGCGGAATTTAGGCAAACATCAGTTAAGCTAAACAAAGGATGCTAAACAAAAGGTCGAAAGCTAGACATGAGCATAAGCGATGCAATCAAATAAGCTAAACAAGAAATTCCCATCGCACACAGATCACACAAAAACACAAACACACTGCACACACAATTTTTAGGTGGTTCGGTCAACGACCTACGTCCACCCCACACTCAACCGAGTATGGCTTCCTGCTGCGCAGCACAGCTTGCGTCCGCTGGGCTTTACAGCTTGGCCAAACAATCCGCTGATACACAGCTTCGCTGGGTACAGCTTGCCGACCAGAGGATCTGATCCTCTGCAACCGCTGGGGAAATACAGCTTAACCCGTCCAGTGGAGACTACCACTGCAAGACCGCTGACGCACAGCTTGAAGAAACAATGTTCGAAATGAAAGACAGAATCAAAACGAAAACAGAAAAGCTCAAAAGCAATATAGCTCTAAGAGCAAAGCTCAGCTCTGGTTTTGAACCACGAGACTGAGATACATACTCTCTCACTCTCACTCTCAATCAGCTCTCTCTCAACTCAATCTCTCTCGATCTCTTCCTCTCTCTTTTTCTCCTTCTTCTCTATTTCTTCTTCTCTGTATCTTCTTCTTCTCTCTTTTCTCTCTGTGGATCGAAGGCTCACTGCTGTATAGACTTTCTCTTCTTTTCTTTCGATCAGTCTTCTTTTGTGGAAGAAGACTTGTTTATATAGCAACAACAGCAGCAGGCGTGTGCTCTCCACGTTTCCCGCCCAGCAATTTGGACCACGTGGCAGCATGCAATGGAGTGTCAGTACACGTGTCCTCATCTGGATACCTTGTCCTTCTCGGATCACGAGCCAGGTACCTGGGATCACGTGCCCCTCATTAGCTTCTTCAGTCCGATGTATAGAGTTCTCCGTTCACGTGCTCAATGTCAGCAATCTGACTTGCTGCGTCGACGCTGTCACTCAATGGCGTTAACGCAGTGATGCATTCCAGTAGCCATTAGCCTCGTCTCTTTAGCTGCTGCGTCGACGCTGCTTAATTGTGGCGTTGACGCAGTGGAATAGCCTGTGAAGATGAATGCTTCTTCAACTGCTGCGTCGACGCTGCTTGCTTGTGGCGTTGACGCAGTGGAAGATATCGTGAAGGCTTCGTCAACTGATGCGTGGACGCTTTAAGCTCCCAGAGTCGACCCTGTTCCCTTCAGCAACAAGAATGAAGTCATAAGATTTGAGTATGTACATTGCAGTGTATATACTTCGTTGTATAGACTTGTGAAGGCAGAATGCAATGTACAGACTTTACCCACTGTATGGACTTCATGTAATGCAAACGAATGTGAAGACTTCAGTGTATAGACTTGAAAGTCTTGAAGCCAATGTATGGACTTGAGCAAGCTAAAGGGCTGTATAGACATCGAAGATAGGGGCCGATGTATAGACTTGCCAAACAGTCCAGTGTATATACTTTATGCAAGGAGGCCAATGTGTAGACTTGAAAAGCTGAGGACAGTGTACAGACTTGCCACCGACCATTGTGTAGACTTGATCAGCAAAGACACAATATAGACATCAACTCTGCACATCGAATGTATGGACTTCAAGTGTGAAGACCATTGTAGAGACTTTGGTTTCGAAGATAATGTGCAGACATTGAGTTTGAAGACCAATGTCCAGACTTCAAGTAACACTGTGGATGTACAGACTTGATGGAGCGAAGCGATGTGTAGACTTGAAGCTCCTGATGGATGTATAGACTTCAAATATCACGACGCTGAGGAAGACAGACAATGTACAGACTTTACTCAAATGCATGAGACACTAACTAAGACGCTGGACTCTGTACAGACTTTGAGCGATGTATGGGATTCAAAGAAGTTGGTGATTCAATGTACAGACTCTGAGGTTCAAGGCCAACGGCTGTACAGACTTAGAATATTAAGACTGATGTACAGACTTCATGCGTTGATGCTGTGCACACATCCAATGAAGTGCGTTGACGCTGTAACATGATGCGTTGACGCTGTGCACACTTAACCAATTCAATTGAAGTGCAGTGTGTGGACTTTATCCAAAATGGATGATGTATAGACTCAATCGACATGAGAGTTTCCAGTGTATAGACTCATGACAGTAAGAATTGCAGACAGCAGTGTATTAAATGCAAAGAACACATAGTCAATCTGATAGAGCAATTTCATCAAATCAAAAGCAGTTGCCAATCAATCAAAACAATGGTGTTGCCAATGAAATAAAGCAAGTGTCAACATCATCAACATAGAGGGGTCACAACAATGACTCCATGGGAGGATAAACGCTCGACCGACTGGATCCCATCACTCGTGCAATGCGTATAGTAGTGGAGTGTCCACCCCCGTCACCTCTATGCTAAGGACTTCCCCAAAGCCCATAGCAGCCAATCTCTCTCTCTGGTACTCCGACAATGCCTGGTACACTGCCCTGATCTGGAGCCATGATATCCTGGTTCTTCTTTTCCCCTGCACACGCAGATCATAGGTTAGTCATTTAAGAAACATTAAGATTACATTTTGACAATAAAACAACAAAATCAAATAACTGAAAACCAAAAAGAAAAATTGACTTCTATCTCTGGTTTCTCTATCGCACACATCTTGGCCCGTCAGAGATATCTGACGCACCCAGGGTAGGGCGTCACGATCTGTAACGGTCACTGGAACGACCGTTACGTTCCCCCCGACTGGGCCTCGTCTTCTTTGTTTCTCCAGTGCTTGGGACTGGCCCATTTGGCCTACAAATGACCCCAATGGGTCCTCAAACTCGTTCCCACCCCCTCAATCACACATGCAAGCATTGAAAACAAAATAAAAAAAATGGGTTTTAGGATTTTGGCTTACCTCAGGGTCTTGGCCTCTCTTCTTCTTCTCTGGCACCGCTTTGGCCTCTTCTGCTATGTCGGCAGCCTCCTCAGCATCCCCAGTTGCATCAGGGGCTTCTCCCGCTTCTTCAATGGTGGGAACTTCTTCCCCCTTGGTTTGAGCCGCCTGGGCCTCTTCCTCCTCCACCGGTGGGTTCTCCGACGGTGGATCGGTCTCCTCCTGCTCAATCCGATGACGGAGGCGTTTAATCACCTTACGTTTGATCTTTTCCTTCGTCATCTCGGCGGTGGCTGTGGTGGTCGACGGCGAGGGTTGTTCGGTGTGATCGCCGGTGGGGTTTTGGGCGTCGTTTTGTGTTTTGGGCGTTTGTGAATGAATGAGGGAGGAGGGAGAGGCCGATCGGTCTATTTTTTTTGAATCCTCAGGAAATGTAACGGTCTATCGTGAGATCGTCACAGCCTTCTGACGCATGGTTGCTAACTGTCAGATCATCTGAGTTTCTTCCTCGAAGGATGTGAACTGACGGACTCTGACAGCCCAATATGGATCTGTTAGAGTATTCTAATGCACCTTTATGAAACTGCTACAGTCATGAAAATGTTTGGTTGAATTATAATGGTTTATCTGCTAGAATTTCATGCTTTGTGTGGGCTATGCATGCCTGATCTTATGATTCTTATGCAATTCACACTTATCAAATGGTTATTGATGGAGACATCATCCACAATTCCCTTTGGCTAGGGTCTTCTTCACACTCCGGCATCGTTTGAGTTCGGGCCTCTCTCTATAAAGGCCCACTTATCCTTTTTATGCTATTTACTTGAGTCATTTGATGTAATTTTCAGTTTATTTGAGTCATGTCCCTAGGTCTTGCATTTATTTTCCTAAGTATTGAGTGTCATTAGATTGTGTAATGTGCTATTGGGCCTAATTCTTCGGGCTTGGCCCATGAGCCCCCCCTACCCCTTCGGTTATTTGCTATTGAGTCTTTTGTCAAGGACTTATTGTAAAATGTGGGTTTCCTATATATAGGGCCCCATTTCCTTCATTTGGAGGTAATGAATGAATGATTCAATACAAAATATTTCCCTTTGAGTGTTCAAACTTAGTTCTAGAGGAGTGAATCCTATAGTTGGGTGAGAAACCCTAAGGGAGTGATTCCCCACCCCACCTCTTTCTCTTTCTCTCTCTTCCCCAAGGGGGGTTCACCCCATTCCTCTCTCCTCCTCCTCCCAACCACCTCCAACCCCCACCTACCTCCATTAAGGCCCCTCCACTTCCCCACACCCCATTTACTTCCCCCCCTAGTTCCAAGGTTGAGTCTTCCCCATTCCAACATCATCTCTCCCATTCCAACATATTCTTCCCCATTCCAACACAATCACCAACTACCCCACACAATCCCTCAACTTCCAAGGCCATTTCAAATTTGAAATTCCCCTCCCTCCATGTTTTGGCTGCCCCTCTCTCCTCCTCCATAGGACTAGTTCGCCCCTTGCCCCCCACTCCACTTCACCCATTTGCATCCCCCCCATTACTCACCCTTGCTGAAACCTGCGCCCTAGCCTCCCTTCCACCATCTTCCTCATACCATTAGCACCCTTCCAACCCTCCCACATACTTCCTCCACCATCCCCTACCTCCCCTTCACCCTATTGTTCTTGCTTCCCTTCTTCTTGGAGGTCTTTGGAAGCTCTATTCAAGTTGCAGTTCGCTGTCCAGAAGTTGCAGGTGAACCAGCAACTTGCAGCGGCCACCACGACTTCCTCCGGATGAGTTTGAAGGTACAAGAGGCATCCACAGAATCATCTCCTTGTCTTCTTCACAACAGAAGTGGTTTCGTCTTCATCTGAGCTGTGTGCTGCCCTGGAGCTTCGTTCTCCCTCGACTGCTCAGAACTGCCTCTGCTGAAACCCTGAACCTGAGTAGAAGCTCTGCCACGACTCACCTTGGAAGAATCAGTTCGAAAGCTCTTCTACAAAGTTCTTCATCGTCCTGTCATCTTTCAGAATCAAGAAGCGGAACTCTGTTCGGCATCCAGTAGCTGAAGTTATCAATTTTCTCCCTCTGCTGTACGGATCAGCTTCCCCACATTCTACACCGACCAGTCATCCTTGTTCAGATCCTCCAGGTCTTCTCCGGCATCTTTTAGCATCCCCGTCAGTTTTTCTGTGAAGAGGACCCATCCACGATTCCAACAACTCTGACGGCGCTTGATTCCGAGGTCGGAAGCTGCCGGGGCGTTCTCTGTAAGCTGCTGTTAGAAATCTGCAACTGCAGGTCCGAGAATCTGAAGCTCTGTTCAAACCTCCATCCTGGTCAGAAGCGGCTTCAGACGAAATTGAAGAAATTCTGAGGCATTCCCTTCCCAGCTACGAAGATTTCCCCACCAGTCTCATCATCAGCGAAATTCCTGAGCGAATTCTACAGCCGCAACACCGTCTACCTGTCCCTGTTCAGAGAGAGCAGGCAGAACCGGTGACTTCATCGTTCCATGCTTTTACTCATAGTTTCCCCTCCCCGCTTGGCCGGCTGAAGGCCCCTCCCTGTGCGGAGGTAATTTTGGTTGTAATATCCATTAACCCCCACCCCAAGATCCCCCTTCTGTGAGAGGTGTAGTGTTGTAACTTGTTTGAGCAGGTCAAGCTACCCCGGCGCGGCGTGTGGGGATCCACCGCCTCCCCGCTCGCCCTCGTCTCCGACCGGGACCGATTTCTTCAAACTGGTCGAGTAAGTGCTCAAACCTTCACTCCATTTAGTGCTTGTCATTCAATATTTATTCTTAATTCCGCTGGTTATGTGAGTAAGAGCCCGGTCCTCAAGCCCCGTTGTCTTGAGTGAACACCGTGGGGGAAGTACATCTGGTGCCTTTGGTACTTTGTCGGCCCCTTGAATTGGGCATCCATACCCATTGGGAATCCCATCTTGGCCTTGCTGGCCCTCTACCAGCAAGGGCCCAACCCCTCAACCTCATCTTGGCATTGCCAAGTTACCCCGGGCTTAGGTGAGTGTCGATAGAGCGGTGGCCCAATTCGGCCCATTTGAATGCGGTTGTGCTTGCTTGCATTAGGTCCAAGGTTATGTCACATTAATTGGTATCAGAGCAAGTCTTTGACTTGTCTCTATTAAGTCTAAGTCCTAGGACCATTGCATTGTGTGTCCAACATCTTTGGCCCCTTGTCTTGCATGTCCACCCGTAGTGGTGCTAGTTACCGACCCGATCCTTCATCTTCAAATCCACCCATGGATCCCCATCCTCAACTCAATCAAGATGCTCTTAGGGAGGAACCTCAAGGCCAAATGAATAGGGTAGATGCTGCCCTTACCAACATTCTTGCCCAACTTGAGTCCCTTACCACTCGAATTGCTCGGCTTGAAGAGCATGAGTTCCACCCAAAGAACAATGAACCTAGAGTCCACCTTCCACATGTTGAGCCTCCTAGGGAAGACCCTCATCCAAAGAATAATGAGCCAAGAGTTCAACCACCACATGGGGAGTTGCATAGGAATGAGTTCCACCCAAGGAACAATGACCCAAGAGTCCACCCTCCATACATTGAGCCTCATAGGGATGAGTTCCATCCTAGGAACCATGGACCAAGAGCCTATCATCCACATGCTAAAATTTATAGGGAAGACTTGGATCATGACCCTTACCATGACCATGAGAGACCCCGACACCATCCCATTCATGAAAGGCGTCCACGGGACGACCCGGATGACCCTCTCTTAAGGATGATTAAGGTAGAGGCCCCAAACTTTGATGGTTCCCATGAACCAAGTGTCTACTTAGAGTGGGAGACCGCCATGGACCAATACTTTGAATGGTACCCTATGTCCGACCAAAGGAGGGTAAGGTTGGCCAAAATGCATCTCATCAAGTTAGCCAAAACTTATTGGTTAAACCAAGAGGGTCTAAGAAGGATTAGGCGGGGAGAGCCTATTGATACTTGGGAGGGTATGAAGAACCAACTTAGGAACAAATACCTTCCCCAATCCTACCATCAAATGCTCTTAGATGAATGGCAAAGCCTCACCCAAGAAGGGAAGACCGTGGTTGAATACATTGAGAAGTTTGACTCCTATCTTTTGAAGTGTGGAGTTCATGAGGACCCGGCCGTTACCTTGTCTCGCTTTAGGAATGGACTTCAAAGTCACATCAAAAGAGAGCTTTTTATGAGAGATGTTGATAACCTTGAGATAGCTTATCAAATAGCTAGGGATGTAGAAAGATTCTCTAGGATCCCTCGATCTGTTACTCCTCGACCGGTCGACCCCAAAAACATGGGACCACGGCCCATTCCGGCCACTCCCATGAAAGCCCATAACCCAAGTGGGAACACCCCATTAAGGCCTTACAACCCCCCTCCCACCATCACTCCAAACAAACCCACCCCTAGTCACCCCCTCCCATGGAGGGAAGACATTCCCAAAGGCCCAAATGTAGGAACTACTTCGGGTAGCGGGCGTCAACAATGCTTTAGATGTCAAGGGTTTGGCCACTTTGCAGGACAATATCCATCCAAGGGATTATCTAGCTTGCTTATTAAGGAAGAAGCTCCCCCACCCCAAAAGGAACTTGAGAGTGTTGTTGAGGATCAGGAAGCCTCCCTAGATTGGGAAGAAGAGTATGAGGCCCAATACTTAGAGTCAGGTCTAGATCACACCACTCCATCTACCAACTCCCATCTAGGAGTGATTAGGTGCACCCTCACCAAACCCCAAGAAGAGGATTGGCGTCGAACTTCAATCTTTCACACTTTTGTCAAGATAAGGAGCCATATAAGAAAAGTGATCTTGGATAGTGGGAGTTGTGTCAATGCTGTATCCCCCGATACCGTTAAGCTCCTTGGGCTTACTATCACTCCCCACCCAAATCCATATCGGGTCTCATGGATCAACAACAACTCCATCCCGGTCAACACCCAATGTCTTGTACCCCTCACATTCTCTTCATACCATGGCCAAATATGGTGTGATGTCATACCCATGGAAGTCGGTAGCATCCTTCTAGGAAGACCTTGGCTTTATGATGTAGATGTCACCATCTTGGGTAGGAGCAACATATGCACCTTTGAACATAAGGGAAAGACTATCCGCCTTAACCCCTCCCCACCCCGTCCCATGACCAAAAGGGACCCTCTCCCTCAAGGACAACACCCCATCACCCCACAAGTCTCGGGGAACTCCACCCCTCCAACCCCATCTCTCACCCAAACTCCCAAACAAAGTGGGACCTCGGGGTTGACCAAGGGTCTACATCTCATCACTAGGAAAGAACTTGAAGAGGAGATAGTTCAAGGAGCACCACTATGTGCGGTGGTCATTTTCCTAGGAGAACCCACTTCCACCAATCCACATCCCATATAAATCCAACAACTCCTAGAAGAATTCCATGATGTGTTCCCAACAGAACTCCCGGACCAACTCCCTCCCATGCGGGATGTGCAACATGCAATTGATCTAGTCCCGGGGGCCACTCTCCCAAACCTTCCTCATTATCGCCTCAATCCCACGGAACATGCCGAACTTCGGAGGCAAATAGAGGAACTCATTAGGAAGGGCTTCATTCGCATTAGTAAAAGCCCATGTGCCGTCCCGGCCCTTCTAAATCCCAAGAAGGATGGGTCATGGCGAATGTGTGTGGATAGTAGGGCCATTAACAAAATCACCGTCAAGTATAGGTTTCCCATCCCTAGGCTTGATGACATGCTTGATATGTTAGCCGGAGCCACAATTTTCTCTAAAATTGACCTTAAGAGTGGCTATCACCAAGTTAGGATAAGGCCCGGGGATGAGTGGAAAACGGCTTTCAAAACCAAAGATGGTCTCTTTGAATGGTTAGTCATGCCTTTTGGGCTTTCAAATGCCCCAAGTACTTTCATGCGTCTTATGACGGAGGTCCTTAGGCCATTCATTGGGATCTTTCTAGTGGTCTACTTTGATGACATACTCATCTATAGTCAATCCCAAGAAGCCCACCTTGACCACCTTAGGCAAGTTTGTACCATCCTTCGACAAGAGAGCCTATTTGCCAACTTAGGAAAGTGTCACTTCATGACCACCTTCCTCACCTTCCTAGGATTTGTGGTGTCCACTAAAGGCATCTCCATGGACCCCGACAAGGTCCAAGCTATTATTGATTGGCCGGAACCCCACACCCTTCATGAGGTCTGAAGTTTCCATGGATTGGCAACATTCTATAGGAGGTTTATTCGTGGATTTAGCACTATCACTGGCCCAATCACCGATTGTCTCAAGAATGGGACTTTTGTATGGACCAAATCAGCCTCTAAAGCCTTCCAAGAACTTAAGTAGAAGTTGACCCAAGCCCCGGTCCTATGCCTTCCCGATTTCTCTAAAGTCTTTGAAGTCACATGTGATGCATCCGGGATAGGGATAGGAGGGATTCTTAGTCAAGAGGGACACCCGGTAGCCTTCTTTAGTGAGAAGCTTTGTGATGCTAGGACAAGATACTCCACTTATGATAAGGAGTTCTATGCCGTGGTTCAGTCCCTCCGACATTGGAGGCACTACTTGTTGCCCAAGGAGTTTGTTATCTTTTCTGACCATGAGGCCCTCAAATACCTCAACTCCCAACAAAAGCTAAATGCTCGACATACCCGATGGGTTGAGTTCATCCAATCCTACACTTTTGTCATCAAACACAAGGCCGGGAGTGAGAATCGAGCGGCGGATGCCCTTAGTAGGAAAGTTTCCTTGCTCTCCACTATCCAAGTGGAAGTGATCGGATTTGATAGGATCAAGGATGAGTACCCTAGCTGCCCCGACTTTGGGCACATCTATACCACCTTGACCACCCCTTCTAGCAAGGAACATGAGGGATTTGTCTTAGAGGATGGGTTCCTCTTCAAGGGACCCAAGCTTTGCATTCCACGGACCTCACTCCGAGACTTCTTGGTTTGGGAATTACATGCGGGAGGGTTAGCTGGTCATTTTGGAGTCCACAAAACCATTGCCCTAGTTGAGGGTCAGTTTTATTGGCCTAGTCTCAAGAGGGATGTAGGCAAGGTTGTGGGTCAATGTCGAACATGTGCCTCGGCCAAACAAGTGAAATAAAACACCGGCCTATATACCCCACTCCCCATCCTCGACCGACCATGGCAAGACTTAAGCATGGACTTTGTGCTAGGATTACCCAAGACTCAAAGAAGGCATGACTCCATCTATGTGGTGGTTGATAGATTTTCCAAAATGGCCCATTTCATCCCATGCTCCAAAACCTCCGATGCCTCCCATGTGGCCCGATTGTTCTTTGATGAGGTTGTCCGTCTCCACGGGCTACCTAAGACCATAGTCTCCGATAGGGATGTCAAATTCACTAGCTACTTTTAGAAAACTCTTTGGCACATGATGGGTACCCTCCTCAAATTCTCCACTGCCTACCACCCCCAAACAGATAGCCAAACCGAAGTTGTCAATCAGAGTCTAGGGAACCTTCTTAGGTGTCTTATTGAGGATCACCCCGGAAATTGGGATCTCATCTTACCCCAGGCCGAATTTGCATATAACAACTCCATCAATAAGTCCATAGGGATGAGTCCATTTGAAGCCGTGCATGGATACAAACCAAGAAAGCCTTCCGATCTCATTCCCCTTCCCCAGCATGCTAGAGTGCCCATTTCAGCTGAGTCTTTTGCACAACATATTAGAGAATTACATGAAGAAATTCACAAGCACATCAGCAAAAAGAATGAGGCTTATAAAAGGTTGGCCGACTCTCATCGGCGTCACCAAGAATTCCATGTGGGTGACTTTGTGATGGTAAGGACGGAGAGGCTCTTCCCGGGAGCCAACTCTAAACTGAGGCCACGTGGGGCTGGTGCCTTCCAGGTCTTGAGGCGCATTGGTGCAAATGCCTACGAATTAGATCTCCCTGAGGAGTATGGAATAAGTCCCACATTCAATGTCGCCGACCTAGTGCCATATAAGGGACCCACGGTGGTACCTAGTGAGGAGATTGGGCCCACTTCTTCCATTGAGAGAGCACCCACCCGTGAAGAGAGGCCACCAACCAAAAGAGCCCAGCGTGAACAAATTGAACAAATATTGGATGTACAAGTCACTACCACTCGGAGCAAGGTATATGAACGCTATCTCGTCAGGTGGAAGGATCGGCCTCCTTCGGAGGATTCTTGGGTGAGTCGGGAGGATCTCCAGCGGTTGGATCCGGACCTCCTCGAGCAGTACCACAGCCGGATGGACCTCTACTCGACAGAGTCGAGCTCTTCACAGCCCAGGGGATTTGATGGAGACATCATCCACAATTCCCTTTGGCTAGGGTCTTCTTCACACTCCGGTATCGTTTGAGTTCGGGCCTCACTCTTTAAAGGCCCACTTATCCTTTTTATGCTATTTACTTGAGTCATTTGATGTAATTTTCAGTTTATTTGAGTCATGTCCCTAGGTCTTGCATTTATTTTCCTAAGTATTGAGTGTCATTAGATTGTGTAATGTGCTATTGGGCCTAATTCTTCGGGCTTGGCCCATGAGCCCCCCCTACCCCTTCGGTTATTTGCTATTGAGTCTTTTGTCAGGGACTTATTGTAAAATGTGGGTTTCCTATATATAGGGCCCCATTTCCTTCATTTGGAGGTAATGAATGAATGATTCAATACAAAATATTTCCTTTTGAGTGTTCAAACTTAGTTCTAGAGGAGTGAATCCTATAGTTGGGTGAGAAACCCTAGGAGAGTTATTCCCCACCCCACCTCTTTCTCTTTCTCTCTCTTCCCCTAGGGGGGTTCGCCCCATTCCTCTCTCCTCCTCCTCCCAACCACCTCCAACCCCCACCTACCTCCATTAAGGCCCCTCCACTTCCCCACACCCCATTTACTTCCCCCCTAGTTCCAAGGTTGAGTCTTCCCCATTCCAACATCATCTCTCCCATTCCAACATATTCTTCCCCATTCCAACACAATCACCCACTACCCCACACAATCCCTCAACTTCCACGGCCATTTCAAATTTGAAATTCCCCTCCCTCCATGTTTTGGCCACCCCTCTCTCCTCCCCCATAGGGCTAGTTCGCCCCTTGCCCCCCACTCCACTTCACCCATTTGCATCCCCCCCATCACTCACCCTTGCTGAAACCTGCGCCCTAGCCTCCCTTCCACCATCTTCCTCATACCATTAGCACCCTTCCAACCCTCCCACATACTCCCTCCACCATCCCCTACCTCCCCTTCACCCTATTGTTCTTGCTTCCCTTCTTCTTGGAGGTCTTTGGAAGCTCTATTCAAGTTACAGTTCACTGTCCAGAAGTTGCAGGTGAACCAGCAACTTGCAGCGGCCACCACGACTTCCTCCGGACGATTTTGAAGGCACAAGAGGCATCCACTGAAGTGTCTCCCTGTCTTCTTCACAACAGAAGTGGTTTCGTCTTCATCCGAGCTGTGTGCTGCCCTGGAGCTTCGTTCTCCCTCGACTGCTCAGAACTGCCTCTGCTGAAACCCTGAACCTGAGTAGAAGCTCTGCCACGACTCACCTTGGAAGAATCAATTCGAAAGCTCTTCTACAAAGTTCTTCATCGTCCTGTCAACTTTCCGAATCAAGAAGCGGAACTCTGTTCGGCATCCAGTAGCTGAAGTTATCAATTTTCTCCCTCTGCTGTACGGATCGGCTTCCCCACAGTCTACACCGACCAGTCATCCTTGTTCAGATCCTCCAGGTCTTCTCCGGCATCTTTTAGCATCCCCGTCAGTTTTTCTGTGAAGAGGACCCATCCACGATTCCAACAACTCTGACGGCGCTTCATTCGGAGGTCGGGAGCTGCCAGGGCGTTCTCTGCAAGCTGCTATTAGAAATCTGCAACTGTAGGTCCAAGAATCTGAAGCTCTGTTCAAACCTCCATCCTGGTCAGCAGCGGCTCCAGAAGAAATTGAAGAAATTCTGAGGCATTCCCTTCCCAGCTATGAAGATTTCCCCGCCAGTCTCATCATCAGCGAAATTCCTGAGTGAATTCTACAGTCGCAACACCGTCTACCTATCCCTGTTCGGAGAGAGCAGGCAGAACCGGTGACTTCATCGTTCCATGCTTTTACTCATAGTTTCCCCACTCCGCTTGGCCGGCTGAAGGCCCCTCCCTGTGTAGAGGTAATTTTGGTTGTAATATCCATTAACCCCCACCCCAAGATCCCCCTCCTGTGAGAGGTGTAGTGTTGTAACTTATTTGGGCAGGTCAAGCTACCCCGGCGCGGCGTGTGGGGATCCACCGCCTCCCCGCTCGCCCTCGTCTCCGACCGGGACCGATTTCTTCAAACCGGTCGAGTAAGTGCTCAAACCTTCACTCCATTTAGTGCTTGTCATTCAATATTTGTTCTTAATTCCACTGGTTATGCGAGTGAGAGCCCGGTCCTCAAGCCCCGTTGTCTTGAGTGAACACCGTGGGGGAAGTACATCCGGTGCCTTTGGCACTTTTTCGGCCCCTTGAATTGGGCATCCATACCCATTGGGAATCCCATCTTGGCCTTGCTGGCCCTCTACCAGCAAGGGCCCAACCCCTCAACCTCATCTTGGCATTGCCAAGTTACCCCGGGCTTGGGTGAGTGTCGATAGAGCGGTGGCCCAATTCGGCCCATTTGAATGCGGTTGTGCTTGCTTGCATTAGGTCCGAGGTTGTGTCACATCAGTTATGCCTCATTTCATGCTTATTTTATGATTAAATGTTGATGGCTAACTTTCTTTTGTTGAGCACATCATGCCATCATGCTATCATGCTTCATCCACTCACCTGCGCGGGTAAGTCAGGTATGGTACCTCGATCCCTTATCCCTAAATGCATTACTATATGTTATCTATGATATATTATCTCGAGAACCGGCTGGTCATTCATGTGTTCTGGGATCTGATGTTCCCCTTAACCAAAAACGATGATGATCTAAGTGCACATGATTAATCATTGGATAGGCCGTTATGTTGGAAAAGCTTGGGGACGATGGTTCTGTCTTGCACACCGTGGTTGTAGATGGTGTCCTGACCCTGGTTCCTCTGGTCTAGCAATACTATTCTCGGGTATCTTTTTATTTTATGCTTTCTTTGCATTTGTTTTAAAGAATTCTTTTATTTTAGCCCAGCATGCATCATACGCATCTTCGAGCATTCACGAGCCTTTATCTGTCCAAGGTGTCTCAATGATGGTGGATAACTATGTTCATGATCTCGAGTAAGGAGAGTCATTCCACTCTGAGTTAGAACGTTTCCTTTGGTCTACTCGCTTAGTCTGGTTAGCTAAAAATTCTTGTCTGGAGTTTAGTTAATCGTCTCTTTCCTTTCTGTTGCTCCGACCGTTGGCCGTGTTTTCCTTTCCTTAGTTGTTAGTTACTCCAGACATGCGTCATTTGGTTTGCCGCTCCTTGTGATTAGTTTAAAGTTTTCTAGAAGATTCCTATCGCTCGTTGGTTAAGGACGGATGTCGTTTGCCTTAACGCCCGCTTTTCAGTCCGCTCCGCTTCATTTCCGTTTCATCTCCATGTTCCATTTCGCTTTCGCTTCACCTCCGCTCGCTCCCCTACAAAGAGGACGTTAAGGAGGGGCATCTGTTGACACATGTTTTATGACCAATAAGTTGGGTCATCTTCTTATTAATTTTAAATGATGCTCCGAGTTGTTCACCCTTATTGGGGCATCTTGGTCAATTTGAGGTTTATTTCATGGGTCATTTCTCCTTGGTTGGGTCTGGTTCCTCATCTCTTTCCCACTGGACGAAGCTTAGCAAACCTTCATTTTATTTTCACTCCCTTGTCTCTGACGGTCCATTCCTGGCGCGTCACAGTGTTATAACGCCCCTATCTTTGACCATTACATCATCTCAGAGTCCTAAAGCCCATGGCTTCTTTCAAGGCTTATCTCTTATCTTATCCGTTAGGTGTGACGGCTTATCGTGCGACCGTTACAATATTCTGACGCACCTACTTATGGCCGTTACATTTCGCAGAAGTCCTATTCTACAACCTTCTTCATCCGTTGATGTTATCTTTTAGTGGATAAGGTTGTGTGACGGTCCACTCTTGAGGCGTTACATTCCTGTGGCGGTTTATCATTCGGTCATTACATCAGACAGAGAGTTCCAGCAGATCTGCTCTTTCTATGATACTCCATGGCCGGATTAAGAGTTTGATCTGATGATTTCTCCCTCAAATCTGATCCTTAGAACCTTCTGTTTGTTTCTATGGACTCTTGGGAGTATTATCTTCAAGAATTTACTAAGAAACGTCCTACTTTCTAGCTGGATTCTTTCCTACTCGACCAGAGAGTTTGAGGGTCTATAAATAGAACCCTTGGCTTCATGGCTTGAATAGGAGACATCCGGAGTTCGCGTCGAAGTGCTGATGCATCCTAGAGCTAGAACCAACCAAGGAAAGCTACTTCCCACGTTCATCTTCTTCCAAAGTCCAGGAAGTATTGGTTCCAAGGGTCTAGTTCAGTCAAGTTGTTTTCTTAGTCTCTTTTCCCCTCCTCCAAGCATCATAGCATCTCCCTTCTTCTTCTTTAACGTTCCTGCATCTTCTGCATTCATGTAAACATCTCTCCCATCTTTTAAACACCCCAGAGGGGTTAAAAAACCACCCTCCCCGGTATTTCCCTCTCCTTTTGCATGTTCTTGAGTTCTTTTGATTCATTGATATTGCACTCTTCCAAGGGCTAATCTGGGTTGTTCTCTTTGTCTTCTACACTTTTTTGTAGGTTTACAGAGTCCACAGCACGAGGCCCAAGCTTTCTGGCCGGCTGGAAGGCGTGGAGATCAAAGATTCCCAAGTTCCTATTCTGCAGATCTCTGACAGTTCAGCAAAGGAGTGTTATAATTCTGTAACGGCTTATCGTAAGGCCGTCACAATCCTGTGGCGCATCAGTTCTTGACTGTTACACTTCACAGAGCTGTAGTTTCCTGGTTGTTTTCTCTCTCCCGTGGGTGGGTGCTTTATCCACCTATTTCTAAGGTACTTTTCAGGTCTTTGGCTTGTTTATTACATTGGTGGCGATCACATCTTCCTTGTTTGGGCAGTAGCTCTCTCTTTCCTCATACCTCTTTCTTACTTGCTTTATTTGCTTATTTCACCTATACGGTGTGTTTTCTTTTACTTCCTTGCTCCATGCCCCGGCGTGTGTTTTTATTTCTTCCCTTTAGCTTATTCCTGATAGAGATGGCATGCCCATGCTTAAATTTTATGTTGATGGCCTAGGTTCATGTTGCACATGTTCATACGTTGAGTGATTTCATTGCTTGTTCATCTTTCCATCATTGTTGAGATCATATTCACCTTGCGAAAAGGGACACATAACAATCAACAGAATTTTTTTGCGATCACGGTGGGACATCTAGTGCCAATCGTGCTTTCAATCTCTATTAAACCTGCTGTTCTTTATCTGCCCTAGTTGCCCGTGTTTTCCCCGAATTTTCCCTTTATTTTCTGCTGTTTCTGGTTCTCTGAGAATTCTGATGGTCGTATATTCACGCGTTACATAATATTAACAGTCTATTATTAGACCGTCACATCCTCTGGCGCTGGTATTCTAGACCATCACTCTTGCACAGGTACGCATCTCGAGGTGTAGTTTATTTCCACTATTTTTGTTGTGATTTTCGTGCTTGGGTGCTATCTGGTCTCCTCCTTAGTTGTTCTACATAGTCATATCATTGTGTGCATATTTGTTTGCTAGATTCTAGGCTAGAATTTGCATGCACTCCGATGCACATAGGTTCATGCATATATTCATACTATAGATTGCATTTTCCTACATTGGTGTGTGAACCTCTCGTCTCCATATTCCTTGGGGCCGACTAGGAGATCATATCAGGGACCTCCATAAGCCCCCGCGGGCCGTGGATTCTAACACGGACGCCGGGCTGGTTGTACCTTTCCCACACCATGTCTAGGATTGCATAAGTGAAGGAGTGATTACCCTTAGAGTCAACCAAGCCACACATCCTCTTCCTATTAGGAACCTATTGTTGAGAGCACAATTTTAATTAAATCACTAAGGTTCTAAAGGGAGAAACAAGTAAAACCTTTGAGCATTATTTAAATAACTTGGTTGATTTTGGTGGTTTTTATCTCCTTTTCACTTTCATCTAGTTAAAATCATCTAGTCAAAATTCAAAGTTGCTCATTGTGTGTTGTTTGGTGTTGTTTTCATTTTTTTTGTTAAGGTCTTTCGTTGCATGTGGAGTTGCTTCCGATCTCTAGAAGCGTCATCACCTAGGGGCAATTCCTTTTCCAATTTCTACTTCAATCCTCTCTTTGAGTCCACCATGGCCTCTTTTGATCTCCCTCTTTCCCAAGAGGAGTCTCTTCCTCAAGGGCTTCTAGAGGATTCCTCTAGGGTTATCTCCTTCCATTCTAGAGAGGGGCCCAACCCTCCTTCGTCCTCCATCCCTATGGAGGGCGCCCAATCCACTCAATCTCTTCCTCCTCCTTCCGCCAATTCTATTCTTCAAATGATGGCCCAATTGGATCTGGCCCAACTTTAGGTTGTTTATCAGGCCATGCAGAAGTCCAACACCCCAACTTCCACGATTGTGCAAGGTCAGTCCGATGCTTCCATTATTCAGCCTAGAGTTGACGGGCCCGCTATTCAGCCCATCGATCTTACTCCGATCCAACCCAGGACCCTCAGATTCTCTAGTCTGGAAATGGGCCAGTCTTCTAGTTCGGCCCAGCAATTTTTGGATAAGGGAAAGGCCATTGTCCCTCCTTATTCTATAGAGGATCATCATATGTCCGGCCCATCAGTGCCGTAGGTCCTTGTCAGCACAAATGATTTCATGCGCCCTCATCAAGGGGCAGCCCAAGTCCACACAAATATGGGTCATCCTTCGGCCCAATATCCTTCTTATGGGCTCCCGCCTCCACCAGTTTATCCTTCTGCTCCTCAGATTCCACCTCCTTCTTTCACTATCCCTACTCCCTCCAGGGAGCAGGAGTTGTTAGATAAATGGGCCGCCATGCAACAACAACTTGACTTTCTCAAAAAGTGGGTTGGCCCACAGTCCTTGGCAGACGTTCCAGTTCCAAACTTTCAAAATATCCAGTTCCCACCGTAATCTGAGCTCCCCAATTACCACAAGTTTGATGGGAATAGCAATCCCTTCATCCATGTGAGGGACTTCTTGTATGAATCGGCCCAGTTTCAATATGAGGATCACCTCATGGCATATTTATTTCGCCGATCGTTAGATGGGGTCGTGCTTGAATGGTTCTACTCTCTGCCACTAGAGGACGCCGAGAGTTTCAAGATAGTGAAAGACAAGTTTATCCAGCGGTTTCAAGATAGGGTCGGCCCAGAGTATTCCTTCACAGATCTGGTGGCCGAGAAAATGAATCCCGATGAGGAGTTTTCTACTTATGCCGATAGATGGAGGTAGATGGCCGCCAGGGTACTAGGCCATATTCCGGAGGAAGAGAAGGTCAATCTACTCATCTCTAATGCCACTCCGACCTTCCGTAACATTCTGGCCATGAATGACATATCAAACATGCATCAATTATATAGCCGGGCGCAGTTTATCTAAACCCAATTTAAGGACTCTCCCATCCATTCACTTTTTGAAAACCAAAAGCCCAAATACACCCGCAAACTACAAGGGCCCGTTACCGAGGGAGTCCAAACAAATGAGCAAGTGCAAGCCGTTAACTTTCCCTCCGCCAACCCAAATAACCAAATCCGCTTCTCCCTGAACTCCCGTAACACTCAATCCACTCCACAAAACCCTCCACTAGCCTACGCCGCTCCGCAAAACCCTCCGCCTACCTTTGCTGCTTCGCAAAACACCTTTGCTGCTCCACAACAACCCCCACAGCCTCCACAATACCATAACGTCCCTCCACCCAACGGCTACACTAACCGACACCCGGCTCCGAAGAGAGCCCAATACCCACCTCTGCCAGGAACTCTCACTGACGTCATCTCAGCTCTCATGGCCATTAATGCTATACAACTCCCTCCGGAACGGTCCAATTGGAATCCGGCCATTGATCAGACGAAGTACTGCATGTTCCACAGGCAGCCAGGACATACTATTGAAGGGTGTTTCAAGTTTAGGGACTTGGTCTATGACCTCCATGAAGGGCACATGATTGATTAGGCCAAAATGCATAAGGCCATTATTGAGATTAAAGAGAAAAGAAGGCAAGTGCCGAGGCAGCAAGTGCAGCAACAACAGGCACCGCCGCCGCAGCAGCAGCCGCAACAGCAACAGTAACCTGTTCAAGACTTGGGGATCCATCAGAACCCAATGTCGAACCATCCTCCCGCTCCGTAGCCTCTGACGCCGGCACCAGCTTAGGTTAATGTAGTTAAACCCCCAGCTCCCGACGCCGGGTGGTCCTTCGACGATGACGGCTCCACACCACAAGTGATGAGGACATCTCCTACCACTCCTCACTCTTTCGAGGTTCCCGTTGCTTGCCAGCTATGCATCATCATGTTCACGGCATTTTTTTTCTTAATCATGACTTGTAATTTTTATATTTTCTTGAGTCATAGATTATGTAATTTCCCTTTTATTGAGTCAAGTACCTAGGTTAAAGAGTCATCTACCTAGGTTAATTGTCATTAGAGTGGTTAATGAGTCAGTTGGGCCCAATTAAGTGGGCTAGGCCCATGGGCGCCCCCATTCCCCCTTGGTTTATTGTCATTAGTCAAAAACTCAGGGTCTTTTGTTAAATTGTGGGTTTCCTATAAATAGGACCCCAACCCCCCCCCCCATTTGGAGCTAATGAATTATTGAGAAAAGAATTATCCACAAGAATTATGCCTCCTTCTCTCTCTAGCTCTCTCTCTCTATTTCTCTCTCTCTCTCTCTAAAGGGGGCGAACCCCATTCTCTCTCATCCCCACCCCAAAATTCGAAATTCACTCTCTCTCCTCCCTATTCACCTCTAATTAAGACCCCTCCCCCTTCCCCATACCTCCCATTTAAGTCCCCTCCAACCCCTAGGTGGAATCCCCTTCTCCTAGGCACCTCTCCCTCCTCCCAAGCAACATTTCCCCTTCCCCATACAACCTTTCATTTTCCCAAGGGAGAATCCCTTCTCCCAAACACCCCTTCCCCTCCCCAAGGCAACCCTTCCCATTCCCTAGGCCCCCATTAACCCCTCCATTAACCCACCATTCAAAACAAAGGAGACATCTCTCCTCCCTCTCTCCTTCCCAACCCAAATTCGCATCTCCCCCTCCCTCCACGTGCTAGACCACCTCCCAGCCCCCTTTCTGCCCAAATTCGCAGACAGTCCATTTAGGTCCTGCCCCGACAGCCCCTCACTCAACGGACTCCTCCTCACCGCCCTGACATCCTCTGGTGCTGTTCTTGGTTGCTGCTCGAAGAAGACTCATCCACGGACGTCCTCGACTTGGTCTCGCCTCATTCGGACTTTGGGAGCCGCCGTGGTGACTTTGGCCATCCGCTGCTGCCCCTGGGAACAGTCTGCTTCTGCACGCAGGGGACCTGTTCCAGAGCCCGTTCCCGCCAGCGACGACTTCGGGACCGCCCACAAAAAATCACAGTCGTACCTGGGTACGTCAGCGACAATTTGGCGCAAGTCTCATCAAGTTCTGAGTCCGGGAGAGCTCACAGCGGTGACTACATCGACCCCCTATCTTCCTGTCCCCGACCCGGGCAGATCCGGCTGGGTGCTCCGTCGGCGCGAGCGAGCTTATCTCCCCTCCCCGCCTGGCTGACTTAACGCCCCTCCCTATGCGGAGGTAGTGTTTGACTTGTACTTTGAAATCCCTAACCCAAGTCCACCCTCCTGTGTGAGGTGTAGTGATTGTAATCTTTAAACAGGTCAAGTTTCATCGGCGCAGTGTGCGGGGAATCCACACTTCCCCGCTCGCCCTCGTCTCCGACCGGGATCGGTGTCTTCACACCGATCAGGTGAGCCTCGGGTTGCCCTACTCTACTGGAATTACTTTGCTTGTTTAGTATTGCTTCTTAGTGCCGTCGGTCGGTGAATGAGCGCCCGATCTCAAATCATCATCAATTTGAGTGCCATCGCGGAGCGAGTTGAGAGAGAACCACTACATCCCACGCCCTTGGCGTGCTGGCCGCCCACGGAATTGGGGCATCCCGGACCCTTAGGGGTATAGCCCAAGCTAGTCAAACCTCCGGAAAGACGAGGTCCATCCTCGGACCCTCACCACTATCACCGATCCACCTACGGACCCGGGTGTGCGCGACGCGAGTGAGTCCGCTAGTGTGACGCTGCCAACTTGTTGATTGCTTACAAATTTCAGGTCAAAGGGGTCGTGTCACATCAAATTGGTATCAGAGCAAGTTCTAGACTTGTCTCTACTAAGTCTTGTCCTAGGGCACATCGCATTGAGGTCATCCGAGCATCCAAACCATGTATCTCACCAGGCACCCCGATGACTACTTCATTATCGGGCCGGAGTTGCCCCGCTTCGATGGGTCCCGAAACCCTCACACATATAGGAAATGGGAGACCTCCATGGATAGATACTTCCACCACTACTACATGACCAAGGAAAGAAAAGTACGCATCGCCAAGACGACCCTTGGTCCCTTCGGCGAGACAGAATGGAGAAAGCTTGAGATTCGAAGGGGGATTGAGAGACAAGAGCCCATTCACTCATGGGAAGAGATGAAGGTAGAACTTAGGAAGATCCTCATTCCAAAACCTTCCCACTCTTCCAACTCAAGCACCCATAGCCCAATGAGCACTCCCACTCCCCCTTTCCCTCCCCGTCAACCCAAAACCTCTATTAGGACCCAAACCCCACCACCCAAAGGACCCCTAGATTTATTGGAAGAGATAAGGATTAAGATCAGGAAGATCTTCACTCCCCAACCTTCCCACTCCTACCCTGAGAACCATAACCCAAGGAGCACTCCCACTCCTCCTTTCCCCACCACCCAACCCAAAATTCTCCATCAAACCCACACCCCACAAACTTCCAAAAATCCTTCTTCCACCCCTTTCCAAAAGGAACTTAAAGAGGTAACCGAAGACTATGAGGCTCCACTAGATTGGGAAGAGGAATATGAATCACAGTGTCATGGGTTAGGCCGAGAAGTTCCCCTCCCAGGTGGAAGAAGCATCATGGCTCACTCCACCCTCACCACTCAAACCCACGTGGACCCCATGTCCACCCCTCCACCTGGGCCCGTGACAGCCACCATTCCCCAATCCAAAGTTACTCACCCAACCCACCTTCCACTTCCAACTCCTATCCTACCCAAACCTAGTCCCCCGCTACTTCCACTCCCAACCCCAACCCAAGTCCGGCCTCACTCACCACCCCGGGTACACCATGCACCAACCATCATCACCCCACCCCCAATAGACCTTCCCATTCCCTTGAGAGAGGAGACCACACCATCCACATGGGAGTAGATGTTAGTCCGGAACCCATCCCCATCCTTGAGGAAACCCAAGTTCATATCTATGGTGAGGAAGAATCACAAATGTCCCCTTCACATAGCTTGGACCCCCAAGAGCCACAAGCCTTCACAAGTAGCACCGTAATCATAGAGGGGCCCCTAGCTAGATGGCTAAAGGAGAGACCACTTCACCCCATCGTGTCCTATGTTTACCCACCCATGGAGCAAAACCTTCCCATTGTACCCTTATCCACCTATCACACCACAATCCAATCATCCTATCAAGTGGAAACATTAGGGGATCTTCTTAAGGGTATAGTTTTGCAAATGGAGCTAACTTGCATGATGTCTACAATAACCGACCGACCAAGGAGCCTTGACCTCCTACACCTATGTGTCGGATCAATCTCCTCCATTTACACTATGGGTTGCTACACTAGTGACCTTCTTTTACTCCTCCCTACACCCGATGAGCTCGATGCTATCCACAAACTTGAGTTGCTTATCTCGGGTAGAACAACCAGCCCTCCATTCATGGCCGACCATTCCACCAAAAACCTTGGCCCGATCACTTTACTAGAGGAGGAGAATCCGCCATCAAGGAGTTGTGAGGACCAAAAGGACATAGAGTTCCTCTCCTTAGGTGACCCTTACCATGACCCCTTCGATCCCTTTATATACCCACCCACCTTACTCACCACCAACCTGTCCCTACCCCATCCAACCTTATTGGACCAAGCCCACTCCATTTTCCTTGACCCCTTTGACCCCTATGAGTGGAAACTCCCACACCAATCCATATACATGGGAGAAACCATTTGGATGGGAATGCATGTGCCACTACATTTTGCATCATTTGGTAGGGCTAGTAAGCCTAGTCATGTCATACATGTCACGTACACTTTAAGCCCAATGCATGACTGGCTCACATTTGGATGTGCTGGTCCTCCCTCATTCATCATTGATCATATGCACGTTAGGAGCATCTACGGGTGTCCAGGTCCCCCGGCATTCATCACCACTTTATGTGATAGGTTCTCCTATAGATACCATGGCCCTCCCACCATTGTTACGAAGACTAGGCATGATAGGGCCACTAGTGGTTACCCCGGTCCACCTAAGTTCATCAAGGCCCACATGGCATCACAACATGATAGGTCAATTTACGGTTGCCCCGGTCCACCTTTACACACCAAGCTTTTCACACCCACACCGCATCATAGTACATGGCATACGCATACATGCAAGCAATTCGCAATGAGCGGTGAGGTTCACAAAGAGCGGATAAGAGCTCGCAAGCACCACTTGGAACTCCAAGTAGGTGATTTGGTGATGATGGCATCGGAGTGGCTCTACCTTAGGGTCACCTCCCATTCGAGGGCACGAGGACTTGGACCTTTTCCTGTTCCTAGTGACTTTGGCAACACAGCTTATGGATTGAATTTACCAATGGGTTATGGGATATTCCCCACTTCTCACGTGGCTGACCTGGCACCCTATATGGGCACCGCGGTGGATCCTAGTGAGTGCTTTGAGCCTATACCTTCCTTTGAGAGGGACATCCCGGAGAGCTCCCACAAAATAGCCTTGAGAGCCCGACGTGTGCACACGGAGGCAATACTTGGCAAGCAAGGTTCCATCGCCAGCAAGAGGGTGCGCCTAAGCCACCATGAGAGGATGAAGGACCGTCCCCTGGTCGCAGACACAAGGTTGAGTCTGGAGGTCGTGGTTCACCGGAGCTACTTTGGAGGACCGCTACCCCGGTGGACCCATACTCGACGGAGTCGAGTTCTCCGCACCCCGGGGGTATGATGAGGACATCTCCTACCACTCCTCACTCTTTTGAGGTTCCCGTTGCTTGCCAGCTATGCATCATCATGTTCGCGGCATTTTTTTTCTTAATCATGACTTGTAATTTTTATATTTTCTTGAGTCATAGATTATGTAATTTCCCTTTTATTGAGTCAAGTACCTAGGTTAAAGAGTCATCTACCTAGGTTAATTGTCATTAGAGTGGTTAATGAGTCAGTTGGGCCCAATTAAGTGGGCTAGGCCCATGGGCGCCCCCCTTCCCCCTTGGTTTATTGTCATTAGTCAAAAACTCAGGGTCTTTTGTTAAATTGTGGGTTTCCTATAAATAGGACCCCAACCCCCCCCCCCATTTGGAGCTAATGAATTATTGAGAAAAGAATTATCCACAAGAATTGTGGCTCCTTCTCTCTCTAGCTCTCTCTCTATTTCTCTCTCTCTCTCTCTCTAAAGGGGGCGAACCCCATTCTCTCTCATCCCCACCCCAAAATTCGAAATTCACTCTCTCTCCTCCCTATTCACCTCTAATTAAGACCCCTCCCCCTTCCCCATACCTCCCATTTAAGTCCCCTCCAACCCCTAGGTGGAATCCCCTTCTCCTAGGCACCTCTCCCTCCTCCCAAGCAACCTTTCCCCTTCCCCATACAACCTTTCATTTTCCCAAGGGAGAATCTCTTCTCCCAAACACCCCTTCCCCTCCCCAAGGCAACCCTTCCCATTCCCTAGGCCCCCATTAACCCCTCCATTAACCCACCATTCAAAACAAAGGAGACATCTCTCCTCCCTCTCTCCTTCCCAACCCAAATTCGCATCTCCCCCTCCCTCCACTTTCTAGACCACCTCCCAGCCCCCTTTCTGCCCATCCCACACCTTGAATCACCCCCTAATAGACTCCCACATAGTTAGGTGTCACCCCCACACCCATCCACCCCATTTCCCACCCCATCTACTCCATCTCCCATCACCTTTCATCACCCTATCCATCTCAATTCGCAGGCAGCAGTTGGAGCCCGACTTGCAGAGATTGCCCCGGTGCTGTCTGACATCATCTGGAGGTACACCATACATTGACGGAAAGGTCTTCCAGTCTTCTTCGCAGGTGAGGTGGAATCGTCTCGTTCCGACTTCACTACAGATGGTGGTGCCAATTCTCCCCCGACTGCGCAGGGCTCCCTCTGCAGAGTACCTGAGCCCGGTTAGAAGCTGCACCACGACAAACGGCCGAAGATTCAGGCTACGAGCCCTTCTACAAAGTTCTTCCTCCCCCAGTCCTCTATCAGAATCAAGAAGCCAAACCGCGTTCGGCATCCGGAGGCCAAAGTTCTCATTTTTCTCCCTCGGCTACGCGGGTCTTCCTCCCACAGTCTGTAACGACCTGCTTCCGCTCTTCTGAGTCCTCCAGTCCTCTCCGACATCAGACGGCTTCCTCGTCAGTTTTGCTGCAAAGAGGGCTCGTCCACGGTTCCAGAAACTCTGGCGGTTTGTGATTCGGAGTCCAGGATCGGTCGGGGCACTCTCTGCAACCTGCTGCATGAGATCAGAAGCTGCATGTCCCAGTTTCTGCCCCCCTGTTCGAACCTCCACCACGGACACATCCATCAACTTCTGGAGGCACCACTTGGCCGAGAGCTGAAACCACGAGTCATCCACCACTACCAAAAAGCGGCGTCCCTTTCAGCATCAGGAAGTGCCTTTTCTATTTTTTTTTCCCCGGGCGCACAGACAGTCCATTTAGGTCCTGCCCCAACATCCCCTCACTCAACGGACTCCTCCTCACCTCCCCGACATCCTCTGGTGCTGTTCTTGGTTGCTGCTCGAAGAAGACTCATCCACGGACGTCCTCGACTTGGTCTTGCCTCATTCGGACTTTGGGAGCCGCTGTGGTGACTTTGGCCATCCGCTGCTGCCCCTGGGAACAGTCTGCTTCTGCACGCAGGGGACATGTTCCAGAGCCCGTTCCCGCCAGCGACGACTTTGGGACCACCCAAAAAAAATCACAGTCGTACGTGGGTACGTCGGCGACATTTTGGCACAAGTATCATCAGGTTCTGAGTCCGGGAGAGCTCAAAGCGGCGACTACATCGACCCCCTATCTTGCTATCCCCGACCCGGGCAGATCCGGCCGGGTGCTCCGTCGGCGCGAGCGAGCTTATCTCCCCTCCCCGCCTAGCTGGCTTAACGCCCCTCCCTGTGCGGAGGTAGTGTTTGACTTGTACTTTGAAATCCCCACCCCAAGTCCACCCTCCTGTGTGAGGTGTAGTGATTGTAATCTTTAAACAGGTCAAGCTTCATCGGCGTAGTGTACGGGGAATCCACACTTCCCCGCTCGCCCTCGTCTCCGACCGGGATCGGTGTCTTCACACCGATCAGGTGAGCCCCGGGTTTCCCTAATCTACTGGAATTACTTTGCTTGTTTAGTATTGCTTCTTAGTGCCGTCGGTCGGTGAGTGAGCGCCCGATCTCAAATCATCATCAATTTGAGTGCCACCGCGGAGCGAGTTGAGAGAGAACCACTACATCCCACGCCCTTGGCGTGCTGGCCACCCACGGAATTGGGGCATCCCGGACCCTTAGGGGTACAGCCCAAGCTAGTCAAACCTCCGGAAAGGCGAGGTCCATCCTCGGACCCTCACCACTATCGCCGGTCCACCTATGGACCCGGGTGTGCGCGACGCGAGTGAGTCCGCTAGTGTGACGCTGCCAACTTGTTGATTGCTTGCAAATTTCAGGTCAAAGGGGTCGTGTCACATCAACAAGTCATGGCCCTCCACCACAACTACCGCAATCCTTCCACTTCCACCATCCTCACACTCACATACCAAACCCCTTCTCCGTCCGCAAGACCACTTGTTCTTCCATTCACCCCAGCTCCGTTAACCACGCCATCACCCGTGCCTCCATCACACCCATTGTTGGTCACCCCCGCTACCATCACCATGCCTCCATCTAACCCTCCGCTCATTACACCTCAGTTAACCTTCACACCTCCACCTCCGCCAACGTCCATCGTCATCGCGCCTCCCACTAACCCTTCACCCGTCATCCTACCCTAGTAACCTATTACCTCCATCCCTTCCAATCCCATCATCATCACTCCCCTACTTTCTTCTGCGCCATTCATCCACCCCACCGGGCCAATTATACCGTCATCAGAGGCCGTGCCGGCACAGAGTCTTGCCCTATGGAGCGGGCATTTGTTTCAAAGGAATTATGCTACTACTTCAAATCCCCAATCTTCCCAACCGGCTGCAGATCAACAGGAGGAGACAGAGCCATTGTCGGGTACCCAATATGATCTGCTAAATCATTTGGATAGGGTGCCCGCCAAAATATCTGTGCTGGAACTCATTAAAAGATCTACCCTTCACCAATATGCTCTCAGGAATTTTCTTCAAAAGGTGATGGTTAATGAAGACATGGCAGTTGATAGTCTTCCGACAGCACTGGCAACTATTTCTAAAGGACCAGCAATTACCTTCTCTAAGACTGAGCTTGCACCACCAGAAGCTCGACAAATGTCGCTTTGCATCATTATCATCATGAACAAAGTCAGCATTGATGCGGCATTAGTTGACACAGGGGCATCTATCAATGTATGCCCACTCAACACTCTCAGGGCCTGCAACTTATCAGAAGAGCTTCTGCGGCCGACCCCCACAACTATAGCTGCATACGACAATTCAAGGAGAGAATGTCACGGGGTTGTCACCATTCAAGCTGAGCTTGGGCCTCTCACTATGCCCATTGAATTCTATGTACTGGACATCGACCGTATGTTCAAGGCTATCTTGGGTCATCTGTGGATCGATACTCTTAGTGCCATACCATCCACCGCGCATCAATGTCTCAAATTCCCTTTTCAAGGGAGGGTGATTAATGTCAAAAGCTTATCCACGGTCCAGTCTGTTAAGGCTATTTCATAGAATATTTTGCCAACTTTGTGGCCCAGCACTCGGCCGGTTATCTCTTTGTTGGATCTGGACTTTCCATGGGCCGATGCACCACGCAAGCCCACCACTACACCCGTCAACATTAAAGTGAAGCCCCAGATCCAAGATTCCAAAGGCTGGGATATTATTCTGAAATTAGGCTACCAACCGGGGAGAGGCCTCGGTGCGCAATTACAAGGGCGGACCAAACCGATCCCCAAAGGAAGAAAAATGAGCCAGAGGGGTCTCGGTTACCGAGAGTCCACATTATCAATTTTGGGTGACTCAGGGCCACTTACCTGGGATTACCGCCAGCATTTTGTAAATGGGCCTCTCCAGCCAGGTACACTGAATCCACCATCAGCATAGTCCGAAAAAAGAACTACAGCTTGCACAGTTGCCAGTCCGCCTCTGTTGCCAAAGGGGCCAATTGATGATATGATTGATTACAGCCAGGCCTTCGAAAGGCTATTTTATGAAGATGAAAGCTGCCGAAGGAATCAAGAAGTACGGCTTGTACAGTGGAAGCCGAAGAAGCCAGCTGACCATCTGCGGGAGAAGGGGAGCTCACCCACTGTCTTTTCCTGGTCTCCCTCCCGTCTCACGTCTCTCTTCCAACAGCTGGAATCTATACCCCGTTCACCTCTGATCATGATTGATCCGTACTTCACGGAAATACCAACCGAGGTGTTAATCATACCCTGTGCATGTGGGCAATGCCCACCCATTGATCTCTCTACTATGTGGACCCCCTCCTCCAATCTTTCCGACATGTGGTTCTCCTCTTCTGATCCTTTCTTTGATGTCTTGTTCCCATCTCTCTTCCCTCTCCAACTTCCTCCTCCACCATCCTCTTCATCTTACTGCGTGATCTCCACTGATCTCCAAAAAAACGTCAAATTTGAAACAGAGATTTCGGTGAAAGATTACGCTATCCTGTCTCCATCCTCCTCCCAGGGGCACGAGTCCCCTGCTCCTTCCTTCCCACTAGATTTCCTTTCTCCTAGGTTAGGCGTAGGGTCCGTCGAGTCTAGGGAAGTAGAGTCTGTTAGGTCTAGAGAAGTAGGGTCTTGTTCTAGGTCATCCAACCCTTCCTCATCTGAGCCGCGCCCACTTGCGCGTCACTCCAAATCCATTTCTGATAGATTCTTGCAGGATCTTGCTCAGCGTTGTCACGCTCTTCTGAAGTGTCCAGAATTCATAACTACGGCGATTGTGATAGAAGATGATGAGGAAGCAGAAGGGGTATGGAGCAATGACGGACTAGGTGTATATGAAGTCTTGGATGAAAAAGATCCGACCGATGACGAGGACAGCAACGTAGATGACACCACCGATCTGTATGCGCAAGGATTAAAGAGATTCGACTAGCCATCATCGGCGATGGATGAACCTACAAAAGAAATAAATCTGGGAACTGAAGAAGACCCAAGGCCCGTTATTATTGCTGCTAATCTCCCTCTGCAAGTAGAAGAAGATCTAATCAAGGTTCTGAGGGAGTATAGTGATTCTTTTGCCTGGTCTTATGAGGACATGCCGGGTCTTGACCCCTCTTTAGTGGAATACCGACTCATACTTAAACCAGGGGCAACACTTGTAAAACAAAGGTCAAGAAGATTTCACCCCCACATGGCCTTAAGGATTAAAGAAGAGGTTGATAAATTGTACAAGGCCAGATTCATTAGAGTCATCTTATATCCCCAGTGGGTGGCGAACATAGTCCCTGTTATCAAGAAAGATGGAAAAGTGCATATTTGTATCGATTTTAGGGATCTAAACAAAGCATGTCCCAAAGATGACTTCCCGCTGCCTCACATAGATGTCTTGGTGGATAACACTGCCGGGTATGAAGCTTTATCATTCAAGGATGGTTATTCTGACTACAATCAGATCCGTCTCGCTCCTAAAGATCAAGAGAAAACCTCCTTCACTATGCCCTGGGGCACGTATTACTACGTGGTTATGCCGTTCGGTCTGAAGAACACAAGTGCCACCTACCAGAGGGTGATGATGACTATCTTCCACGACATGATGCACATTTACATGGAAGCTTACGTGGATGACATCTTGGTGAAACTGAGAACAAAAGAAGAACACCCCGCTATTCTGGCTAAGGTGCTGTAGAGAGTTAGGGAGTACAAGCTGAAAATGAATCCAAAGAAGTGTGTTTTCGGAGTCTCTTCAGGGAAGCTGCTAGGCTTTATCGTTAGCAAATAGGGGATCCAGATTGATCCTAATAAAGCAAAGGCCATCATGGACATGCCTCCGCCTAAGAATATCACGAAACTTTGAGGATTGATTGGTCGATTGCAATTCATCAGAAGATTCATATCCCAACATTCCTAAAGGTGCCAACCATTCTACGAACTACTAAAGGTGGGAGTCAAGTTCGAATGGAACGAAGATTGTCAAAAGGCCTACGAGGACTTAAAAGTCTATCTATCTAATCTCCCAGTTTTGCAACCTCCTGTCCCCGGGAAATCTCTAATCCTATACATCTCGGTCATTAAGGACTCCTTAGGGGTGGTCTTAGCACAAGTAGACGATGAAGGTAAAGAGCGGGTAGCTTATTACCTATCCAGGTTGTTTAACCCGGCCGAGGCCAAATACACTATCATGGAGAAGACTTGTGCCGCCTTAGTGTGGATAGCTCAGAAGCTTAAACATTACTTCCTAGCCCACCCAGTTAGGTTGATCTCTAGAATGGACCCGATCCGCTATCTCTTAGAAAAGCATGTCCTTTCTAGTAGGTTAGCTCGCTGGCAGAGCTTCCTCTCTCAGTTTGATATCACCTTCGTTGTTCAGAAGGCGGTCAAAGGATATGCCATTGCTGAGCATCTTGCCCATCTTCCCATTCCTCACACCGACTCTATTCAGGATGATTTCCCTGATGAGCATCTCTCTGCTATCTCTCATCATCCTTCTGGTCTCTGCACTTCGACGGTGCACTCAATTCTCAAGGCCGAGGGATAGGCGATGTTCTCCTCACTCCAGAAGGAGTGATGATTCCGCTTGCTTACCAGCTCCGATTTCCTACTACCAACAACATCTCCGAATATGAGGCTCTCCTAGCCGGTTTAAAGCACGCGTACCATCTAGGTGCGTGCCACTTGAAGATCATAGGGGGCGACGACCAATCTAGACATCCCGACGAGAGGAGGTCTCAAATAGGGGCAGTCCGTTATGACCTGATGCACAAAGAAAAAAGTAAAGAAAAGGAGCAGTCATCATGACAAAAATAAAAGTTTATCTTGAAAGTCCATCAGTCATAATTCTAAAGCTCCAAGAAAAATAAAGAACTAGGCAAGGCAACAGTGGCAGTACAGTTTCCACGCGGGACGTTATGAGCCATGTCGTATGCGAGCCTAGACTGGACAAAGGTTCGATGACGGACACAAATCCCCGGTGCTACAGACCGAATCTCTGAATGAGTTGCTCAGAGAGGAACTCAAGCCCTAAAAACCCCTACACCTGGCCTAAGCTTATCCCCATATTCTATTTTCTTTTTAGGACTAGACAAATACCCTGGGTGTGGCCTTGATAGAAGCACCATCACGCAGATAGAGCCTTGGCCAGGGGTTGTCACTCCCATTTGCACGCCAACCTCGGGGAATTCCTAATGGAATAGGGAGAGCCCGCGTTACTAGGGAGGCACTGGTCTTCAAAAATCCAAAAATAACAAATATTTCAAAAATCCAAAAACAACAAATATTTCAAAAATCCAAAAAACTGTGAATATTCCAAAAATCCAAAAATAGCAAATATTCCAAAACTCCAAAAAATAGCAACTATTTCAAAAAATCCAAAAAACAGCGAATATTCCAAAAATCCATAAGATAGCGAATATTTCAAAAATCCAAAAATAATGAATATTTTGAAAAAAAAATCCAAAAAATAGTAAATATTTAAAATATCCCAAGAATCCAAAAACATCAGATATTTTCAAAATCTCACAAAAATCTAAATATTTGCAAAAACTCCAAAAATACCATCATGTGCATCGCATGCGTTACATTGCTTCCATTACAGTTTCCGCCTATTTAATAAGGCTCCATCCCTTGACCAAATATCAAGAATGGTCAGCTTTCTAACTTGCTTCAGGCAAGGGGTTGAGTCTTAGAATAGATCTAACTTGTTTTTTGTCTAAGTGTGTGCAGAACGCAGGATCAAAGCCTAAAGATTCAAACCCACAAACCCACAGGTTCTGGGTCTCTAACGGTCTATTCTTGGACCGTCACACCTTTCTAATAGACGAAAGTTCGGCCGTCACCTTCTCCCGAAGGTCAAAATTCTGTAGTTCTCAGTAAACTTTCTCTAACGCGTCTACATTAGACCGTTACATCATTTGGGTGGCCTATTATTAGACCGTTAGACTTTCCCAAGAATAGTTAACTTTCAGTTTCTCTCAGTCCTCCCTCCTGACGGCTCATCTTGAGACCGTCAGAGTGTTGTGGCACCCCTATAAAAGACCGTTACATGAACCAGAAACCCAGTTTTTCAGGCTAATTGGAACAAAAGTGCAATTAATTCCATATCTTATCAACTCAAAGTCTTCATTCCATTCAACTAAAACATAATGAACATCAGTTTGTTGATAATTTCAAAAACATCATAAGAAAGCTCAAACTACATTCAATTTTCTATTCGCATGAGGCCGGATCTTGTGTAGTTCCTTCAAATAGGCACGGCGTTCCTCATCGTCTTCTTCCACCTCTTCGTGCCACGGGCGTACTTTGCTGATCTCCCACATGGTCAGAGCGTCCGGACTACTCTTCGTGCCACGGGCGCACTTTGCTGATCTCCCACATGGTCAGAGCGTCCGGACTACTCTTTCGTCCTCCTCGGTCTCCATCTTCCTAGCATGAAGGGGAGGGAAATGTGATAGTGCAGGAACTGTAGTCTGGGGTAGCCCGATCTGAAGATAGCATCAGTGAGGGTTGTAGATCACCATGGTAGTGTCCCCCACTAGCTGTAGATCAAGGCCTGGTCACAGTGGTACTCTGAGCAAGGTGCTCCGAAGAACTCTTGGACGCATCACAAACTTCTCTATTGGCAAGGTGTTGAGGAAGAGGCGCTGATGTGACACAAATATGCAGCAAGTGAAATGATCCTTGGACTCTATTCGCAATCACAACAACAAGGTTGGGAGCAACTTGAAAGTCGCCGTCACACCGCGCACACCCGTTTCCCGTGGTGACTTGGGGATGCCGAGTCGAGGCAGTGGAGAAAGCCCCTGGCTGGCTAGAGGACCAGCACCGCTAAGGTTGTCCCTCCCGAGGATAGGAAGCCCACAAACAAGGGCGGCCGGGTGCCTTGGGGGCACTAGGTCACTCGCTCACTATCACCCACGGTGACCACACAATGGTTGGTGGCTCCGGGATCGGGCACTCTCTCACCGACCAGCAGATAAATTTTGCAGATATGAAATGAACAAGAGTAGTGGAGCAAGGGCAGAGGCTCACCTAGTTGGTTTGAGGAAACCAACCCCGTTCGGAGACGAGGGCGAGCGGGGAAGTGTGGTTCCCCGCACACTGCGCCGGTGAAGCTTCAATCTTGTTTTGAATGATTACAATCACTACTCCTCGCGCAGGAGGGTGAACTTAGGGTGGGGACAATTAAGTACACTCAAACACTACCTCCACGCAGGGAGGGGCGGTAAGCCGGCCAGGCGGGAGAGGGAGATTCGCCGGAAGACGCGCCGGTGTAGCCGAAATGGAAACTCCCTGCTTGCTGTGATGGCTGACTACCAGTCACTGTAGAGGCCGTAGATCACGTTCTAGAATTCTGCTGAAGACGAGACCAGCTGGGAAATCTTCGTATCTGGAACCAGGATGCTTCAGAATTTTCTCAATTTCTTCAGATGCAGTGGCTGGTCTGGGTCGAGCTTCGAACAAGGTGGCAGTTTCTGGCCGCAACAGCTACCTGACATGAATAGTGACTTGCAGAGGTTGTCTCGGCCGCTCCCGGGCACCAAATCTCGAAGCGTCAAAGTTTATGGAACCATGGACGGACCCTCTTCGCGGGAAAACTGGTGGGGAAGCCGTCTGAGGTCGGGGTGGACTGGGGGACGCCGATGAGTGGCAGCAGGTCGCTGCAGGTTGTGGGAGGCAGACCCGACCAGTCGAGGGAGAAGAATGAAAGCTCTGACCTCCGGATGCCAAACGCACTTCTGCTTCTTGATCCAGAAAGAGGACAGGTGGAGGAAGATATTTGTAGAAGGACTCGTGACTTGAATCTTCCACCGTCGGCCGTGGTGCAGCTTCGAACCGGGTTCAAGAACTCTACAGAGGGAGCTCTGCACAGTCGGGGGAGATTGGCTCTCCCGGACAGCCCCGAACTCGGAACGGGATGGAATCACCTCGCCTGCGAAGATGACTGGACGCCCTTTCCAGAAAGGTATGGTACGCCTTCAGATGTCACCGTATGAATCCGGGGTGGCTTCTGCAAGTCGAACCTTCTTCTGCCACCTGCAGACTTGGCCAAGTAAAAGGGATAGTGGTGGAGCTAGGCTAAAGGGAATGGAGATTTAGCAATGGTGGGAAGGCTGGTGGTGTTGGTAGATGGGGGTGGGATGTTTGGGGATGATGAGTGGGGTGGAGCAGGGGATGTGGAGTTCCAAGAGGGTGGAGGGGAGGGGTGAGGGTCGCAGCTATGAGAGGGGGATGGAGGGGCCGGCCAAGGCAAGGGGGTGAATAGATGGGGAGGGTTGGTGCGCAAGTTGTGGTGGGATAGGGGTTTGATGGCCCTGGGGATATGAATGGATGTGTGGGGGAGTGGAATGGTTGCTTGGGGAAGAGGGAAAGTTGCCTTGGAGGTTGAGAAGTTGTATGGGGATTGGGAAGGGTTGCCTAGGGTGGAGGAGGTATTGAAGGGAGTTATGGGCCTTGGGAAGATGAAGGGGTGGAGGGTTGAGGTGGCAGCTGAGGTGGCAAGGGGGAGGGGAGGTGAAGGGCCAGGTTCGCCCAAGGGAGGGGAGAAGAGAGAGAGTGGGGTTCACCCCCTAGAGAGAGAGGAAGAGAGAGAGAGTTAGTGAGAGAGAGAGAGAGCTAGAGAGAGGGGGGCACAATTCTTGTGGCAAATTTTACTCAAATATTCATTAGCTCAAAATGGAGGGTTTGGGGCCCTATTTATAGGGAATCCCCAATTTACAATAAGTCCTTAGAAAATAGATAACTGGCATAAGACTAGGGGAAGGAAAAGAGGAAGTGGGCCAAGCCCAAGGATTCGGGCCCAGAACCCACATGAAGACTACTAAACATAGGGAAATAAACACGTAACCTAGATACTGGACTCAAATAAAAGCAAATTACATCATAATGACTCAAAATAAGTGCACAATGATGATCCTCTAGGTGCTGTAGCGAGCGGTGAAGTGATGGAGCTCAGGACTGGATCTCGTCGGAGGGGAGGGAGGTCCCGAGCCAGAGGGAATCGTGAGTGATGCCCTCATCAGGCGCCAATCGTCTCGTGTTTTCTTGTCCGCCATCCGGCATTCAACCTATGAAGAAAGCCTGAATGCACCTCCAATGAAGAATAAAGGGTGGCTCCCAAAGATCTGGCTAACTGAAGGTATGTCTCCCTTGGGTTGGAATTTAATTCTCACTCCCATCCAACACTCATGGAGTATCATAGAGCCGAATAGAGGTCCTTCTAAGCAAGCTGAGCTAAGCCCTTCGTAAGGATATGAAAGGACCGCTTGAGAAATGGATAATCCCCACCACAACCCACTGATGATACTAAGGTTTTGGATATCTAGGAGGTGATCCGTGGTGGAGAAAAGAAAGACCCCGCACAAGCAAACCGATACGGCTTTAGCTATAGCTTCGACTCTGCCGCTCTTGTTTTTGTAAAAAGTAGTGATCCATTGGGCCATCGGTATCAAATGGATATGCCGGGGATTGATCATGGTCCTAACATCATTTGAGCTATGTATGAAATTACTTAGGATGAGTGATGGGTCAATGGGCTCAACCGTATGACATACTAGGTCTTCATCTCCCACTTTAGTCTTAGCAAAGGATAGGTAGGTCTCTACCTCCTCTAATAGGACTGTAGCTTCAAAGGAAGGGAAGAGGAATGTGTGTGTTTGTGGGTGCCATAATTCTATGAGGGCTGAAATGCTTGCCTAATCTAAGGACAATTTTTGAAATTGTTTGGCATAAATAGCTAAGGGGTGAAGGTGCCACGCCCTTAGGATTGATAGGACCTCTAATCGAAGTTCTTTGATCATGGGAGCCACCCACTTTAGGTTGGAATAACACCTTGGGCCAAGAAAAGGCTAGAGAAAAAGAAAAAAGAAGAGGGAGAAGAGAGGAAGATCATAAGAAGAATGAAAAGTGCAGAAAATTAATGAACTTTTGAATTTAATTGCAAACTTACCTCTCTTAGTGCACTTGAACTGAGATGCTTGGGGATGCAGGTGATAACGCGAAAGTTCGTCGTTTAAACCACGCGTATAACAATCTTAAAATCGCACTCACACAAAATGATCAAAAGAGAATGTAGTACTATGGCAAGCACGGGTCGAATCCACAAGGAAGAAGAGATTTTTAAAGTTAAAAACTTTGGACTCCTTTGGAAAATATTTATGATTTGATTGATTGAAGAAAATAGTAAAATGAAGAACAAATCAAACATTTAATTAAAAACACCTATGATTATGAGTCTATGCCATGGGAAATAATTGCATAACATTGAGAAGAAGAGGTAGAAAAAGTAGGAAGAGAGGGAAGATGAACAAACTCTAGATCAAATGAACACTTCTTTCATTAACATAAAGAAACGATTACATGAAGTGCAAGACGAGCTTACAATAAAGATGTGACGAGATTACAATGAAGTAAAATGAAACTAAAGCAATTGCAACAAGAGGAGCCTGAGATGTGAAGATGGTATCCGCAATGGTGATGACGGCGTCATCCTCTCTTGTCCTTGGATCACGAACCACCTTGTGGAAGATGTCGTCTACACCGGGAGGAAGTCGCCTTTGTCGTTGAAGCTGCCTTTGGAGGGTGAATAACTTTGAACCCAAGAGGAATTAGGGGATGCCCAAGAAGAAGAAGTTGAAGAGGAGGGAGAGAGAAAGAACTTTAATGAAAAAACTCAGATAGAAAAGAAGAGAATAAGGGCTTCAAAATGGAGACATAACCGAAGCTAGCACCTCGGATGAACAGTAAAAACACAGGACAGCACCTTGAAAAAGAGATTATAACTTAAAAATAGTAGAGAATTAGAAGATGGTGTAGAAGAAGAAGTTGTAGAACATTTAAAAACAAAGGACTTTCATGAAGACAGTAAGAGGAGAAAATGATGAGAAGGAGGAGAAATATGGGAAAGAACAGAGAGAAATATGGGTTTGCAGATGAACATGACAGCACAGTGAAAAATACGAAATAGCTTAAAAACTAGAAGGAACTAGAAGATGCTCCAGAAGAAGAAGTTGTAGAGAACTTAAAAACAAAGAACTTTGATGAAGAGTGCATGAACTGAAAACGAACTTACAAGGGAGAACTCGGAGGCCTAAGGTTGGGAGAGAAATTGCCAAAAGAAGAACACCCTTCTCCTTCTTGTCATGGGCTATTTATAGGAAAAGTTGGGTAGATGAAGGGTGGAGATTATATTAAATGAGATGGATGGATGGGATTTAAGTAGAATATGATGCATGGGGAAGAGAAAAAGTAGGTGAGTACACCCTCCTTGGGCTTTGGACAACCCCCTTCCCAAGACTCATCATTCCTCTCCTTTATTTCAAACTTTGAATTCAATTCTCCCTCCAACCGAAATATGTGTTTCTTTTACTCAATTTCAAACTTTTAGAATTTCTTTTCCCTCCAATCAAAATATGTACTTTTGACTTGGTCAACATGGTGGTGACAGTTTTGCCCCCGGCTTCTTTTGTAATTACCTTCGGTGTCCTACACACACATAATTGCACTTTAGTCCATAAAAATTACCACAATGTGCACATAAATCTTTAATGCTCATGATTATGCAATGGAGAATTAATGCTCATGGCCCTCAACTTTAATTTATTATTAAATAAGATAATCGAATTAATCAATTTCCGTGAAAGCTCTAATTTAAATGCAGAGTTGAGGTTAACTATAAAATATGCATAATTACCTAATTATATGCACATAAAATGGTGTATATGCAATGAATTGTCATAAGAAATGGACACTTATCAGTAGGTCAATCTTTGCAGCTCCCCATGCTCCTTCTTGGCTGCTTTGGGCCTGATATAGACCCTCTCCTCCATGCCCATCACTCCAAAGGTCCTCTTCATGGGGTTCTTTGCTATTTTGATGAACTTCCAAGCCTTGTAGCAGAGAATTGATGTGAGCTATGGTTTTTGGGCTTTTTCCTATTTATAAAGGTTTGATTTTGGTGTTAGAATGATAGGACTTGGATTAGAAAGCCTTATCCTAGGCCTAGGAGGGTTCTAGTGTGGATTAGGGCTTCTTTGCCTCGGATTTGAACGCTCACGGGAGAGTCTTGTTCGAATTACACAGCTTTTTCATGTAACGATTTATCGTAGGACCGTCAGAGTGCGCTGACGCTCCACTCTTGGACCGTCACGTCCTTCCATACATCACCCTTGCTCTGATTGTTCTGACAGCTCAGTCTTCAACCGTCACAACACCCTGGCGGTCTTAATATAGACTGTCACACTATTTTTCGATTAACTCTATTTTCTTTCCCTTTTGTCAAACCAGCCAGTCTCCCTGTCTCTCACTCTGTCTCTGTCAAGCCTGTTGCATCCCTGCATTCATTCATCCACACATCCATGCATTCATTCATCCATACATCTACATAATAAAAAACAAAAAGATTTTCATTCCATTTATCATTCACATAGTCATATACATGTGTGTCAAAAAAAGAAGAAAAAGAAAAGAAGGTACAAGGTCACTCGGCCGGTCTGTCTCCCGGGCCGTCGCTATCGCCAGTGCCCTCGTGCCGCTTTGCTGGCGGGTCTACGGCACTGCTCTCTTCCTCACGCCGCCGTCTCTGCTCCGCCTCCTCATTCCTCCGCTGGCCGAAAGAACTGGCAAGAAAGCCCGCAACTGATCCACTCGGGGCAACGCTCCGAACGCTACTCCGTGCTCCACTCTGGGAAGCGCTCCTCTCTGAACCACGGCCTACCATCCTCAAGGCCTTCTCCAGCGCCCTCAGCTCAATCTTTAGCTCGAAGATCTGACGCCGTGACTCCCTGGCCTCGGTCCGGTAGCGCTCCAGGTCCGCTGTCCCGGTGAGAAGTCCCTCTGCCTCGGCCCGTACCTGTGCCAACTCCACTCGGAGTCTCTCTGTCTCCGACCATCCTCGGTCTGCCTCAGTCACGGCTGCGGTCAGGTCTCTCGCCTGCATTTGCATTTCATCATGGTCAGTCAGAGCACTTGCATAAGCATTTAGTCTAAGGAAACTCATGTTTAGTTTCTTACCCGCTCCACGAGGGTGGCCTCGGCCTCCTCGGCCCGAGCTACAGCTCTCGCAAAATCCGCATCCCGCTCTTGCCGGCCGCCGACAGGCTGTGAAGAAGAGGATGGAGCGTTAGGTCCCGCTCTCTGGGCTCCCTCGGCCCGCTGCATTTAGAAGTCAAAGTTAGTCAGTTTGCATAATCATAAGCATAACCATTTAAGTCTAAGGTTTAGAAAACTCACCAAGAGCTCCAAAGCTGTCCGGTACTCATCCCGCTGCTGGATGGTGGCGTGGAGAAGTCCCTCAAGCTCGGCAATCCGTCCCTGTGGGTCTAGCTGCATTTAGAAAATAAGTGTCAGTGCATATAAGAATTCAATTAAATTAGATAGACCAGAGTTTGAGTTTAGAAGTTCATACCGGTCGTCGGGTGCCTCTAAACACTTGGTCGCCATGCTGTTGGGAGTAGGCCCTGAAGTAAGCCTCATCGCTGTCAACTTGCTCTGTCACGGCTCGACCCTTTTGGTTCCAGTCATGCACATACTTCGCCTTCCGGGCGCACCAGTCGACGTCGCCGCTGATGCCCTTTGAAGACTTTCTAGGGCGCTCGTCGTTTCTGCGAGGGAATGCTACCTCTGGCTGGTGAACTCCCCGCGTCCTCATGATCAAGCGGTAGTGCAGGGGCTCGATGACGTTGATGCAATGAAGCCATATATGATGGGGACATCAAAGCAAGAGCACTGACATTTTAATTTGTATTTGTGTCCTTTAGTTTATTTTTATATCCTTGGGAAAGTATATGTGCAATTGTAAGGCTTTATAAGCCAATGTGTCATTCCCTATGATTGTTTGGGTTTTTATACAAAATATCAGTAGGTCCAGTAAGGGGGCCCTCACTCCTTCCCCATTGGTCCACCTAAGCCATTTGGGTCCATGTGGGGCTGGTCAACCATCCTAGGTGGCTTCTAGATGCTTGGACTTTCAAAGGGGGACAAATGGACTAAAAAGTCCAAGATGCCAACCAACCTAGTCAAGGGGGCGCCCTCCCCATATAATATAATTTAATGTGGTTCCAAACCACATGGGAGAAAAAGACTTGAACTCCCTCTTTTACCACTCCCAATTCTAGATCTAGGGTTATTTAGAGTCTTTTTACATTTATTATAAATAGCTTGTATTTCACATTTAATAGAATTAATGAATAGAAATTTTGTGAAATTGAGTGGAATCTCCAAGGAGGGTGCGCCCCTCTCTCCCTCTGGTTCTTCTTGTTCCTCCAGAAATCCAGGGTGTGAGACCCTTTCTACCTCCCCCTCTCATCCTCTGAGTTCTATTTCTGCCGCCGCCGCCATCGCACCGCCGTCGCACCACCGCCATTATCGTCGGATTTCTATCTACATCAGGATAGAACCTAATCTCCGGAATTTTATCTTTTGTTCTGGTTGTCTGATCGAGTCCAATCTTTGAGGGTTTGTTCTACCTATCTCCCTTAACCTCCAGTTCAAATTTCGTGTCATTTGGACGTCGTTTATTATTTTTCCCATATTTCTTATTCTTCCCCCTGTAATCTGTCATTCTACAGATCCACGGGACAGTGTCACAAATTTGTATTTTTCCCACCCCCTTAGAAATTTTGAGAAAATCAACAAAAATTATTCAGTGTTCTTTATGTTTTCCCCTACCTCCCTTAATTTTGTTGGCCCCTGAAAATCGTTTACCCCTCATCCAAAGATCAGTTTCAGGTAGATCCTCTTCTGTCCTGAGTGTCTGTCAACAGATCCACAGAAACAAACTCAGTCTTATAAAGCCTCCCATTTCTCATCCCTTCGTTGGATTGACCTACATATTTTATATGTTGTAGATCTGGGAGTCCTCTTTCCAACGCCACTAGTCTTGACTCGATCCGATTTCAGATCTAAGAGAATTAATTCTTGCCGTCGAGGTGCGCAAGTCTGTTCCCTATGCAGATCAGAAAAATCAGTCCGTAGATAATTCGTGCAAAAATATCAAAAGTCAACTTTCTGGAACCGCCACTTAAGGGAGTCGATCAGGGACGTCCCACCATCCTCCCAGCCAAGCGGCGCGTTCAGAAGACCTCAGGAGGGCGACGTTCCTTTGGAAACTGCACCTTGCTGTCCAGCGAGTCAGAACTGAGTCGGCGCAGAACCGAGTCGGACCAGCAGGCCGAGTTCGTGCCGAACGCACCTCCAGATTGCTGCCCGTCAACCCAGGGTCGGTCCTCCCGAGCCCCACTTGTAGCCCTTTACCTCCCTGCGTGGAGTGGGCAATAAAATTCACTGTTGTAATTAAATTTTTACCGTTGTTACCGGGAGTTACCGTACTTGGCCGGGAACGTCTTCCCCAAGCCCGGAGCGTGGAGGTACACTCCCCCCCACTCTTTATCGCACTTTGCTCAATTCGTATATTTCTGAATGCCACTGCATGTGATAGGTTATTAGCCCGTTATATCATTTGTATCACTGCTACGAGAGTGAGTGAGTAACCGTCTCGTGACTCAATCCGAGTTAACGCGGAAAAGTCGATACCCGAGACTCTTTGCCAGTTTCTCAACCGCGCACGGTCCCACGTCTTCCCTCGCATAGGGACGATCGCGAGCTAGAGTCCCAAGTCGCGTGTCCGTCCCGCATCAAGATATCTCACCCGATGTATGATAGGGAAGCCTCCACCCATGGCTGTCCCTCGTGGCCCTCATCCCGATATGGTGTCCAGCGCACCTGAAAAGGCAATTGAGTCAATGTCAGCATTTAGCAGCATTTAGCATCATTTAAAAAACATTTTAGAAGCATATAGAAGAGTTTAAGTTCATGAGCTTACTGATGCGTGCGGGAATGAGTCTATGTCGTCCTAGATGGCTCGAGTCAGTCTGCTGATCAATCCCATGTCCCTCGCGATAACCCACCGCCTCGTGATGCGGATCCGCCCGGGATGCATCTGAGTACCTCGACCGATCCCCGGGAGGGAGAGGAAGCTCCAGATCAACATTTTAGAAGTCAAATGTTAGCATATAGCAGTCAGAAGCATATAGAAACATTTAAAGTTTAGCATTTACTTGTAGGAAAGGTGAGAAGCCGCCCAGCATCGTCCGTCGGTTGGTCGTACTCAGAGACTCAAACAGGAAAGTAAGCACTATCACTCCCCCGGCATATCTGCCTACTCTGCCGAGGTCCTCTAGTAAAGGCAGGAGCCAGCAGATAATCACGTCCACTCTGGTCGGGAACAGCAGCTTCTCGAACAGTAGGATCAGAAAGCGTCTCAGAACTCTGTCTCCCTCTGGTCCCGCCTCCGCTGCTACTCTCGGGCGGACCTGTTCGATCACTCTGTCGATGTGCTGCTCTAGAAGCTCATCGACTGTAATAGCTGCTCCTCAAAGACCCAGGCTCTCCTGGAGTCTCGACCGTGACAATTGGGATGATGGATGCCCTGGTCTCACCAAATCCAGCCCCAGTAGCTCCTAGGCTAGCTCCCGATAGTCGCCGTAGGTCCAACCTGTCACTGCCGCTCCGTGGACCATCAAGCCCGTGATACTGGCTATGACTTCTAGTGTGGGGATCATATGACCCCATGGGAGGATAAACGCCCGGCTGATTGGATCCCATCGCTCGTGCAATTCGTACAGTAGTGGAGTGTCCACCCTCGTCACCTCTATGCTAAGGACTTCCCCGAAGCCCATAGCAGCCAATCTCTCTCTCTGGTACTTCGGTAATGCCTGGTACACCGCCCTGATCTGGAGCCATGATATCCTAGTTCTTCTTTTCCCCTGCACACGCAGATCATAGGTCAGTCATTTAATAAATAATTAGATTACATTTTGACAATAAAACAACAAAAAATCAAATAACTGAAAACCAAAAAGAAAAATTGACTTATATCTCTGGTTTCTCTGACGCACACATCTTGGTCTGTCAGAGATCTCTGACGCACCCAGGGTAGGGCGTCACGATCTATAACGGTCATTGGAACGACTGTTACGTTCCCCCCGACTGGGCCTCGTCTTCTTTGTTCCTCCAGTGCTTGGGACTGGCCCATTTGGCCTACAAATGACCCCAATGGGTCCTCAAACTCGTTCCCACCCCCTCAATCATACATGCAAGCATTAAAAACAAAATAAAAAATGGGTTTTAGGATTTTGGCTTACCTTGGGGTCTTGGACTCTCTTCTTCTTCTCCGGTGCCGCTTTGGCCTCTTCTGCTATGTCGACAGCCTCCTTAGCATCCCCAGCAGCATCAGGGGCATTTCTAGCTTCTTCAATGGCGGGAACTTCTTCCCCCTCGGTTTGAGCCGCCGTGGCCTCTTCCTCCTCCGCCGGTGGTTTCTCTGGCGGTGGATCAGCCTCCTCCTGCTCAATCCGATGACAGAGGAGTTTAATCGCCTTCCGTTTGATCTTTTCCTTCGTCATCTTGGTGATGGCTGCGATGGTCGACGGTGAGGGTTGTTCGGTGTGATCGCCGGTGGGGTTTTGGGCGTCGTTTTATGTTTTGGGCGTTTGTGAATGAATGAGGGAGGGAGAGGCCGATCGGTCTATTTTTTTTTCAAACTCAGGAAATGTAACGATCTATCGTGAGACCATCACAACCTTCTGATGCATGGATGCTAACCGTCAGATCATCATAGTTTCTTCCTCGAAGGATGTGAACCGATGGACTCTGATGGCCCAATATGGATCCGTTAGAGTATTCTAACGCACCTTTATGAAACTGCTACAGTCATGAAAATGTTTGGTTGAATTACAATGGTTTATCTGCTAGAATTTCATGCCTTATGTGGGCTGTGCATGCCTGATCTTATGATTCTTATGCAATTCACACTTATCAAATGGTTATGCCTCATTTCATGCTTATTTTATGATTAAATGTTGATGGCTAACTTTCTTTTGTTGAGCACATCATGCCATCATGCTTCATCCACTCGCCTGCGTAGGTAAGTCAGGTATGGTACCTCGATCCCTTATCCCTTAATGCATTACTATATGTTATCTATGATATATTATCTCGAGAACCGGCTGATCATTCATGTGTTCTGGGATCTGATGTTCCCCTTAACCAAAAACGATGATGATCTAAGTGCACATGATTAATCGTTGGATAGGTCGTTATGTTGGAAAAGCTTGGGGACGATGGTTCTGTCTTGCACACCGTGGTTGCAGATGGTGTCCTGACCCTGGTTCCTCTGGTCTAGCAATACTATTCTCGGGTATCTTGTTATTTTATGCTTTCTTTGCATTTGTTTTGAAGATTTCTTTTATTTTAGCCCATCATGCATCATACGCATCTTCGAGCATTCACGAGCCTTTATCTGTCCAAGGTGTCTCAATGATGGTGGATAACTATGTTCATGATCTCGAGTAAGGAGAGTCATTCCACTCTGAGTTAGAAGGTTTCCTTTGGTCTACTCGCTTAGTCTGGTTAGCTAAAGATTCTTGTCTAGAGTTTAGTTAATCGTCTCTTTCCTTTTCGTTGCTCCGGCCGCTGGCCGTGTTTTCCTTTCCTTAGTTGTTAGTTACTCCAGACATGCGTCATTTGGTTTGCCGCTCCTTGTGATTAGTTCGAAGTTTTCTAGAAGATTCCTATCGCTCGTTGGTTAAGGACAGATGTTGTTTGCCTTAACGCCCGCTTTTCAGTCTGCTCCGCTTCATTTCCGTTTCATCTCCATGTTCCATTTCGCTTTCGCTTCACCTCCGCTCGCTCCCCTACAAAGAGGACGTTAAGGAGGGGCATCTGTTGACACATGTTTTATGACCAATAAGTTGGGTCATCTCCTTATTCATTTTAAATGATGCTCTGAGTTGTTCACCCTTATTGGGGCATCTTGGTCAATTTGAGGTTTATTTCATGGGTCATTTCTCCTTGGTTGGGTCTGGTTCCTCATCTCTTTCCCGCTGGACGAAGCTTAGCAAACCTTCATTTTATTTTCACTCCCTTGTCTCTGACGGTCCATTCCTGGCGCGTCACAGTGTTATAACGCCCCTATCTTTGACCATTACATCATCTCAGAGTCCTAAAGCCCATGGCTTCTTTCAAGGCTTATCTCTTATCTTATCCGTTAGGTGTGACGGCTTATCGTGCGACCGTTACAATATTCTGACGCACCTACTTATGGCCGTTACATTTCACAGAAGTCCTTTTCTACAACCTTCTTCATCCGTTGATCTTATCTTTTAGTGGATAAGGTTGCGTGACGGTCCACTCTTGAGGCGTTACATTCCTGTGGCGGTTTATCATTCGGTCGTTACATCAGACAGAGAGTTCTAGCAGATCTGCTCTTTCTATGATACTCCATGGCCGGATTAAGAGTTTGATCTGATGATTTCTCCCTCAAATCTGATCCTTAGAACCTTCTGTTTGTTTCTATGGACTCTTGGGAGTATTATCTTCAAGAATTTACTAAGAAACGTCCTACATTCTAGCTGGATTCTTTCCTACTCGACCAGAGAGTTTGAGGGTCTATAAATAGAACCCTTGGCTTCATGGCTTGAATAGGAGACATCCGGAGTTTGCGTCGAAGTGCTGCTGCATCCTGGAGCTAGAACCAACCAAGGAAAGCTGCTTCCCACGTTCATCTTCTTCCAAAGTCCAGGGAGTATTGGTTCCAAGGGTCTAGTTCAGTCAAGTTATTTTCTTAGTCTCTTTTCCCCTCCTCCAAGCATCATAGCATCTCCCTTTTTCTTCTTTCACATTCCTGCATCTTCTGCATTCATCTAAACATCTCTCCCATCTTTTAAACGCCCCAGAGGGGTTAAAAAACCAACCTCCTCAGTATTTCCCTCTCCTTTTGCATGTTCTTGAGTTCTTTTGATTCATTGATATTGCACTCTTCCAAGGGCTAATCTGGGTTGTTCTCTTTGTGTTCTACACTTTTTTATAGGTTTACAGAGTCCACAACACGAGGCCCAAGCTTTCTGGCAGGCTGGAAGGCGTGGAGATCAAAGATTCCCAAGTTCCTATTCTGCAGATCTCTAACGGTTCAGCAAAGGAGCATTATAATTCTGTAACGGCTTATCGTAAGGCCGTCACAATCCTGTGGCACATCAATTCTTGACCGTTACACTTCACAGAGTAGCAGTTTCCTGGTTATTTTCTCTCTCCCGTGGGCGGGTGCTTCATCCACCTCTTTCTAAGGTACTTTTTAGGTCTTTGGCTTGTTTATTACCTTGGTGGCGATCACATCTTCCTAGTTTGGGCAGTAGCTCTCTCTTTCCTCATACCTCTTTCTTACTTGCTTTATTTGCTTGTTCCACCTATACGATGTGTTTTCTTTTACTTCCTTGCTCCACGCCCCGGCGTGTGTTTTTATTTCATCCCTTTAGGTTATTCCTGATAGAGATGGCATGCCCATGCTTAGATTTTATGTTTATGGCCTAGGTTCATGTTGCACATGTTCATAGGTTGAGTGATTTCATTGCTTGTTCATCTTTCCATCATTATTGAGACCATATTCACCTTGCAAAAAGGGACACATAACAATCAACACAGGGGACATTTTGTACGGTGCCTTGGAAACAGGACCAGCACCAGGGACAAGGTCGATTGTGAACGACACTTCCCCTTTCCGAGGGTAAGTCGAGTAAATCTTCTGGAAAAACATTGGGAAAATCCCGAATTACACGGATGTCTTCAAGTTTAACCTTCTCGACTTCCGTGGCAGTCACTAACGCTATGAATGCCATGCATCCCTTATCCATAAGTTTTCCAGCTCGAAGTGCTGATATAAGAAGTGATTTACTCCGAGGGCTATTGTAAACTAGCTCGGGGAAATCCACGAAAGTTACCTTGCCATGCCGGCAATCTACAGTTACTTGGTATGTATAAAACCAGTCAGCACCTAGTATGACATCATAACCTTTCATATCTAGGCATATCAGGTCAGCAGGTAAATTGCTTCCCTTAATCATCACTTCATAATGTGGATAGTGATAAGTGATATCAGACTCATTCCCAAGAGGTGTAGATATGACCAAATCTAATAGTTCGTGTTTCTTAGAAAATGAAGCAACAAAGTTCTTGGAAACGAATGAATGAGTTGCTCCGGTATCAAATAAAACTTGAGCAGTTTTTGAATAAATAGTGAGAGTACCTTCCATAATTCCGCCTTCAGTGGGTTCCGTCTCTCGGAGAGCTTGTAGACGGCCTTGTTTCTTTACCGGACGCTTCTCGTCTTTGATGTCTTGCTCCTTCATCAGTGGGCAGTCTGGGATTCGATGCTCTCGGCTCCCGCATCGAAGACAAGCTCCTAACTTCCTCCAGCATTCCTCGGTCGTATGACCAGCCTTATCACAATATTTACAAATCTCCTTTGAGGGTGTGGTGGTGGAGAACGGCCTGTCAGTCTTCTGGCATTTCTTTGCCTTGGAGGGCTCCCCTCCCATGAAGAACCGCTTCTTGTTGAATGATTGTTTGAATTTTCCTGGGCTTGTGATGGGTTCCTTCTTGTCTCTTCCTCGGATTCTCTCGGATAATTCGGTGGCGTCTTCTAGCAATTGGGCACGCCGAACTATCTCCGAATAGACTTGGATGTCCATCGGTGCAAGTTGTGTGATATAATGGGGCCAAAGCCCGTTGAGGAACCTTCTCGCCTTCATCTTTTCCGTACACACCAAGTGAGGTGCATACTTTGACAATCTTGAGAACTGGGCCTCATACTCGGCCACTTTCAAGCCTCGTTGTTTTAGAACGGTGAATTATGCGGCCTTCTTCTCCTGGATATGGTCGGAGAAGTACTTGTTGTTGAAATGCTCTGTGAATTCATCCCATGTGACATGGTCTTTTGGCAGTGTTGCTTCTATAGATTCCCACCAGTATCGAGCATCCCGCTCTAGTTGGAATACGGCCAGTAAAACTTTTTCCTCGTCCGCGCATTGCATCACACGGAAGATTCATTCCATATCTTTCAACCAATTCTCGGCATCCTTGGGGTAGGACGAACCAGTGAACCTCGGTGGGTTCATGTTACGGAAACTCCTGTGGAGATCACCCGCTCCACAGTTAGCTCCACCTTGGGCCACATGATGTAGTGCCTGTGTAAGGCCCTGCACGGTGCGCTGCATCTCGCGCCATTGTGCTCTTTCAGCAGCCTTGATCCTACAAAAGAGTTTAAGTATGTTAAAGATCAGGTTTACTTATAAGGTCAAAAGTCATTATAGATCTTAACCCATGGCTCTATCCTTCTCACCGGGTAAGGTGTATCTATCCTTGGACTCGGGTTTTTACCTATTCTTGGACTCAAGATTTATCTAGATTTCAATCACGACCGTAAATTTTTCCTAACCTCTTATTTCTTGTAGTTTCCCTAGGTTTAAAAACTTGGCTCTGATACCACGAAGACTGTCACGCCCCGAGCGCGGAAGATACTCGGATACGTGACACATCTATATAGATCGATAAAATTTTTGCCATACATAATTACAGAGTGCGCAAAAGACTAATAAAATCTAATAATCCCAATAGTCCAAGTGATGATTATTTGATTAACTAAAGGAATTAAAGATAGTCCATGACAAATTCCAAATTTAGAAAGCCAAACATTCGGCTACATGCCTTAACAAAGTTTATACCACTAACTGACATAGCTGGGAGTACAAGGTAGACTCAAATAAATTCAAAGACGCGACTAGCTAATGATAAGCGAATTGGCGTTCTAGCACTCTTCACTCGGACTCAATCCCATTCTTGTCGCTATTCGAATCACCTAAAAGTGTTAGGAAACAACTAGATGAGCGAATCGCTCAGTAGGAATTACATCTCAAATTCGAGCAATCTTTACGTGATTTATAATTTGCATGTATTATCAGTATGGCTATGCATGACGTACGTATAAGAAAATCAGGTATACAGATAAATCTAGGCATGATGAACCATAAGAGATTAAGAACTGTATAAAGAGGGTATATCAAGATTTCAAGTATTTGACAAGCAGTATTTCAAGAATTTACATATGTAAATGCCACTTCGGGGCAAGCAGGGATTCGTGTACAAGTATGAACGCAAGTACGAGAATGAACTCATGTACAAGTATATCTCAGGTACAAGCAAGTAAAAATTCAATTCAAGCAAGTAATGTCAAGTACGTATCAATAGAATTGGCTATTATCAAGCAAGTATTCTGCCCTTTCTCAGGCCACAAGTCAAGTATTGCCCGTTCCGGGCCACGCAAGTCAAGTCAAGTAAAGAGAGAGTAGGGGTGGAGTGTCTTAAGTCAAGCAAGTACTCCGGTGCAATGCTAAACACCGTGATCAATAAACTCCCATGGGCACAAGTACCTTCGGGTGCTCCTCCCAAGACCAGACCGGGCCCTATATGTACAGCATTTCATGTATTACCTTTGACATCCACTCTCATTTATAGCCAATATGGAATTTCAAGAATTAAGAAACGTAGTATTACAGACGAGATTAACTAGTCATTTGGTTATGGAGGACTCTAGAGGTGGCCCCTACATGCTCAAGAGGTGGCTCTCGTCGTGTAGCACTTTGCGCCGTACGGCCTCAAGAGGTGGCTCCCATAACGTAGCACTTTACCCTGCATGGCACTTAGCTCCAACACTCCCAAATGGTAGTTTAAGAGGTTCAAGGTTTGACCATGTAGGATATACACAAGAAGATTTTTCATGGAATGGAAATTCAAGAACTCATAATATGCAGGAGTATGGATTAGGGTTGTGTTTGCACAAATCACGAGATAGATCAAGATCAGAAGCTGTAATTAATGAGTTGGTGCCTGGGGGTTTGCTAATCTTTCAAATTTTCAATTTTTAGAATTATCTATATATATATATATATATATATATATCAAATTGGCGCCTCCCAGGGAGTCTTCATTTAATTGAAGACGACCTGGCCGTCGCTATTTAAGTAATTGGCGCCCTGGCTTGGGGCGCCAATTACAGAGGATATTTTTTTTGAATATATATATATATATATATAAAGAATTGGCGCCCCTACAAGCAGTCTTCAATTCATTGAAGACTTGCTGGCTGCCGCTATTTGATGAATTGAAGACTTGCTGGCTGTTGCTATTTAACGAATTGAAGACTTTGTGAGTAGTTGGTGCGGACACCCGAGCAGTTGAGCGGTGCGATACGCCGAGCCACCGGTACCGCACACGGAGCACGACTCGAGCCACCTCAACGTCCATCTGGCTCGGAGACAGCCTGGAGACTCCACCTTGAGCCTCCCCATTTATCATATTTAGTTAGACTTTATGTGTGTGTAATTTATGTTTATTTCATTGTATTCGGTTTGCTATTTTGATTGTAAGAGGGGCTTATGTACAATTTGGACCCCGTGGGCCCCACGGGCCCCCCAAGCCCCATACCATTGAGCCACCTCAGCCCATGGGCCCCATGTGGGGTCAGTCAACATGTCAAATGGAGGCATCTAGAAGTTTGAATGGTAATAGGCACATGGGAGACAAGTGACTTGGAAAGTCCAAGATGGCCACCCACCCCCACCTACCAAGTCAAGTCCACTCCCCTTGGTCCAAGCCCCCCCCCCCTTAAATTATTTATTGTATTTTGTGTGTGTGTGTCACACTCAATCCAGGCCACCCATTCCCATCCCCTAGATCCAACGGTGGACAATGGATGTGAGATGTAACACATAAATACTTGTAATTTCCCATTTTGATGAATTAATGCCATTTGAATCAAACTAATTCCAAGAGCAAGGGCTGGTGCGCCCCCCTCCTCTCTCCTCCCTCTCCCCCTTGAAGCTGTGAAGGCTTCCATTCTGAGGTGTGACTCCTCGTGTATCGGTTCCGACGATCGCCGCCGCCGCCACGAGCCGCCACCGCACCGCCATCGCCATCAACGGAGTTCTGCCTACGCAGTACCACAGCAGCTTGCTCGAAATTCATAGGTCTTCCCCGAGCTCATTTGGCTACCAAATTTGGAGGAGTTGTTCCTGGGGTGTTCCTCTCCGCCCACAAAAAACAGGCCAGCATTCAGATCCCGTTTCCTATTTTTTTGATTTTCGTCCACTCTTCCATTTCGGTTCTGCCAGAGTTCTGTCCAAGTTCACCTCCGCCCTGCGTTTCACATCTTAGATCCACTTTTTGATCTCTGTTAGTTCTCCCAATTTTGCTGGGGGTTCCACCCATCCACCCCTTAATTCACAATTTTTATTAATTTTTGATTTGCCCATCTCATATTTTCTAAAAATCATTCTCAGACCCATCTACAGTTCTGTCCTCCTGTTTCCAGCTCCGACCACCAGTCACCCCAAAAATCATAACAAATCGCAGCCCCCTCCAAATCAAATTCTAAAAATAGTACCAATTTCGTGGTTTGATTCCCTACAACTTATAATGTGATCTCGAAGCCTGAATCCAACTGTACATAGGCGGTCAACGGCCATTTATAGGAAACGGATATGCTGATCTGAGATTTCGAGAGCTGTGGAGCAGAGAATTGAAAAATAGTTAAAGCCCTAGTCCGCGCAGGTTCAGAAGAGTCCATTGGCCCTAGATTGAAGGATTTCAAATCCTAATTCCAACGGCGCTGGTTTCGTCACATTCTGGCGACGGGGCCGATCGCAGCGGCCATTTTCGCCGGGGCGCGCGCTGCTGAAACAGCAACATCAGCTCGTGGACAGCATCCTCTCCACTTGGGAACCGGAGGCACCCGGCCTCTGGTGATTGTCGCCGATTGGCCGCCGTCCAGGAAGCGCACTGCCAGGGGTCCCCATTACAGTGGGACCCACCCCACCAGACCCGGAGGATAGGACAGCGTGTGGGCCCCACAGCCCATTGATTGCGCCGTCTGGAAGGCACGAGAACGCGGAGTTCGACGCGTCGAGACGACATCAAGATGCTGCTCGTCAACCTGATTTACATGATCCCCGGGCCCCACATGTGACCTTTTACCTCCCTGCGTGGAGTGGGTCGAATCTCTTTATACCACTGTGAATTATGTTAACCGGGGGTCCGTAAGTCAGCCGGGGTGTCTTCGCCACGCCGGGTGCGTGGAGGTAAAGGTCTTAACTCCTTGGCGTTACATTGCTTAGCTAGTATATGGTCTTAGGCCACTGCCAAGAGTGTAGGTACTAGCCCGTGTGTCCATGTCACCGCTGTGAGAGTGAGAGTGACCCGTCCCGCGACTCGATCAGAGTCCGGAAGTTGAGTCGGACTACCCTTGAACTCTGCCGGTTCTTCAACCGCGCACGATCCACATTTCCCTCGCTTGGGACGACGAGTGAGCTTACGTTTCTGTTAGCGACGTATAGCCCATAGGAGCTCTCCGTGTCGGGCTTAGTGTCTCTCCCATCATGTGTTGCTGGTCGTGTCCGCATCTAGAGTCCGAGGTCCATACCACGTAGAGTCGGTCCCCTTGTCCGTCCCACATCAGTTTGGTATCAGACAAGTCAAGTCTAGGGTAGTCTTTGCATGGTCTAAGTCGAGTCTAGGATCATCTTTATTTTCAAAACAAACAAGAAAGAGTGTTTTCAAATTGCATTTCACCCAATAGCCCGGTATATTAAAAGGCGTTGCCCGAACATTAGGTTATGCCTATCGGGAAGGTAGCGTACTTGCGCGAGTGATATTCGATCGCTTATCTCTGCCACATGCCGGATATTGGTTTAGGTCTAGGTGCATTAGTCGGTGTTTGCATTAGTTAGTGCATTCCAACCTTGCATTGTCTAGTGTCTGTCTCTACGTGTCGGCATGTCTAGCATGTAGTTCCGCCAAATTCACATGGAATCCCCATCACCCGGGCAATATGGACGTTGGTCCACCCATGGGCTTGGCAACCACCCACTCCACTTTTGTAGGCCTGAAGCCTCATATTTTTTTGGCTCCAATGACCCGGGCATCTACCTCAAGTGGGAGGCCACCATGGACACCTACTTTGATTGTTATACTATGTCCAAGGCAATGCAATTCTCTTTCGCCAAAGAGCGGCTTCTTCATGAGGCGGCCAAAAAGTGGGATTACATCGAAAGAATGAGAGAGGTTAGGGGGCAATGGCCCATCGAGTCATGGTGGGACATGAAGAGAGAGCTTAGGAAGGTCTACGTGCCCCAACCGATCACCTCCAACCGGCCCCACCCAATCACTTCCAACCAAGTGGGTTCTAGTCGGAGGCAAAGAGTCCCACATGTAGATGAGCCAAGACCCAATCCTAGGACGGTTGACTACGGGCGAGTCCACCATGATATCCTTATTCCAACCCACTCTGTTGCCGAACTTATGCAAATGATTTTGGACCGGTTGGATGGGGTGGATAAGACATGTACTCCTAGTGACATACTCCTACACGAATCTAAGGAGGTCATCGCCGGTCGTCTTAACCCGGCCCCATCAACGGAGTCCCCAAGCCCTCTCCCCATCATAGTGGATCCTCTTCCCCCACCCATGAGAGCTCCATTACCATCACACTCACCTTCCGATCTTATTTCGGAGCCCTCTCATTTGGAGCCACCAAAGCCCGAGCCACCCGTGTTTCTAACGGGTACACTTTTCATAACCGAGCCACTCCTTAGCTAGCTTAAGAATGGCCTGGCCCCAACTCCCCTCCCATCTATGGACCCTATCCTACCTCTGGTGCCAATCCATTCATTTCACACCACTTTTCGGTCTAGTCACTGTGTGGATACATTAGATGACCTTCTTAAAGGGTTAGACCGGCAATTGACTTTTACACACTTGTTGGTGCGGACACCCGAGCAGTCGATCGGCATGACACGCCGAGCCACCGGTACCGCACGCGGAGTACGACACGAGCCACCACAGCATCCATCTGGCTCGGAGACAGTCTGGAGACTCCGCCTTGAGCTTCCCCATTTATTATATTCAGTTAGACTTTATGTGTGTTTAATTCGCATTTATTTCGTTACGTCCGGTTGGCCATTTTGAGTGTAATAGGGGCTTACGAGCATTTCGGACCCCGTGGGCCCCACAGGCCTCCCGGGCCCCACCCCATTGGGCCACCTCATCCCAGGGTCCCACGTGGGGCCAGTCAACATGCCACATGGGAGCATCTAGAAGGTTGACTTGTATTTGAACACATGGGGGACAATTGACTTAAAAAGTCCAAGGAGGCTACCTACCTCCCACCTACCATTTTCAACCTTCCACCACCCCCCTCTCCTTGGTCCAAGGGCCGCCCCCCCCTTTAATATTATATTGTATTTTGTGTGTGTGTCACATGCCATCCTAGCCCTTCATCCCCATCCCCTAGATCCAATGGCTATGGATGGATGTGAGATGTAGACTATTTAAGGTTGTAATTTCCCATTTTATGCAATTAATGCCATTTGAAAGTTGGAAAAAAATCTCTTGAGCAGGCCTAGGCCGCCCCTTCCTCTCTCCCTCTCCCCCTTGCAGCTGTGAAGGCTGCCTCTTGGTGGTGTGACTCCACCCTATCAGTTCCGGTCGCCGCCGCCGCCGCCACGAGCCGCCATCGCCACCGCCGGAGTTCTGTCCGCGCAGTACCACATCAGCTTCTACGAAATTTCAGTCTCAGCCACGGCCTCAGATCGAGCTGGGAATTTTACTGGATGTTCCAGGGGTGTCCAGAACATCCTCAGAATTTTGGTTGGTCATAAATATCTCATTTGGTATTTTTTTATTTTCTTCCAATCGCAGTTTCCAGATCTGTCTCCTGTCTATTTCCATTTCCACCCGCCCGGAGTTTTAAGTCGTAGGTCTACTTTTTTATTTTTGTTAGTTCTCCCAATTTTACTGGGCATTCTTTCCACTATCCGCTCTATCCCCAAATTTTCTTGAATTTTTTTGAGTCCATCTTATATTTTACAAAAATCGAGTTCTTCCCTAGCTATAGTACTTTCTGCCAGTTCCCAGATCTGACCACCAGACACTCTAAAAATCCTATCAAATCACCACCACCTCGGAATCCAATTCCAAAAATTGTCCCAGCTTCATGGTTTGATTATCTACAAAGTTGAAGAAGAGCTTGGAGTCTGATTTCTAAGGAAAGTAGGCGGTCAATGGTGGTTCTCAGACAAGTACCCTGTAAATCTGATGTCTCTGTTACTGTACAACAGGGATTTGTAAATTCATTAAAGTCTAGATCCGGCTAGATCCATCAGATCTCTCGGAGTCTAGATTGAAGCATTTGAAGAGATCTTTCCAACGATAGCTCATGCGTCCCGATCCGACGTCGGGATCGACCGCAGCGGCTGTTTTCGCCGGAGCGCGCGCAGGGAAAATAGAACTGAAATCCGTGGGCAGCCATTCCACAACTTGAAGATCGGACCCGACCGGCCACCAATCGGTGTCTCCGGCCGACCGCCGTCCGTGGAGGCGCGCCACCAGGGGTCTCCATCATAGTGGGACCCACCTCTGCAGATCCGGAGGACAGCGCCATCCGTGGGCCCCACGGCCCCGCAGAACCCGCCGTTCGGGAAGCACGAAAACGCAGAGTTCGGCGCGTCGAGTCGACATCAAGATGCTGCCTGTCAACCTGATTTGCGTGATCCCCGGGGCCCACATGTGACCTTTTACCTCCCTGCGTGGAGTGGGTCGAATCCTTTTGTACTGCTGTGAATTATGTTAACCGGGGGTCCGTAAGTCAGCCGGGGTGTCTTCGCCACGCCGGGTGCGTGGAGGTAAAGGTCTTAACTTCTTGGCGTTACATTGCTTAGCTAGTATACGGTCTTAGGCCGCTGTCGAGAGTGTAGGTTCCTAGCCCGTGTGTCCATGTCACCGCTGTGAGCGTGAGAGTGACCCGTCCCGCGACTCGATCCGAGTCCGGAAGTGAGTCTGACTACCTTGAACTCTGCCAGTTCCTTAACCGCGCACGATCCACGCTTTCCCTCGCATGGGACGCCGAGTGAGCTTGTACTTCTGTTAGCGACGTTTTGCCACTAGGAGCTCGTAGTGTCGGGCTTAGTGTCTCCCTGGTGTGTATTGCTGGTCGCGTCTTCATCTAGAGTCCGAGGGTGGCACTGTATAGTGTCGTCTCCCGTGTCCGTCCCGCATCAGTTTGGTATCAGAGCAAGTCGAGTCTAGGGTAGTCGTTGCATAAGTCTTGCATAGTCTAAGGTTACCCCACACACACCTTCACTCGGTATATCCAAAGGTGTTGTCCGACCGTTAGGCTTCGCCTACCGGGAAGACCACACACTTGCGCGAGTGACCTTCGGGTCGATTACCTCCGCCGCGTACCGAGTCTTGGCCGTGTCTAGGGTGTAGTCGAGTCTCATTCTTTTCAAAACAAAAAAAAAGTGTTTTAAATTGCATTCTTTCAAAATACCAAAAAAGGAGTGTTTTCAAATTGCAATTAGGTCTAAGTGTATCATTTAGTGTGTTTGCATTAGTCGGTCGTTGTCACCTAGTCTGTACGTCTTTGCATGCCCACCCGTCGAGGCACCCAATACTCGCCACCACCACCTATGGCGGACTCCCGAGCCCGTAGTTCCGATGAGTCTTCCACAGTCGAGATGTTCCGGGCCATCATGGATCGTTTAGACACGCGTATGGATGGTCTTAGTACGCGTATGGATGGTATAGGGACGCGTCTAGAAGGGAGGATGAAGGTCCTCGAGGATCGGGCCGGGGTTTCAGAGCAGTCCATTCAAGGCCTTGTTGGGAGGATTGCCGTCCTAGAGAGGGGCCCAGTAGCGGCGCAACCCGCGCCGACGAACGGCCAACAAGAGCCGGTGCAGCAACCCGCTGTGCCAAGGGCTCAGGTAGAGGATGTCGGGAGGCAACAGGCGCCTATAGTGGATGATTATGCCTCTGACAATGATCACGAGGGTAACGGTCGTCGTCATCAACGACGGAATCATGATGACGAGGATGACGACCGCATTCTTAGGGGTGTGCGTGCGGACCCTCCCACTTTTAGCGGGTCCTTGGACCCTAGGGTGTATCTAGATTGGGAGGCCGGTATGGACCGGTACTTCGAGTGGTTTGAGATGACGGACCACCGAAGAGTCCGATATGCGAAGATGAAGCTGCAAGGGCAGGCCCAAACTTATTGGATCAATGTGGAGAGCCTGCTCAACCAGCGACGTCAACCCCAAATCGGTACCTGGGATGATATGAAACTCAAATTGAGGGAGAAGTACCTTCCTGCCTCATATCGCCAACGTCTTATAGACAAGTGGCAAAGCATCTCCCAAGGGAACCGATCCGTGACCGAGTACACCGTCGAGTTCGATGAGTATTATTTGCGGTGCGGGGTCACGGAAGAGAGCACCATGACGATATCCCGCTTTCGGAGAGGTTTGCGGCCTAATTATCAATATGAACTCTTTCGCCGCAATGCCACCACTTTGGAGCAGGCATATCAGATTGCTCTCGAATTGGAGCAGTTCGAGGCCGAGTTCGAGTCACCCCATCGGTTGGGCTCCTTTCCCCTTCGTAGTGTCGAGTCCCGTGGCTCATCTGGCACATATCCGAGGGCCCCCATGGCTCGACCTCAGGAGCCCGCTCGCCACGAGCCCTTTGCTCCTAGGCCTCGCCCTCCACCCCCGAGGGACCTTCCTCGTCCCCAGCATCTTACGGCCCCACCCATAGCCCGTGCCCCGGCACCCGCACCACCCGCACGTCCTTTGTTGCCTACGCCTCCTATCCGTCGGGAGGATAAAGGTAAAGGACCTATGATTGGGGAGCCTAGTGGATCACGGCAGCAGTGTTATCGCTGTAATGGGTTTGGCCATTTCGCCAACCAGTGTCCCACCCGCCCATCTCTTCACATTGGGGACACACAGGCCGAGGATACCACCCCTGCGGGCCTAGAGTTAGTCAGCTATGAGGCAGATGAAGAGTTAGCTGATGAGTACTATGAGATGGGAGGTGAAGCCCAAGATGCCCAGCAGTCGGACGATACCCACGTGGGGGTCGTCAGATGTATCCTCACCCAGCCACAGGTCAGTGATGACTGGCGTCGGACCACTATCCTTCATGTATTCTGTAGGCTGGGAAAGCAGATTTGCAAGGTGGTCATCGATAGCGGGAGTTGCATCAATGCAATCTCCACGAGCGCTGTCACTCGTCTTGGTCTCACACCCGTAGACCATCCTTGTCCCTATCAGGTATCATGGGTGGATACCACTTCCATTTCGGTCAGGCTGCGGTGCTTGGTCCCGCTGCAGCTCCACTCCTACCGTGACGAGATCTGGTGTGATGTTCTCCCCATGGAAGTGGGAAGTATCATTCTTGGTAGGCCGTGGTTATTCGACCGAGATGCTACACTCCATGGTCGGTCGAACACCTGTACCTTCGACCACGATGGTCAGCGGGTCACCCTCCAACCCGTTCGGCCCAGGAGCCCATCGGTCCGGGGTCCTACTGGCCCTAGTACTCCAAAGCCTTCCGTACCCGGGCCCAGTACCCCATCCCCCGCTCGGACTATGACTGTTACCTCTGGCCCAGGAGAGCCCTCGACCAGGAGATTGATGATGATTAGCTCCCGGGAAATGGAGCAGGAGCTTAGTCAGGGCTGTCCGGTGTTTGCCATTACGGTCCGAGAGGTGGAGCGGGACTCCGAGGGTGAGCTCCCACCCGAGGTTGTTCCCATTCTGCGGGAGTTTGCTGATATTTTTCCCGATGAGCTTCCCGAGGGACTCCCACCCATGCGGGATATTCAGCATGCTATCGACCTTGTTCCGGGCTCTTCTTTGCCCAACCTTCCGCATTATCGAATGAGCCCCACGGAGCATGCCGAGCTTAAACGGCAGGTCGATGAGCTTGTGCAGAGAGGATCTGTCCGGGACAGCATGAGTCCATGTGCTGTACCCGCATTACTCGCCCCGAAGAAGGATGGCACGTGGAGAATGTGTATTGATAGTCGTGCCATCAACAAGATCACCGTGAAGTACAGGTTCCCTATTCCCCGCCTGGATGACATGCTAGACATGATGGCAGGTGCCACTATCTTTTCGAAGATCGATCTTAAGAGTGGCTACCATCTGGTGAGGATTAGGCCCGGTGATGAGTGGAAGACCGCATTTAAGACCAAGGACGGTCTATATGAGTGGTTGGTCATGCCTTTTGGGTTGACCAATGCCCCTAGCACTTTCATGCGGCTCATGACTCAGGTCCTTCGACCTTTCATTGGAGTCTTTGTAGTGGTGTATTTCGATGATATCCTTATCTATAGCCGCACCACAGGGGACCACTTAGACCACCTTCGGCAGGTTTGTCTACTTCTTCGGCGAGAGCTGCTATTTGCGAACCCACAGAAGTGTGCCTTCATGACACCTCAGCTTACCTTCTTGGGTTTCATTGTGTCTAGTACTGGGGTCTCCGCCGATCCGGAGAAGGTCCGGGCCATTGTTGAGTGGCCGGAACCCCGTACAGTTCATGACGTCCGCAGCTTTCATGGTCTTGCGACATTCTATCGTCGCTTTATCCGCGGATTTAGCTCCGTCACTGCCCCGATCACGGATTGCATCCGTAAGGGCACATTTGTATGGACGAAGGCCGCATCTGCCGCCTTCAAGGATATCAAGGAGCGCATGACTCAAACACCTATCCTTCGATTGCCTGATTTCTCGAAGGTGTTTGAGGTCTGTTGTGATGCGTCGGGTGTTGGGATAGGAGGAGTTTTGAGTCAGGAGTCCCACCCGATCGCATATTTCAGCGAGAAGCTGAATGACGCGAAACTGCGATATTCCACGTATGATAAAGAATTCTACGCAGTTGTTCAGGCTCTTAGGCATTGGAGGCACTATCTTTTACATCAGGAGTTTGTCCTATACTCTGACCACGAGGTATTGAGGTACCTCCATTCGCAAAAGAAGCTTAATTCGCGTCATAGTCGTTGGGTCGAGTATCTCCAGCAGTTCACCTTTGTGCTTAAACATAAGGCTGGAGTGGAGAACAAGGTGGCTGATGCCTTGAGTCGGCGAGCATGTTTGCTTACCACCATGAGTGCCGAGGTCATAGGGTTAGAGAAGATGAAGGAGGCCTATGTTGATTGTCCTGACTTCGGTCAGATTTTTACCACTCTCCAGGCCGGACCCTCGAGAGACCTTGATGAGTATGTGCTTCAGGAGGGTTACCTCTTTCGAGGTAGCAGGCTATGTGTTCCCCGAACTTCGGTTCAAGATTTCTTAGTGTGGGAACTACATGCGGGAGGTCTAGCTGGCCACTTTGGTCGGAACAAGACTATTGAGGCAGTGGAGCATTGATTTTATTGGCCGAGCTTGAAGCGCGATGTTGCTAACATCGTGGCTCAGTGTCGTACATGTGTTACGGCTAAGATGAAGAAGCAAAGCTCGGGCCTTTATACGCCTCTTCCCGTGCCTGATGCACCGTGGTAGGATGTTAGCATGAATTTTATTTTGGGATTGCCACGTACTTCTAGGAAGCATGACTCGGTCTATGTTGTTGTTGACCGTTTCTCAAAGATGGCCCTCTTTATCCCTTGCTCAAAGACTTCGGATGCTTCTAGGGTAGCCCGCCTTTTCCTTACTCATGTGGTGTGCAAGTTCGGGTTGCCTCGCACTATAGTGTCTGACCGTGATGTTAGGTTCACTTCCTATTTTTGGAAGACACTATGGCATATGATGGGTACGCATCTTAAATTCTCCACTGCATATCATCCCCAGACAGATGGTCAGACCGAAGTGGTCAATAGGAGTCTGGGTGATCTTTTGAGGTGTCTTGTTAGGGATCGCATCGGGGATTGGGATCTCATCCTACCCATGGCTGAGTTTGCATATAATGATTCGGTGAATAGGTCTACCGGCATGAGTCTATTTGAGATTGTCACAGGTCGTAGGCCTAGGAAACCCGTTGACCTTGTCCCCATGCCTGTCCATGCTAGAGTGTCGGAGTCGGCCGAGTCGTTTGCTAGGCATGTTAGGAGTTTGCATGATGACATCCGTCGTCACATTGAGGCCAGCAATGCACGGTACAAGGAGTTAGCCGATACCCACCGACACTACCGAGAGTTCCAGGAGGGCGAATACGTCATGATCAGGGTAAGACCTAAACGGTTTCCCTCTGGAACCGTTAAGAAGTTGCAAGCTCGCGGAGCCGGTCCCTTTAGAGTGTTGAAACGCGTTGGATCCAATGCATATGTTGTGGACCTACCCGAGGAATATGGTATAAGCTCTACCTTCAATGTATCGGATCTTGTTGCATATAGGGACCCAGCGGTGATCCCTAGTGAGCCTTTTGAGCCATCCCCTCCCCTTGAGAGTGATCCCACACCTGAGTGTCCACTTCCACCTCTAGCCCCTTTTTCACGGCAGCGTGAGCATATAGATCGTATACTGGACGAGCAGGTGACAGTTACCAGGAGTGGATCTTACCCGCGCTACCTAGTGCGATGGAGAGGACGGCCCGCTATTGAGGACACTTGGATCACACATGGCGAGTTGCAGCGGATCGATCCGGACCTTTTGGAGCGATACAGGAGCGATGCAAACCCTTACTCGACAGGGTCGAGTTTCTCCCACCCGGGGAGAATTGGTGCGGACACCCGAGCAGTCGATCGGCATGACACGCCGAGCCACCGGTACCGCACGCGGAGCACGACAGGAGCCACCACAGCATCCATCTGGCTCGGAGACAGTCTGGAGACTCCGCCTTGAGCTTCCCCATTTATTATATTCAGTTAGACTTTATGTGTGTTTAATTCGCATTTATTTCGTTACGTCCGGTTGGCCATTTTGAGTGTAATAGGGGCTTACGAGCATTTCGGACCCCGTGGGCCCCACAGGCCTCTCGGGCCCCACCCCATTGGGCCACCTCATCCCAGGGTCCCACGTGGGGCCAGTCAACATGCCACATGGGAGCATCTAGAAGGTTGACTTGTATTTGAACACATGGGGGACAATGGACTTAAAAAGTCCAAGGAGGCTACCTACCTCCCACCTACCACTTTCAACCTTCCACCACCCCCCTCTCCTTGGTCCAAGGGCCGCCCCCCCCTTTAATATTATATTGTATTTTGTGTGTGTGTCACATGCCATCCTAGCCCTTCATCCCCATCCCCTAGATCCAATGGCTATGGATGGATGTGAGATGTAGACTATTTAAGGTTGTAATTTCCCATTTTATGCAATTAATGCCATTTGAAAGTTGGAAAAAAATCTCTTGAGCAGGCCTAGGCCGCCCCCTTCCTCTCTCCCTCTCCCCCTTGCAGCTGTGAAGGCTGCCTCTTGGTGGTGTGACTCCACCCTATCAGTTCCGGTCGCCGCCGCCGCCGCCACGAGCCGCCATCGCCACCGCCGGAGTTCTGTCCGTGCAGTACCACAGCAGCTTCTACGAAATTTCAGTCTCAGCCACGGCCTCAGATCGAGCTGGGCATTTTACTGGATGTTCCAGGGGTGTCCAGCACATCCTCAGAATTTTGGTTGGTCATAAAGATCTCATTTGGTATTTTTTTATTTTTGTCCAATCCCAGTTTCCAGATCTGTCTCCTGTCTGTTTCCATTTCCACCCGCCCGGAGTTTTAAGTCTTAGGTCCACTTTTTGATTTTTTTTAGTTTGCCCAATTTTACTGGGCATTCTGTCCACTATCCCCTCTATCCCCAAATTTTCTTGAATTGTTTTGAGTCCATCTTATATTTTACAAAAATCGAGTTCTTCCCTAGCTACACTACTTTCTGCCAGTTCCCAGATCTGACCATCAGACACTCTAAAAATCCTATCAAATTACCACCACCTCGGAATCCAATTCCAAAAATTTTCCCAGCTTCATGGTTTGATTATCTACAAAGTTGAAGAAGAGCTTGGAGTCTTATTCCTACGGAACGTAGGCGGTCAATGGTGGTCCTCAGACAAGTACCCTGTAAATCTGATGTCTCGGTTACTGTACAACAGGGATTTGTAAATTCATTAAAGTCTAGATCCGGCTAGATCCATCAGATCTCTCTGAGTCTAGATTGAAGCATTTGAAGAGAGCTTTCCAACGATAGCTCATACGTCCCGATCCGACGTCGGGATCGACCGCAGCGGCTGTTTTCGCCGGAGCGCGCGCAGGGAAAACAGAACTGAAATCCGTGGGCAGCCATTCCACAACTTGAAGATCGGACCCGACCGGCCACCAATCGGTGTCTCCGGCCGACCGCCGTCCGTGGAGGCGCGCCACCAGGGGTCTCCATCATAGTGGGACCCACCTCCGCAGATCCGGAGGACAGCGCCATCCGTGGGCCCCACGGGCCCGCAGAACCCGCCGTTCGGGAAGCACGAAAACGCGGAGTTCGGCGCGTCGAGTCGACATCAAGATGCTGCCTGTCAACCTGATTTGCGTGATCCCCGGGGCCCACATGTGACCTTTTACCTCCCTGCGTGGAGTGGGTCGAATCCTTTTGTACTGCTGTGAATTATGTTAACCGGGGGTCCGTAAGTCAGCCGGGGTGTCTTCGCCACGCCGGGTGCGTGGAGGTAAAGGTCTTAACTTCTTGGCGTTACATTGCTTAGCTAGTATACGGTCTTAGGCCGCTGCCGAGAGTGTAGGTTCCTAGCCCGTGTGTCCATGTCACCGCTGTGAGCGTGAGAGTGACCCGTCCCGCGACTCGATCCGAGTCCGGAAGTGAGTCTGACTACCTTGAACTCTGCCGGTTCCTTAACCGCGCACGATCCACGCTTTCCCTCGCATGGGACGCCGAGTGAGCTTGTACTTCTGTTAGCGACGTTTTGCCACTAGGAGCTCGTAGTGTCGGGCTTAGTGTCTCCCTGGTGTGTATTGCTGGTCGCGTCTTCATCTAGAGTCCGAGGGTGGCACTGTATAGTGTCGTCTCCCGTGTCCGTCCCGCATCACTTGTTGGCCCCAGGCTTTGACCAACCTATAGGTCGTAGCTTCACAAATCCATCCTTAGGGTCTATCACCTCCGTGTACACCGTGGGCCATATCACCATGGAGGTTCTTTTACTCCTCCCCTTACCGGCTGAGTATGACTTCACTCCTATTATCCCAAGGGAGGTGCCCTATCTGCTATACACAGTCCCATCTACGTCGATGGATGAAGGTGACCATCAACACCTTCTAGAATTCCACACATGGGACCTTGAGATGAGGGAATCCATATCGAGGGGTCACACATTCTTTGATCCCTTCGATCCCTTTCTTCATGGGCCCTTTGGCCCACAACCTCCACTCCACCTCTTTAAGGAAGTCCACTATCACACTCCTCCTACTCGGGCCTGGCAACCTTCACATGGTAATAGGTCCGAGCCGTCATTTGGGGGTAATGAAGACTTTGGTTCCCCCGGCTCACCTAAACCACCCAAACCTCCCGGACTTCCCACATCCACACCCAATGTCCATGAGTGGTGCATCGTAGGATGTCTAGGAATCCACCATGCCATTAACCTCCGGTTATGTCAAATGCATGCATGGCACACATTCGGATGTCCTGGACCACCTTGCATATGATTGGGTCGGACTAGCATTAGGTTTGTGTAGGGTCTTGCGTGCATCTGTGTGTGTTTTTTTTTCTTTTGCTAAGCATGATTAGGAGTCTGCATGACGATGTCCGTCGTCACATTAAGTCCAGCAATGCACGGTACAAGGAGTTAGCCGATGCTCACCGACACCACCGGGAGTTCCAAGAGGGCGAATATGTCATGATCAGGGTAAGACCTGAACGGTTTCCCTCTGGAACCGTTAAGAAATTGCAAGCTCACGGAGCCGGTCCATTTAGAGTGTTGAAACGCGTTGGATCCAATGCGTACGTTGTGGACTTGCCCGAGGAATACAGTATAAGCTCTACTTTCAATGTATCGGATCTAGTTGCATATAGGGACCCAGCGGTGATCCCTAGTGAGCCATTCGAGCCATCTCCTCCCCTTGAGAGTGATCCCACACCTGAGTGTCCTCCTCCAGCCCTGTTGTTACGGCAGCGTGAGCATATAGATCATATACTGGATGAGCAGGTGACAGTTACCAGGAGTGGATCCTACCCGCGCTACCTAGTGCGACGGAGAGGACGGCCCGCTACCGAGGACACATGGATCACACATGGCGAGTTGCAACGGATTGATCCGGACCTTCTGGAGCGATACAAGAGCGATGCAGACCCTTACTCGACAGGGTCGAGTTTCTCCCACCCGGGGAGAATTGGTGCGTACACCCGAGCAGTTGAGCGGCGCGATACGCCGAGCTACCGGTACCGCACACGGAGCACGACTCGAGCCACCTCAACGTCCATCTGGCTCGGAGACAGCCTGGAGACTCCGCCATGAGCCTCCCCATTTATCATATTTAGTTAGACTTTATGTGTGTGTAATTTGTGTTTATTTCATTGTATTCGGTTTGCTATTTTGATTGTAAGAGGGGCTTATGTACAATTTGGACCCCATGGGCCCCGTGGGCCCCCCAGGCCCCATACCATTGAGCCACCTCAGCCCATGGGCCCCATGTGGGGTCAGTCAACATGCCAAATGGAGGCATCTAGAAGTTTGAATGGTAATAGGCACATGGGAGACAAGTGACTTGGAAAGTCCAAGATGGCCACCCACCCCCACCTACCAAGTCAAGTCCACTCCCCTTGGTCCAAGGGCCGCCCCCCCCCTTAAATTATTTATTGTATTTTGTGTGTGTGTGTCACACTCAATCCAGGCCACCCATTCCCATCCCCTAGATCCAACGGTGGACAATGGATGTGAGATGTAACACATAAATACTTGTAATTTCCCATTTTGATGAATTAATGCCATTTGAATCAAACTAATTCCAAGAGCAAGGGCTGGTGCGCCCCCATCCTCTCTCCTCCCTCTCCCCCTTGAAGCTGTGAAGGCTTCCATTCTGAGGTGTGACTCCTCGTGTATCGGTTCCGACGATCGCCGCCGCCGCCACGAGCCGCCACCGCACCGCCATCACCATCAACGGAGTTCTACCTACGCAGTACCATAGCAGCTTGCTCAAAATTCACAGGTCTTCCCCGAGCTCATTTGGCTACCAAATTTGGAGGAGTTGTTCCTGGGGTGTTCCTCTCCGCCCACAAAAATCATTCCAGCATTCAGATCCCGTTTCCTATTCTTTTGATTTTCGTCCACTCTTCTATTTCAGTTCTGCCAGAGTTCTGTCCAGGTTCACCTCCGCTCGGAGTTTCACGTCTTAAATCCACTTTTTGATCTCTGTTAGTTCTCCCAATTTTGCTGGGGGTTCCACCCATCCACCCCTTAATCCAAAATTTTTCTTAATGTTTGATTCGCCCATCTCATATTTTCTAAAAATCATTCTCAGACCCATCTACAGTTTTGTCCTCCTGTTCCCAGCTCCGACCACCAGTCACCCCAAAAATCATCAAAAATCGCAGCCCCCTCCAAATCAAATTCTAAAAATAGTCCCAATTCCGTGGTTTGATTCCCTACAACTTCTAAGATGAGGTCAAAGCCTGAATCCAACTTTACGTAGGTGGTCAATGGCCATTTATAGGAAACTGATATGCTGATCTGAGATTTCAGGAGCTGTGGAGCAGAGAATTGAAAAATAGTTAAAGCCCAGGTCCGCGCAGGTTCAGAAGAGTCCACTGCCCCTAGATTGAAGGATTGCGAATCTTCTTTCCAACGGCGCTGGTTTCGTCGCATTCTGGCGACGGGGCCGATCGCAGCGGCCATTTTCGCCGGGGCGCGCGCTGCTGAAACAGCAACATCAGCTCGTGGACAGCATCCTCTCCACTTGGGAACCGGAGGCACCCGGCCTCCGGTGAGTGTCACCGGTTGGCCACCGTCCAGGAAGCGCGCTGCCAGGGGTCCCAATTACAGTGGGACCCACCCCACCAGACCCGGAGGATAGGACAGCGTGTGGGCCCCACAGCCCATTGATTGCGCCGTCTGGAAGGCACGAGAACGCGGAGTTCGGCGCGTCGAGACGACATCAAGATGCTGCCCGTCAACCTGATTTGCGTGATCCCCGGGCCCCACATGTGACCTTTTACCTCCCTACGTGAAGTGGGTCGACTCTCTTTATACCACTGTGAATTATGTTAACCGGGGGTCCGTAAGTCAGCCGGGGTGTCTTCGCCACGCCGGGTGCGTGGAGGTAAAGGTCTTAACTCCTTGGCGTTACATTGCTTAGCTAGTATATGGTCTTAGGCCGCTGCCAAGAGTGTAGGTACTAGCCCGTGTGTCCATGTCACCGCTGTGAGAGTGAGAGTGACCCGTTCCGTGACTCGATCCGAGTCCGGAAGTTGAGTCGGACTACCCTTGAACTCTGCCGGTTCTTCAATCGCGCACGATCCACGTTTCCCTCGCTTGGGACGACGAGTGAGCTTGCGTTTCTGTTAGCGACGTATAGCCCATAGGAGCTCTCCGTGTCGGGCTTAGTGTCTCTCCCATCATGTGTTGCTGGTCGTGTCCGCATCTAGAGTCCGAGGTCCATACCACGTAGAGTCGGTCCCCGTGTCCGTCCCGCATCAGTAGTCTTCATTTAATTGAAGACACTCTGGGGTGTCTTCAAATTAAGTAAAGGTTCAACTAATTGACGACACTACGTAGGGTCACCAATTGAGTTATCTTTCAAGGGGGTTGTGCTTCGTATCAGAATGGTACACTCTGTGATACAAGCTACTATTCATTTTTCCAAAGTTTCTCCGAATCAGAATCTGAAGACATGGTCAGGTGGCAAAAAATCTCAGGGTTATAGAAGTATATTCAGGCAAAATTTTCATGGTTCAATTTATCAGTTATAGATTTTTGAATGCGTTAATTTACTAATTACTGGAAATTACAGAAAATTGAATTGACGACATGGCACGCCTTCAATTAATTGACGACCTTGTGAGAAGTCTTCAATTTTGAAATTGGCACCCTGGTCAGGGGCGCCATTTACAGCTGGTTGGTAACTATTCATCAATATAAAGTTACTCCGAATCATAAAGTAAGAGTACGTGTAGGTATGGGAAAATGTTAGGATTCCAGAAACATGTTCATGTACAAATTTCATGCTTTAGTTTGATAGTTATGGATTTTTGAATGTGTTGAATTATCAATTACTGGAAATTTCAGAAATGGAAATGACGACATGGCACAAGTCTTCATTTAATTGGTGCCCCCCAGAGGGGTCTTCAATTTGGTAATTGGTACCCTAGTCTGGGGCGCCATTTACATGAGAGCTGGGATTCTCGGGTTTTCAAAACATGCAAGTATTTGGTGTACAGAGGTTCTATACTAAGGTTTAAAACATGGTTATTAAGTCTGTAAAACTTGTGTAATAAAATATGTTCAAAAACTCATGAAATCATGCTTAACAAACTATGTTCAAACTCATAAAGATCATGGTAATAGTATGTATAAAATCCTATGCGACAGGTGTAACAGGCTATTAAAATATGTATAACATGGTATATACATGGTTATTGCTTGATCACGGTAAAGCCAGGTGATATATAGCATGGTTGACGAGTTAATCGAACTCTAAGCATGCATCAGTTATCCTATTTAGCTACTAGTTAGGCAAGGATGTGAGAACACCTACCTTTTTGGCGTGATTACGAGGTACAGATGACAGAATAGAAAAACCAAGGATGGAGCCACACGTTCTCCGCCACCGTAAGCTTCAACAGCAGGACGTAGACTTCATGCTTTCCAAGGAATGAAGGGAAATATTCCCTTCTGTAAGTAACACTGAAAGATGACAGTAGCCATCGACAGTGCTTCGTAGAGAATTAGTTATAGGGATTCGCAAGGCATTGGTTTATTGCCTTGTGGGGTCCGGTTGAGGGACAAGTCCTAATTATGGGGGTTTGCCAGCTAAATGAGGTTGTTCGTGCCTCAACCTTCTAGAAACACGGATGAAATGACGCCATTGTAAGGGGTCGTTCATTAATCTAGGTGGTACTATTCACGTAAATGACGCCTTGCATGAGGGCGTCATTAGTCTAGGTGGCATTATTCATGAGAACGACGCCTTTGCAAGAGGGTGTTAATTTTTAGACAATTCTGCCACATTCACGTGTTAGCATTCATGGTGTACATATTTATATTAGTATCATAATAGGATGGGGCCCCAAGGGGAAAATGGCGCCTCTTCATATAGTCTTCAATTTGCTTTGTTGGAAAAGGTGGAAACCACTTACGTACAACCCATGGCCCATGTGTTAAAGTTTATCTTAACATTTATATAATAACCCTCTCATGGTTTGGTTCTTTGTACAAGACCTTCCATGTAAGATTCTCTACAAAAAGTTCACTACGTACTATGCATAAAGTGATAGTTGTACATTTATATGTTAGCCCCCATGAGGTTTGGCTCTTTACATAAAGCCTTCATGTTTCTTTATGGCATAAAGTGAGGTTGGCTTGTATATTTATGTTATAGTCCTCATGAGATTGGGTTCTTTATGTAAGACCTTCATGTATGATTTCTTTTAGGAAGAAGTTTTAAATTTACTCAAAGGTATTTATCAGGGGTGCTACAAGGGGAGGTGGGAGTAGGGAGATAGAGCCAGTAGAGTGAGAGGGGGTCTGGTCAGGCCCTGGCAGGACTGACCTGTGCACTCAGGGGGATTCCACTAGAACGGGGTGCTCAGAACTCTGAATGGTGTTCCGCTTGCTGCGTTGGATAGAGGACTGGTAGTATCCCGTCCCGGTCAATTGGTGCACCGAGGGGAGTAGGGAAGTGGCCGCAGGAGCTTCTACACTAGGATTCTGATCTCCACCCAGATGCTAGAAGCGCAGTCTGACGAGAACGACCCTTCGGGACAGCTCCGAACTCAGATTGAGGTGGAATTTCCTCCCCTGCGAAGCGGACTTGAAGGGCTTTCCATCAATATATGGCTTGCCTTCTGGAACGTCAAGGTGGCGGCGGCGCAGACTCTGCAATCAGTAGCTTCTCTACTGCCTGTGAGCTGCTACAAGATCTACAGCTTGGTGATGGTAAATGGGGTAGGAGGGGGGTGAAATACAGCAAGAGGTGATGGTTAATGGGTGTGGGGGATGGGGGCGGGTATTAGGGGTTGGTGGGAGTGGCTAGGAGAGGGAGGGGGTGGAGCTAGCAGAGGGTGGAAGGTTGGGGTCGCAGGTCTACCAAGGGTGGGAGAGAGCAGGGCACAAATGGCCAAGGGAAAGGAAGTTTCACTAATTTTTGAATTTTGGTTTAATGTGGGTAGTCAATTGGGGTCTTGGAGATGTAGAGGGGTGTGTTGGGAGATGGAGAGGTGTGTTGGTGAAGGGAAGAGGTGGCTTGGGAAAAGGAATGGTTGTGTTGGGAAGTGAAGGGTTGTATGGGGAGTGTCAAGGGTTGTCTTGGGAGGGGAGGGAGTAATGGTGGGATTAAATGGGGTATGGAGAGGGGAGAGGGGTCTTAATGGGAGTTGAATGGGGAGGAGAGAGTGGAAATTTTGAAATTTGAGGGGAGGAGAGAGAAAGGGTCGCCCCTTTTAGAGAGAGAGAGAGAGAGGGAGGGAGGGAGCTTCTCACTCCAAGGAAGAAAATTCTCTGAGAATTCAAAATTTTCTCAATATCTCATTTGCTTCAAATGGAAGAAATGGGGTCCTATTTATAGGGATCCCACAATTTACAATAAGTCCCTGACTTTTAGACTAATGACAAGAAACTAAGGGGGAAGGGGGCGCCCCTGGGCCTAGCCCACTTAATTGAGCCCATTAACCAATCTAACCAACCTAATGACAATTAACTTAGGTAAATGACTCATTAACCTAGGGACTTGACTCAAATAAAAGAAAAATTAAATAATTATGACTCAAAGAAAATATGAAAATTACATGCCATGACTCAGAAAAATGTGGTGAACATCATGGAGCACTGCTGGCGAACAACGAGATCCTCGAAAAAATGGGATGGTCGGTGATGTCCCCATCAGATCCGGCCCCATGCGGACGGGAAATTGAATGTAGCTTGAGTTCCATGATCATGTACTTGAATTTATTGAATGAATGATGTACTATGAACCTTGAATAAATGGAATAGAAGGATTTGATTGAACCATTGTTATGAAATTATTCCCTTTGGCATGAATGATCAGATGGGACAGAGCTCTCTGTTTATAAAACGGTCCAGTAAAGGACCGCCATGCTTGCCTAACGGTCTAGCGATAGACCGCAAGGGGAAGAGGCACAGGAAAACTCTGCATTTTTGACCCTCGGGTGAAGCATGCGGTCGCCATTAGACTGCCCAGAGGATCCTAATGGTCTATTGAAGGACCGCTAAGGGGAAGGAATAGAGAAACCTGAGAGTTTTGGTTCTTGGGTGAGGGTAACGGTCACCCTTTGACCGCTAGAGGGTTCTTAACGGTCTAACAGAAGACCACAAGGGAAAGAGAACAGAGAAGCTTGCGAGTTCTTGGGCATGGCAACCTGTTCCTGCGCATACTAAAATAATAAAATAAGTTAGATCCGTTCTTAGGCTCAACCCCTTGCCTGGAGCAAGTTAGAAATGACCAATTCTTGATATTTGGTCAAGGGGTGGAGCATTATTAAATAGGAAAAGACACAATATGAATAAATGTAATGCATGCTATGAAATGCAGAATATGGTATGAATATGTTTGTTTGGATTTTTGAAATAAAATTACTTTAAAAATCTGATTTTTTTTGCTTTTGAAGTATTTGATTGATTTTTTTTAGCTTTTGAAACTAGTTCTGCCCCGGCAACGAGGGTCATGCCTATTCCACTAAGAATCCCGCGAGGCTGGCATGCATTGAGGGAGACAATTCCTGACCAAGCCGACCTCATTCATATAACGGTGCCTCTCCTAAGGCCATACCCTAGGTATGTTTCAGCCTTTCGAGGGAGAGAGAAGAGCAGTTGGAGACAAGCGTAGCGTAAGGATAGAAGTTTTAGGGCTCGAATTCCTCCCATGATGATCCGGTTGGAGATTCGATCTGTTACGTCGACGCTTTGTGTCCATTATCGAACCTTTATCCACTCTAGGCACGCATACGGCCGGGCTTATATCATCCCGCGGGGAAACTGTACTGTCACTCTTGCCATGCCTAGTTTAATATCCTATTCTTCTTTGGAGCAATTTCACGTTGTACTTTGTGCTTTTGTTAGACACGCTGGCTTTTGCCTTAGTACATGCTCCTTTTTCTTTGATTGATATGATTATTATTTTTTATTTAGGTCATAATGGACTGCCCCTATTTGAGACCTCCACTTGTTAGGGTGTCTAGGTTGGTCATCTCCCCCTTATTCACCCCTTGCCCCTACACTTGGCCGAAGAGAGAAAAGCATGGACTTTCACTTCCCCTAAGCATGGCCAAAGGAGAGACGGTGTCACATAATAGAGAGAAACCTGACCAGAATTGCCGTGTAGTGTGTGATTGCCATGCTCGGGGTCCTCTTTCATGATTGAGGGGAGAGACATCTCGCCACCGGGCTGTTACTAGCTTGACTCTAAGGGTAAAAGCGCTTAAGATACAACCCATTCCAAGCGTGAGACAACTCCTCACCTTCCGCGTGGATTAGACGATATGCATTCCCTGGATAAGTCTCCTTAATGACGAACGACCCTTCCTAGTTAGGTTGTAATTTAGACCTAGGACCTCTAGACCTGATAAATTTGCATTTCAAAACTATATCCCTATTTGGAATTTATGCTCAATTACCTTCTTTTGAAAATAACGTGAAACTCTCTTTTGATAAACAGACACGTGATCGGCCACATTTATCCCTTTCTCATCCAAGAGTTCCAACTGAACGAGTAACACCTCTCGACGCTCGTCGAGATTAAGTTCCTTATCGAGCTGTACCCTTAGGGAAGGGATCAAGATCTCATATGGGAGTACTGCCTCCATCCCGTAAGTGAGAGTATAGGGTGTTTGCCCTATAGGAGTACAGACAGAGGTACGATAAGCCCATAGAGCCTCTACTAATCGTTCAGGCCAATCCGTAAATTTATGAGATTCGCATGTTTTCTTTATAATTTTAAGAAGGGTTTTATTATTGGCTTCGGCTTGACCGTTGCCTTGAGGATAATAGGGAGATGAATGATGCAATGTAATATTAAACTTCTTACAAAGGTCCTGGAGCTCTTGTGAGATGAACTGGGGCCCATTGTCAGTGACGATGCTGCTTAGCACTCCAAACCGTGAGATGATGTTCTTCAGAATGAAGCGACACACCATGGTAGCGTTGATCTCTACGTACGCTTCTTCTTCGGCCCATTTGGTGAAGTACTCAGTGGCGGTAAGAATGAAGGATTTTTGTTTGGTCTGAGAATTGGGATCACCTAGCGGGCCTACTATGTCAAAAGCCCACATAGAGAATGGCCAAGGAGCAGAGAGAGGATGGAGAGATAAAGTAGGAGCATGAATTTTATCAACATGGAGTTGGCATTTAAGACACCTCCAGACATAGAGGGAGCAAAATTTCTCTAGAGTGAGACAATAATAACCCTACCTAAGGATCTTCTTTACTAGAGCCTGACCATTGACATGACCTCCACACTCGCCTGAATGGGCTGCTTCAGCCCTTCCAAGCTTCATCATCTTCTAACACCTCATGAGCATTCCATTGAGAGCGCGCCTGTACAATTCTCCAGCTATGATAGTGTACCTCGAAGTGGCTCTTCTAATAACCTTATGTTGTTCGGCATTTGCCCCTTCTGGGAACAATCAGTCCTTACAATACAGCTCAATTTCATGATTCTATGGCAACTCTTCTTCTTCCAAGATCTCTTCTAATTCCGTCAAAGAAACTTCCTTCAAATCTTCCTTCTAAGTCTTCACTTCCACAGCCTTCCTAAGGTTGTCAAACCAAGGATCCTGAAGAGAAGGGGCGTCCAATCTCTGGACGACGATAGTCTCAGTACTCTAACTGAGAGGAAAGGAAAGAGAGGAAGCAAGCGATACTAGAGCATCAGCGAGGATATTCTGAGATCGAGGAGTGTGGATGTAGATTAATTTACGGAATTGCCTAGCCAAGAGAGTGACCAAATCTTGATATGGCTTGAGCTTCGGGTCACAAGTGCTGTAAGTGGACAGAACTTGGCGCAGAACGAGCTGAGAGTCTCCTATGATGTTTAAATAACGTGCGCCTAAGAGAAAGGCATGCTTCAATCTGACTAGGAGAGTTTCATACTCAACAATGTTGTTGGTTACAAGAAAGTGGAGCTGATATGCAAAGGGAATCGTCACCCCTTCTAGAGTAAGAGAATGGCACCTATCCCTTGGCCTTGAGAGTTAAGAGCACCATCAAAGTGCAGAGACCAGAAGGGATGATGAGTAAGAACAGCAAGATGCTCATTAGAGAACTCATCATGAATAGAGTCAGTGCAGGGAATAGGAAGATGGGCTAGATGCTCAGCGATGGCATATCCTTTGATTGCCTTCTGAACGATGAATGTGATATCAAACTGGGAGAGGAAGCTCTGCCATCGAGCTAACCTGCTAGAAAGGATGGGCTTTTCTAAGAGATAGCGGATCGAGTCCATTCTAGAGATCAACCTAACCTGGTGGGCTAGGAAATAGTGCTTCAGCTTCTGAGCTACCCAAACTAATGCGGCACTAGTCTTCTCCATGATAGTATACTTGGCCTCTGCAAGGTTAAACAACCTAGAGAGGTAATAAGTTGCCCGCTCTTTGCCTTCATCATCCATTTGTGACAATGTTTGCGATGGGATCCTTTCCCTGCGTTACTCGCGCGGGTCTTCCTTTCTTTGTTTGTTTATGATTATCATTTGGGTTATTTGATTTATTTCACATGTCGATCAATCAATTAACTGACTGGCAATTAACTGACTGATTGACTATGCGGGCGTGCCAGTCATGTACGTGACAAGTTTATTATGTGCTCATTCTGACCCGTGTCGGGCGTAAGTGAGATTCGGTCGGGACCAGCAGTCCGCCACACCATAAAGGCTATGGCGTTAATTACATCCCCCGCGAGGAGAGAAAACCTTTGATTAATTGTCGAGATAGTGGGTTGTCGAGGCCGGAATAAAGATGCGATGCTGTGAACATGACAAGATCATATGAGATGCATCTATTTATCATGCAGGAGAGGCATGGTTCATTAAATTGGAGACCCTTGGTACGTGGCAGAGGACGTAGGTCCGAAGACCACCGTCGCGCATAGCGGAGACTTCCGATCGGGCGTAACCCGGCCTTCTGTCAACGCCATTTGATATACCCGAGGGTCTATGCAAGCATGCATGCATGATGCTCGTGACTATGCTAAACATGGCGATAGAGTTATGGAAACAAGCAGAGCTCAATCACATTTATTAATCCCCACCGAGGGGAGAGAATGGTAACACAAGCATGATAACGAGAGCAAAGTGCTGACGAACATGATAGTGAAAACATGATAACAAGACGATTTGGGCTCGAACGGCCCTCCTCTTATTCAGTTCATTACTAATTAGGGTTTATTAACTCCGACCACGGGAGACGAGGATCGCTCCGGAGGTGAGTGAACGATTAAAACATCACAAGGGTTCAAAACCGGTGCGGCCATGCGTAGGGCTAAGTATCCCCGGCGAGGCCAAATGTAGGTGAAGGGCCTTAATACGGCGCGGTTATGACAACCATCTAATACGGCACGAAGGGCACGGGGCGCACCGATTTAGGGCGCACCGGGAACGGGCCAAATAAAAAACAGGAAAACATGAGTCTAGTGTTAATCTGGCGTGGGGGGGTACCGCGCCGTATTAGGGCGCGCCGGATTAGGGCCGCGCCATTTTAGCTTATTTTGATGGATTTTTGAAACCATTTAAGTTCATTAAGGTTTTGAAGTTATTTGGGCCAGGATCTTTCCAGAATGAAGTAATGGGCCAGTGCGAGGTCCATACTCGAGCACTAGAGTCCCTGATTCAGAGTGAATGATGTATTACGGCGAGTCCATATAGATGATTCATATGTCCAGAACCTGCCAAAAATTGGGCAGCATCTCCCCTGAACCTGAAAGGTTGCAGGAGAGGAACGGGGTCATACTCACTTGTGGAGTAAGCCCCTTAAACTACCGGTCTGCATGGTGACAGCCAGTGAATTCCCAACGGATAGGATACCCCGAGGACTAGCCTACGAGGGGCACCAAAGCTCCGTGGGTGAGGATAGAGGGATGAGGCAGATGATAATGGAAGCAGCACCCCGAGGACTAGCCTATGAGGGGTGGGCAACCCATAGCCTGTAACACATCCCTTAGAGAGAGACCGACCATTAGGGAGGGAAGCTCCGAGGACTAGCCTGGTATGAGCACACATCCCTTGGTCACCATCGGATCTCCAAATTGCCGAGCCTGAGATTGTTGGGTTAAAAACCCCGTTACTATCCGCTGTGGCCTTGATGGAGCATCTACCACTGAGAGGTAGAGCCCTCGATCACTCAGTAGCTCTGTGAAACAATGGGGAATGTCCCCCTCCCCGGATGATTAAGGTAAAATCGGTGGAATCTCGGAACGGCTCAACGGACGCATACCAAAAACCAGCGAAGCGGGGGGCATTCGGTGCAGGTAGATTGCCAGACGCAGGGCTGAGGCATCGATGCCAGCGTGATCGGGCTAACATTCCCTGAGGAACAGGCAGCTGGCCATGACACAGAGGGATAGTTGGTGCATAGATGAGATGAGCCAACTGTGGAAGCATATGCTCGAACAACTAGAACGCAGCACTCAGACTATGGGCCCTGCCATCCCGAAGGCGACTCCCACCCCCGTGAGCAACAGAACAGTGCAAAGGGGAGAATTAATGGAAGTTAGGCCCCCATATCATAGCGGGAAGAAGCATAGGCATGAGCACAACTCTATCCACAGGAGGGATGCAAAGACCATCAAACGAAACATAGAAGCGTTCGATGGGAAGGACCCGGGGAGGGGTCATCTCTGTAGCCCGTGATAGCCCAGGGCATATTCGGAGCCGAGGAAATCAGGTTCGGAAAGAAGGAAGAAGCAGACGCGCAAGTGATAAAACACACAGATGCACCGACTGAGATAGCAATGGCAAGGGGAGACACAGCGTTGAGCGCTCAATCATCCAGCACACACACATATAACATTATCACCCTATGAACATGGGGCTAACACATGTATTACAAATCCGACGCCGGCACCACCGTCCGGTCGTCGTTCACTAGTTGCAGAGGGATTTACAGAGGAAGAATAAACGAAAATAGATGGCGGGGAAGGGTGAAGGATTGGCTCATATCATCGCCATACCTCACCCCTCTCTCTTACATTCGTCGGAGAGAAAGCAAAAAGCGGAGCAGAAGATAGACGACTCGGACACCCACCTATTCTAGAAACAGAGTGTCGGAACACCTTCTTCCTCTCTCACTCCGAAGGGCTTCAGATGAGGACGGGAGACGGCCACTGGCGAACGCTCTGAGAGACTCTGCTTCTTTCACGAGAAAGAAAACCCTTTCTCTCTCGAAGACGAATGGCCCTCCTCCCTCTTTCTTCTTTCTTTTCCATTCTTAATTGCCCTCTTTTCTATCTGCCTCCTTCTTTTCTTTTCGAACAGCTACCTCCATATATATATGAGCACGTTTGAGCTCTTAATCCGGCATGGAGATTGGCGCACCGGGGAAGGGGAGCTCCATCCCTTGCATGCCGGAATAGGAGGGCGCCGGGAGAAGGTTCTTCGCGCGCCGGAATAAGGGGCACCAGATGGGGGTGCGCCGGTTTAGGGCGCGCCGTGTTAATGCTCCTTGCACGTCGTGAATCAGCCGATGAGTCCAGGGATGATTCCGAGGGTCACCGTGAACATTTATCTTGCCAATGCTCCTTGAAACCTTGATGAGACGCCTTGTTGAAGCTTCCAGGCCGACGTACGGCCATTCTCAGAACTCCCGATGACTTTGGTTTGATCATGCGGGTTTTCCACTGACACGGCCCTCGGCACTATGATAAGTGTCGCTGGCTCGGTCTGGCTTGTGCTCAAAGCTCCTTAGAGGGTGGGATAACACCCGGGATAGTTCCGCCTAAGCTGGGCAATCATTCGGCCACTAAGGGGCCCATCTGGGCGGGAAGCCGCACCCGTGCCGGGTGACCGGGATCTTCTGCCGACAGAGCTTTCGGTCCTTCGTTCTGGAGAGCCAAGTGGACTCTTTCATCTCAGGAGAGCCTTTCATGAGGTGGGTAGCCACTGGGTAGACCGTCGTCCTTGGTCGGACAACGGGTGTAGTGTATGCGGCACGACGGAGTCGATGCCGGTTCATTGGGCAGGCTTGGTCGCACTACCGGTTGGTTGTGAGTTCATCTCGACTGTCCTGAGGTGAAGTCCCCATGTTCATACGGGGTGACTCGAGGCTCTGGCAGCTTGAGAAGTCTTTAATATGTTGATCTTTATCGGCTTCTGCGCTTCAGCGGGCCGCATCATTTGTCTTTATGGCTTGATCGCCGACGATCATATTCTGGGTGCCAACAAATGCGCCCCAGACGTGGGTGTTGTGAGCGAGGCATGAGCGCCGCAAGGTCGATGGATGAATTTCACCCTGAATGATCTTCTCTTCAATTGATGGAAGCTCGGGATGGCCCTTAATCCGACACGGACATTAATACGGCGCCGCTTGAATGTTAATATGGCGCGGGGTTACTTCGGTGCGCCCTTAGCTTTGAGATGTTAATCCGGCGCGCCCTGGTAACTGGAATCTTAATCCGACGCGGAGATTGCTAGGAAGGAGCTAATCCGGCGCGCCTAAAATCGGCGCGCCATTTGGTTTGGGGGAGGTTACTTCGGCGCGCTAAATAGCGCACCGGATTAACATCCGAAACCCCCCCCCCCATATAAGGCTTTCGCCTTTCATCTTTTCTTCCTCACTTCTCATTTGCGAAAATTCTTTCTCTCTCCTCCCTTTTCTCTTCCCGTGGCGTCGAGTGAGGTGAGGGCGAGAGTGGTAGCGGCTCCTTTGGGGTGAGCGGAGTGCTACCCCTTTTGGGTTTCAAACCCATTCTTTGGGCCCCGGGAAGCTTCTAGTAGGGCTTGCCCTTGGAGCTATTTCCCCCGGGTGTTCCTTTTGGCCTCGGTGTAATGCCGATGGATGCTTTTAGGGACCGTTCCCTTTGTGGACGTTTTCCCGCTTTTCTTTGGCAATCTCTCGTGCTGGGGAGACTCTGCCAAAATTTTGTCAGAAATCTGCCTTTAATCAGCTATTTTCTTACTTTTGCTGATTGTTTGATGTGCTTCTTTGCAGCTAACATGGCCTCTAGTTCTTCTTCTCGTGCCGTGGTGACGTGGGAGAACGTCAATTCCCTTGATCGGGGGCACGGTCAAGTGGCTGTGGTTGCGGAATCCTCAGATTCGGAGACAGATACTGTGGACACAAGCCGTCTCCTCATTCTTGGGGGTGACTCCTTTCATTATGACAGGGAAGGTGTCGTCAGGAGGGACTACCCCAAAGATAAACACCTGATGTCCCTTCTCCAACGCTTCAACCTCCAAGAGAAGAGGGACCTGTTCCTTGTCCGAAAATCCGAGCAGGCCCTGTTGGTGGAGAGGGACAGTCTGACAGATTGCGTGGTGCGGGGAAGACCCATTTATCTCTCCGGAGAGGTCAGGAAGTGGAGCGTTGTGCTGGGACTGCAAGATCTGGCTCCAGAAGATGGGCTGCTGACCAGGGCCCCTGAATTTGTACCCGCTCGGTGGAATGATTCCGCAGGCAGGGTGGACCGGGAGAAGCCGATCTTTGGCTTGTTTCTTGCCCCGTTGAAATGGGGTTATGGAGAAGAATCATTTCTGCTGGACTGCCTGGCGGTTCGCTTCAAGCACCAGATATCAGTGGGGTGGTTCGCTGAGCTGAGAGCTACCGACGTCCACGCATTTAGGCCTGGAGCAGGGGAGTTCACGGATTACGTGCTGCAACATTATGCTCCAATCTTGACTAGGGCTGGCATATACCACAGCGTGTATGCTTCAAGGTACCGCTACCCCATTTCCCAGGGTTTGTGCTGCGGTATGATCGAGGTGTTTTACCCCGAGTACAACACTTTCTATACCTCGGAAGGAGAGACCTCTCTGGATCTGTGGATCCTTTCACAGCTTAGTGGCCTACCCATTGATGGAGAACCGTATGAGGAGGTCTGCTGGCCTGACTAGCTGAAGGATCAGACCGATGGTGAGGGTTGGTATCTGGCGGGTTATGCTTATCGCTATCTGATGAAGGCGTACCGCACCCTCTATCATTTGTCGCACGACACGAGGGAAGCTCGGAAGTCGGGCGAGAAGCGGAGGGTGCGGATGGGCACCTGGCTTCAATATTTCTTCAATGGGAAGAACAAGTACGAAGACTTTCCCCTGATAGCGCCAGTGGCTCAGAAGCGGAAGAAGAGAGTCCGACGCCAGGCCGCATCATCATCATCTTCAAGAGGAGGGCAGAGGGAGGACCCAAACCCTACTGGTGTCGACGCAGTCACGCACTGTGCTACGTACCTGGTCTACTGGATCTATTCTTTCGCTCTTCCGCAAGGTGACGAGAGCATAATTAGGGTGGAAGCCATTTATCCAGCCTGTCTCATGGCTTGGGGTACCAAGCTATCTCTTTGCCCGGTGGCTTTGTGTCTTGTTTACAAGATCTTGGGAGACCTGCACAAGACGCGTCTTCCCAGAAGTCTTCGGACGGTCAATCCGTTACACTTTTTCAATGCTTGGGTCTATACCCTATTCCCAGAGGCGGCTCCTCGGGCGTTACAGTCTATTCCTCTTGTTCCGCGGATGATAGAATTCGCAAGTGCCGAGCCATCCTCACTAGCGGAGCAACTCTACACCATTCGGGGCAAATTGGCCCGTATTCCCACAGATTCCCCCGAGGTTCTTCACTTTTGGAGCTTGGCTGCCCATTCTAGCCCACTGGTGAACAGGACGAGGCAGTGCAAGCTTTTTGAGACTGAGGAGTATATCCATCCGATTTCTAAGGCCAAGTGTACCAGACCCATTCTTGAGCCAGAGTTGGTTGACTAGGCGCTGGCTATCAGGTCGAGTGTCCTTGTATTCCGCAAGAGCGGCATTTTGTGGTTGGAGCCGTACTACCCGTTCCGCTTCAGTCGGAACTTCGGCTATGACGAGCACATTCCACATTCTTCTTCACAGTTTGCACTGCCTAATAGGCACAGGACCGGGCAAGTTTCAAATGATGATGCTCGGATATGGTGGGACTTCTTCCATCGCCGGGAAGATGTTTCTTTCAGGGTGCCAACCCCTGCCCATTTCCCCCGCGTCACGCCTGAGTATATCAAGTGGTGGAACGCGCGGACGGGGTTTTACAGGAGCTCCCGGCGAGAGTGCTGGGCCGTGGCAGAGCACAGGTTTCTGGACTCCCAGTCGGAGCCAGTCTTTGATATTGAGCCTTCTTATTTGAAGAAGTTGAAGTCCTGGACCCGTACGGAAGTGAAGGCCTATCTGGAGGCCCGCAAGGTTGTAAAAAGTCGCAGGACGAAAGTTGACCCGAAGCTGCCCATAATCAACAAGGATGACTATGTGAAAGCACTTCGGGGCTTATGCCGGGTAAGCAGCAAGAGGGTGGTCCTTCAGCAACTTCCTCTGCCGGTGGAGGAGCCCATCTCGGTTGTGGCCGACTGGCATTCCGAGGTGGATAGGTTGTACCCCTATCGGACCTTCATTCGCAAGGAAGACAGACGGGATGCCTTGTACGACAACACCCCCTGTCTATTTGCGCTCCTTCGGTCGCATGGCCTTTCAGTGGGTGATCCCAGCGAAGCCATCCTGGACCGACCTCTTCATGTCTCATTCAAATATGCTGACAGATGGGGGATGGACCACCTGAGCCTATATTATCTCCTGTCTTCTCGGGGTCACGAGGACCTGGCGCTGCTGGCCGAGCCGAGTGAAAAGATCGGAGATTTATGCTGGCTTATTCGCTAGGCGGCTTCGAGAGACAAAGTGCCCTCGCTATATTATTGGCCTCTCTTCCCCTTCTACACGGGGCCGGCAAGTATGTTACATTTCTTCATTCAGGCCCTTCGGCCAGCTTCCTTCCTTCATTGTGGTGCATTATTCTCACATGTGTGCATGTGCAGTCCGACCAACTTCGGAGGAGACCCGGCACTTTAGGGAGCTGATAATAAAGGCTCAGAAGCCAGCATATTTCAAGGCTCCCGAGCCGGCCCCGACCACAACGCCACTGCCTCCTGGCGATTCAAGAAAGCAGACTCGATCCCAGTTGAGAGAGGCCATCGGGAAGGTGAAAGCGGCGGTGACCCGGGTGACACGAGCGCGCCGAAAGAAGGCCGTAGAAAGGGAATCAGCAATCGTTCTTCCTCCGATTGTATCCTTTGAAGAGTTTGAGGCCTCTCACACACAAAGGCCAGAAGCTGAAGGTAGGCTCTTCTTTTCTTCAGAGTTCATTAGCTCACTTTGACTGCCTTGGCTAGCTCATGCTGACGGTTGCCGACACTGTTGCCGCGGTCGTCGGGCTAGAGGCGACGGTAGATGTCGCGACTAGGGAAGGGGCAGAGGAAATCCCTGCTGCTCCCATAGAGAGAGATCTGCCTTCTCCAACGCCCAGATAGGAAATGGAAGGTAATTTATAGTTTAATTGTGACGCCACCACGAATCTTCATGTCTTCAGCCGGCTTGACCATTTCTTGTCGTAAATTTTAGTTGATATACAGCCGTCATTACTTCCGGGCTCGGAGAGTGCAGAAGAAGCGATTATCTAGGGGCAGGGTGAACTTTCCCTTGAGGTCCCATCCACTGTTACTCCTGATGTGGAGTGCAAGGGAGAAGCTCCTGTCGCAGGTGATACTCCTCCTGGCGAGGCTCCTACCCCGATGGTGGAGCATCCCAAAAGAGCAGAGGGATCTTCCTCCTCTGAGCAGGTCGATTATGGTGGCGGCTCTAGTGATGAGGAGTTCCCACCTATTGACACAGAGCCTGAGGATGTCGGGGCGTCTTCGGCCTATGAAAGTGATCATCCGACTTTTAGCCCACCTCGGTTGTCATGGAGTGGTCTTGGGCCGTCAGGCTCGCTTGTGAGCGGAGAGGCTGGCGCTGGAGAAGTTGCCCTTAGAGATTTGAGCTTAGTACCGATTGAGGTAGGGACCCACCCGTGGTCGGTGCTTGCTGCCCTTCCTTTCTCTTCCTTTTAGCTTCTTTTTTTTTAATGTACATATTTCTTATGCAGATTAAGGTGGTGCTGCCAACCATGACGGTGCAGATACCCCTCCTGGCTCTAGGCACGGGCCACGCAACCCTCCCGTCCGTCTTGCGTCCTATCACACTGCGATACCCCAAGGACTATGTAGCGGCAGTGGCTCCAGCTGGACCCGGAGCACTTGTGAGGGTTGATAGTTTGGTAGCAGTCGAGGACTCTCAGTCATTAGAAGTCACACAACAGTCGGCTTCGGAGAAGGATGGCCCCTCCGAAATAGAAGTCGGAGAGATCATCGAAGAACATATGTCCTCAGTTCTTGATATTCGTGTTGCACCTCCATCCCAAGGGGCTGGCAGGGAAATTATCATCATTGAGGCTCCAGCTACCGTATCGGCCACCGCGGTTGTTCCCCACACCAGTGCACTGCAGCTCATGCCGTCGTCATCTTCTGGGACGGGCGACGATATCTGGGCCACTATGGATAGAAGAGTGGAGTTTGAACTACCCGAGACGTCGCCGCTTGGTCTCCAGTCTTCGAGTGACCTTGTGTGGCAGTTCTTAGGGACTCTTCAGCAGACCGTAACGGCCAACAGAGATTTGACTTATGTTCAGCTAAGGGGCTTGATAGAGCACTTATCCCGCTCGCTGTTGGCCTTTGGTTGCCCCATGGACGACTGGACTCCACGGGTGATCATGCTTCTGAAATATGTAAACAGGAGGGAATTCATAGGCCGGGAGGCAGTTGACCAGCTGGCGGCCGTAACACTGGAGTGGGCCGAATGCCGAACAGCTCTCATCTCTCTGAAAGGGACTGCGGCGAGGATGAGGGATGACGCCAATGCCTCTTTGCAGCGTCGAAGCTTTCTCACGGCCCGTATAGCGGAACTACATGTCGAACTCTCAAGGGCAGAGGCTGAGCTTCAAGAGGTAAAACGCATGGAAGTCCAGAGGGTGGAGGAGGCAGAAATGGTCAAGGGGCAAGTTGCTTCCCTCGGGGAGAGACTATCTCAGCTGGAGGCCACTGAGTTCAGACTGCAGGAGCTGGCCCGCCATCCTTCCTTGGGCATTTCGGCGCTGGAGGACATCTTCTGACACCCTTTGCCATAGTCCTTTTCCATTTGCCTCTTTTTGATGGACTTCATGTATTTCGGGGAATGCCTCGCGTAACATGTACCCTTTATTCTATAGGAATGAAAATCTTCATTTTGCTGTTAAATGACGACTCCATTATTTCATTATCCTTCTTTTTTTCTTTCCATTCGCTAGTTGATTCTAGTCCGAGCGTGTGGGTCATGGGGGCAGGAGAGCGCTCGCGCCTTCAGCAAAGGGGTGAGGTGTTCACTCTACCGCGCCGTGGCTGTTCTCGAGACTAAACAACGGCCAGTGCAAGCCGAGAGTCCGGAGGACCCACAAGGGTATATGGGAGATGAAAACTGAAACAGATAGCAAGCAACCTTGCCGATGGTGACAAGGGTCGAAAAGGGTAGACGATCTTGCCGATGATGACAAGAACCGGGAAGGGTAGCGACCGATCTTGTCGATGGTGACAAGGGTCGAAAAGGGTAGACGGTCTTGTCGATGATGATAAGAATCGGAAAGGGTAGCGACCGATCTTGATGATGGTGACAAGGGTCGAAAAGGGTAGACCATCTTGCCGATGATGACAAGAATTGAAAAGGGTAGCCGATCTTACCGATGGTGACAAGGGTCGAAAAGGGTAGACGGTCTTACCGATGATGACAAGAACCGGAAAGGGCAGCGACCGATCTTGCCGATGGTGACAAGGGTCGAGAAGGGTAGACGGTCTCACCGATGATGACAAGAGCCGAAAAGGGTAGCGATCGATCTTGCCGATGGTGACAAGGGTCGAAAAGGGTAGATGGTCTTGCCGATGATTACAAGAACCAAAAAAGGTAGTGACTGATCTTGCCGATGGTGACAAGGGTCGAGAAGGGTAGGCGGTCTTACCGATGGTGACAAGAACCGAAAAGGGTAGCGATCGATCTTGCCGATGGTGACAAGGGTCGAGAAGGGTAGACGGTCTTACCGATGGTGACAAGAGCCGGAAAGGGTAGCGACCGATCTTGTCGATGGTGACAAGGGTCGAGAAGGGTAGACGGTCTTGCCGATGGTGACAAGAACCGGAAAGGGTAGCGACCGATCTTGCCGATGGTGACAAGGGTCGATAAGGGTAGATGGTCTTACCGATGGTGACAAGAACCGAAAAGGGTAGCGAGCGATCTTGCCGATGGTGACAAGGGTCGAGAAGGGTAGACGGCCTTGCCGATGGTGACAAGAACCGAAAAGGGTAGCGACCGATCTTGCCGATGGTGACAAGGGTCGAGAAGGGTAGACGGTCTTGCTGATGATGACAAGAGCCGGAAAGGGTAGCGACCGATCTTGCCGATGGTGACAAGGGTCGAGAAGGGTAGACGGTCTTGCCGATGGTGACAAGAACCGAAAAGGGTAGCGACCGATCTTGCCGATGGTGACAAGGGTTGAGAAGGGTAGGAAATATATATATATATATATATATATATATATATATATATATATATATATATATATATATAGGTGGGACATTGGATGAAGACTCCGCTTTGACCCTGTAAAGGGTTTTCAGGACGGAGGATGGATCATCACTATTCATTATTGATTTATAATTTCTTTTTTTTTATTCACATTACTGACCTAAGCGCCCTTTCGGGTTTTCACCGAAGCCAGCCCCCTCTTACTTTTGCCCGCGCGCCCTCTCGGGTTTTCACGTGACGGCGTACCCGATTTTGCTTGCGACGCCCTTTCGGGTTTTCGCCACTGCTGGGTTATAGCCATTTTTGCACTTGTCCTAATACAGGAGCAAGTCTGGCGGGGTATCTCTATTTTTAACCCCATTTTTTCTTTCTTTTTTTTTTAGAGTACAGAAGAACTTAACAGCTAGAACGATGACAGGCTTTGCCGATAATGACAAGGATTGGTCCCTGGTTTAGTTCGTCGACACTAGTTAAATGCCGAAGCAAAGGACATGGTTCATTAACAAGGACGTAAGATCCGGGTTAAGGGTAGAGGTCGACCGATCTCGCCGATGATGATGAGGGTCGAACACAGGTTTATTCGTCAGCATGGGTCACATGCCGAAGCAAAGGTAGGATTATTACCAAGGATGGAAGGTCCAAGTTAGGGGTAGAGATCGACCGATCTCGCCGATGATGACGAGGGTCGAACATGGGCTCGTTCATCAGCATGGGTCACATGCCGAAGCAAAGCTAGGATTATTAACCGGGACGGAAGGTCCAAGTTAGGGGTAGAGATCGACTGATCTTGCCGATGATGACGAGGGTCGGACATGGGTTTGTTCATCAGCATGGGTCACATGCCAAAGCAAAGGTAGGATTACTAACAGGGGCGGAAGATCCGAGTTAGGGGTAGAGATCGACCAATCTCACTGATGATGACGAGGGTCGAATATGGGATGGTTCATCAGCATGGGTCACATGCCGAAGCAAAGGTAGGATTATCAAAAGGGACGGAAGGTCCAAGTTAGGGGTAGAGATCGGCCGATCTTGCTGATGATGACGAGGGTCGGACATGGGTTTGTTAGAGCATCTCCGGTGGGATTTTTGATGACTGCCCCTTTCAGAGTTTCGTCGGGGGAAGAACAAAAGAGGAATTTTTAACTTACCACTTTACTGACTTAAGCGCCCTTTCGGGTTTTCACCGAAGCCAGCCCCCTCTTACTTTTGCCCACCCGCCCTCTCGGGTTTTCGCGTGGCGGGGTACCCGATTTTGCCTGTAGCGCCCTTTCGGGTTTTCGCCACAGTTGGGTTATAGCCATTTTTGCACTTGTCCTAATATAGGAGCAAGTCTGGCGGGATATCTCTATTTTTAACCCCATTTTTTCTTTTCTTTTCTTTTTTTTTTGGATATAAAGGGTGGTGGGTCGAAGTGTGATGTCTGACCATTGGTTGATAGTAGACGGCCGTTGGCCGGAGCACCGGGCCTCGTGCCGAGCAGAGCGGTTCATTCGTTAGCAAGGGCTGAATGTTAATGCAAAGGAATGATCTTTCGCCGATTTGGACGTAAGGCCCGTAACGGCAATATGGTGTATTCTTTTGAGAGCTCAGCCAGGGCGGAGTGCCACTAGACCAAGGAAAGGTAGCTCGATCAGGGCGGAGTGCCACTAGACCAAGATATGGGTAGCTCGGCTAGGACGGAATGCCACTAGACCAAGATAAGGGTAGCTCGGCTAGGGTGGAATGTCACTAGACCAAGATATGGGTAGCTCGGCTAGGGCGGAATGCCACTAGACCAAGATAAGGGTAGCTTGGCTAGGGCGGAATGCCACTAGACCAAGATAAGGGTAGCTCGATCAGGGTGGAGTGCCACTAGACCAAGATAAGGGTAGCTTGGCTAGGGCGGAATGCCACTAGACCAAGATAAGGGTGGCTCTATCAGGGCGGAGTGCCACTAGACTAAGATAAGGGTGGCTCGATCAGGGCGGAGTGCCACTAAACCAAGATAAGGGTAGCTCGGCTAGGACGGAGTGCCACTAAACCAAGATAAGGGCAGCTCAGCTAGGGCGGAATGCCACTAGACCAAGATAAGGGTAGCTTGGCTAGGGCGGAATGCCACTAGACAAAGATAAGGGTAGCTCGATCAGGGCGGAGTGCCACTAGACCAAGATAAGGGTAGATCGGCTAGGGCGGAGTGCCACTAAACCAAGATAAGGGTAGCTCAGCTAGGGCGGAACGCCACTAGAACAAGATAAGGGTAGCTTGATCAGGGCGGAGTGCCACTAGACCAAGATAAGGGTAGCTCGGCTAGGACGGAATGCCACTAGACCAAGATAAGGGTAGCTGGGCTAGGGCGGAATGCCACTAGACCAAGATAAGGGTATCTCGATCAGGGCGGAGTGCCACTAGACCAAGATAAGGGTAGCTCGGCTAGGACGGAGTGCCACTAAACCAAGATAAGGGCAGCTCGGCTAGGGCAGAATGCCACTAGACCAAGATAAGGGTAGCTTGATCAGGGCGGAGTGCCACTAGACCAAGGAAAGATAGCTCGGTCAGGGCAGAGTGCCGCTAGACCAAGATAAGGGTATTCCGATCGATCACTCAGGGAATGTTGGTTGTGCTGCATGATACAGCTTTATATGCTTTCCGTTGAGGGGAGAGAACTGGATGACTCCTTTGTGGTCCACCAGGACGTAGCACCCCCTTCATATACTCGGCGGATGATATATAGTCTGATCCAGTTTTCGACAAACTTCCCCTTGGGGTTAGAGGCCATCACTTCTCTTCTCTTGACCATCACCAGGTCTCCTTTCTTGAATTCTCGACCTTTGACCAGCTTGTCAAAAGCACGGGCCATGCGAGCTTGGTAGAGTTGGATGTTTTGTTGTGCCCGGAGGTATTTTCCTTCTAGCTCAGCGAGCTCTTCCAATCTTCTTTCTGCATTGGTTTGTTCACCGCTGGCTAGTCCATGCTGGATGGCGACTCGCAGCGAAGGAACTTCCAGTTCAATCAGCACCACAGCCTCTGACCCGTAGACGAGGGAGAAAGGTGAACAGTCGGTTGGGGTTTTGTAGACAGTACGATAGGCCCAGAGCGCTTCGTACATCCTTTCTTCCCAATCTTTTTTATTAGACTGGACAGTCTTTGCCAGCAACTTGCATAGTGTCTTGTTGAAGGCTTCTGCAAGCCCATTGGCCTGAGGGTTGTAGGGGGATGATGTCCTCCAGTCAATCTTGTACTTCTCGGCTAGCCGATAAACATTCTGGTTCCTAAAATGGCTGCCATTATCAGAGATGATTCGGCTGGGGATCCCGAACCGGAATATTATATTCTGCCGAAAGAATCTTGCAACTAGTTCTCTCGTTACATCTCTTAGTGCTACCGCCTCCGCCCATCTGGAGAAGTAGTCAATAGCTGCTAAGATATATTTGCACCCAGATGAAGATGCTGGTAGCGGCCCTACCACGTCCGTGCCCCACTAAGCAAACGGCCAACTTGGTAGGGTCAGATGTAATGGCACTGGAGGTCTCCTTGCCACGTTAGCGTGTTCTTGACATTTCTTACAAGCCTTGGCGAACTTGCAGCAATCATCAAACATAGTGGGCCAATAGTAACCTAATTTCTTTATCTCAATTTTCATCTTTGGGCCATCCTGGTGTGCTCCAGCTGATCCCGCATGGACTTCCTGCATCACCTGCCCCGCTTTTGTTGAAAACAAGCAACGAAGTAGGACTTTCCTTCGGGCATCTGCCATTATTCGGAACAGGGTTCCGCTTCTCATCTCGTAAGAGTCCTTGACCCTCAGGAGCTTCATTCTCTGTTCTTTTTCTTTCGGGAGCTGCTAGTGTTGAAACCACCGCAGGAGATGTTCTCGCCAGTCGGGCTGTTGAACCTCCTCGACGGCTACCACCTCAACCTCTTGTTCGTCGGCCAAGACCTGTGTTACACTGGGGACCTGCCGGCGGTTGATCACTGTTATATTCAGGCTTGCGTCTGGCGGGACCGCCAACGAACTGGCCAGCTTAGCGAGGGCGTCTGCCTGAGTATTTCGGCCTCGGTTGATGTGCTTGATGCTAATGAAGTAGAATCTTGACATCAGGCGGGTTGCCAACTGGTGATAGGGGAGAAGCTCATGCTTTTGCACATCGAACTCTCCTTCCAGTTGTTTTATGACTAGCATGGAATCTCCGAATGCTTCTAGCATCTGAATTCCCATGGACAGAGCGATCTGCAACCCGATTATTAGGGCTTCATAGTCTGCTTCATTATTCATGCAATGCTTGTTTATGGAGTAGGATGTGTGCACCACTTCTCCTTCTGGGGATTTCAGGACTGTGCCTGCCCCTGCCCTGACCCTGGCCGATCCAGCGGCAGAGGTGTCAATTCTGGAAGCGCCATCGAAATATAGCTGCCATAAGGAGGGCTGCACCTGAACGGCTTCCAGGGTTTCATCTTCAGGAAGCTCCGGTTCCAGCGGGCAGTCCCCGGGTACTGGGTGCTCAGCGAAGAAGTCTGCAATAGCTTGGCCCTTGACGGCCTTGCGCGGCACATAGGAGATGTCAAACTCCATAAGGATTACTGCCCATTTGCCCAGGCGACCTTTGAGTGCCGGCTGGGACATAATATATTTCAGGGGATCCTCCTTGGATACCAAGCTGATTTCATGCGACAACATGTAGTGTCGAAGCTTCTTAACTGCGAAGACCAGTGCCAGACAGACCTTCTCAATATAAGTATATTTCTCCTCAGTTCTGACCAGTCTCCGACTGAGGTAATAGAGGGCTTGCTCTTTCCCTTCTTCATTATTCTGGGCCAGCATTGCCCCCAGGGAGTTATGTGTAGCTGCTATATATAGTATCAATGGCCGTCCTTTCACCGGTGCGCCCAGCACTGGAGGAGTCTTCAGATAGTCTTTCAGCTTGTCGAAGGCTGTCTGGCAGTCTTCATCCCAATAAAAGGGAACATCTTTCATCATCAGCTTGTGGAAAGGCTGGCATCGCCCTGACAAATTAGAAATGAACCGCCGGATATAAGCCAAGTGGCCCTGTAGTGATCTCAACTCGGAGAGGTTCCTTGGTGGAGGTAGCTCCTGAATTGCTTTGATTTTTGCAGGGTCTATCTCGATCCCCCGATATCGGACAATGAAGCCCAAGAACTTACCGCTCGACACTCCGAACGCACATTTCATGGGGTTCATCTTCAGCTCATGCTGCCTCAGCCTCTGAAAGACAATCCGGAGGTCTTGCAGATGATCTTCTTTTCTTCTGGTTTTGACCACCAGATCATCTATGTAGCACTCGACCTTGTGGTAGAGCAACTCATCAAAGATTTTGGTCATTACGCGCTGATAAGTTGCGCCAGCATTCTTTAGTCCGAACGACATCCTCTTATAGTGATAGATGCCTTTTGGGGTTCGGAAAGCGGTATGGACCCTGTCATGCTCCGCGATCCAAATCTGATTGTAACCGGATGACCCGTCCATGAATGACAGGGCCTCATGGCCGGTTGTAGCATCTATCATGACTTCTGTTATTGGCACTGAAAAGTCATCTTTGGGGCAGGCTTTATTTAGATCTCGGAAGTCGACACATATCCGGATCTGTCCACTCTTCTTTTTTCACGGGGACGATATTCGACAGCCATGTGGTGTACTGGTTTTCTTCAACAAATCCCACATCAATGAGCTTGTCAACTTCAGCACAAATTTGAGTAATGAGTTCTGGCCTCATGCGCCGCGGTGGTTGCTTCACCGGCTCGGCCTCAGGGCTGATTGCCAGCTCATGTTGTGAGACAGCGGAGTTTAGACATGGCATTTCTTTGTAAGTCCAGGCGAAGCAATCCCGATACTCTTGCAGCAGCTGGGTGTATAGCTCCTGTTCTTCTGGGGACAGTTGGACACTGAGGAAGGTAGGCCTAGGGTCCTCCTCATTTTTCAAGTTGACTTCTATCAGTTCATCGACTATGGCTTGGCCTCCGTCTTCTATCTTCGGAGGTGCCGGTTGGAGGTCAACGAAGTCTGGAATACCATCTTGAGGGTCAAGTACTTTGACTTCCTCATCAGACACCACCAGAGCTTCTTGAGGATTCTCTATTTCTTGTACTAGCGGTTGCGCGGATTGCTCCATTAGCAAATCCACTGCCGTTGCAGCTCCTAAGGGCGAAAGAGCAGCTTCAGTTCTTGTAGATGAGGTTGCAACCGTGACAGGCTGGTAGTTGTTTATTGCCAGGCTTGGACAACATCCCGGTTTTGTAGCAGAAGTTGAGGAGGTTTCGCCTTCTGGGGCAGTTGTATCTTCCGTAGAAGTGGCTTTTTCTTTCCTGGCAGCGTGTTCCTCTTGATCAAAGTCGACCGAGGCTTCCCCGATTGGTAGAAGGGGTGCTGAAGTTATCATCAGTAGGACTCTACTGGAGGGAGAAATTCCTGCTTCTTTAGTATCTTCGGCTTCACTGCTGCTATCCGTATCGAATTTGGCTTGAAGAGCCGCCTCTTCAGGGTAGACCTGCTCCCAGCATCGATAGGGGACCGCGGTCTCTACTTCTTGATTTCCGAGGTGAGCCAATTCAACATGCTCAGCTTCGGCCGGGTATTCATCAAAGGTTGCCCGCAGCGGGCTATCTTCAGCAGGATAGAAGGCGGAGATGGTGTCCACCTTGTATCACCCACTGTAATAGTATTCTTCCAGGGTGAAGCCCAACCCCGGATGTTGAGAGACACATCTCATTTCCTTATCCAGATTTGTGGGATACCACATTTTCTGGAAAGCTTCCTTGCGCTTTTGAGACTGATCGGGGGGGATGTGTTGCTTCTGAAACATCCTGGCCATCCGCTCAGTCGTGAATGCCAGACCCTGGATGGGAACCGGTGGGTTGCTTATATCTTCGGGGAGGCTGCAGTCTGTGTCTTCCCGAGTAGGGTGCTCTTCAGCCGTATAGAACAAACTGCTAGGTTCATCTTCATGTGTCACCTCCCAAGTTTTGAAAGGCTCAACAGAAGGGTTGTCAAGGCCGAGAGTTGGCTTGGTGAGGCCATCCGGGATTTCAATATGATTGTGCCGCCAAGCGACCCGCACTTCATTAGCTTTAGGGTATAATGTTGGGGGTGCTGTTCTGCCCACGTCCCCAGATGCTGTGCTATGGGAGACCACCTTGGGCTTGACATATCCGCACGGCAGTGGTGGATACCAACTGCTGTCGGATGTGCTTCTTGATGCCCCTGCAGGGGTCTTAGCTTCAGAGGTCTTTTGAGAAGGCCATGTATATAGGTTGGCATCTGCCAAATGACATTCAAACACCTCAAATGGGTGGGGGTCTGCAAATATCCTTTCCTTCTTCCCTTGGAGATTGTACTTGATGCATTGGTGGAGCGTGGAGGGCACCACCATATTTTCATGCAGCGATGGGCGGCCGAGCAGTGCCTTGTACGAGGTGCGTGAGTCAATGACATGGAACTGTACCGTCGTAGTAAAATCTGCTAAGGTGAGGGTGAACTCTGCCACCCCCATTGACACTTCACACTTTTGATTGCAGTCGGCGATACGCATATCCCCGACTTTCTTGATATGCACGTTAAAGTGGTGCCTCTCGTATAATCTATAAGGTAGGATGTTGACCGCTGCACCGGGATCAACCAGAATCCTGTTCAGGTGCCCCTTCATATACAGCGGCCTGTTGTGGCTGATGGTGGGAAGCAGCATATCGTCTGGAGTGAAGGTCATGCTAGCCTCCGGCATTGCTTCAGCCAGACATGTCTCAAAATGAGCAGGCGTCTGGAGAGCAGTAATAATCGCCTGTTGGGTCTCTTCACTCAAAGAAAGGATCTCCCAAATTGTAAATCGAGCAGGGAGCTTCTTGAGTAGCTTCATTATTCGGCTCCCAGCTCAGACATTAGAGAGCTTCATCTCTTCAGCCCATCTGGGCTTGGGGAAGTTTTGGTTTGCGGGCTCTGATGGACCTGCTTCATCTTCCTCGGATTCGGCGCCCTTGTGGCTGGTACCGACTTCCAGGTGTTCTTTGTTAGCTGCTGTAGGACAAGCTCCATCTGCATTTGGATCTTCGACAGATTGTGCTAGCTGCGGGTGGACGTCCCCGGGTGTAGGGTTAGTCTCCTGACAAGGCTGCTTCCCCTTGGACATCTTCATGAATTCAAGAAATGAAGGGACCCCCTAGCCCCCACTCTTGTTATATAGTCCAGGCGGAGGAGGGATTTGGACTCCCTTGACCTCCGACGGAGGTGTTTTATAGGGCTGCTCCCCCCTGAACATGATGTTGTGGTTGGGTGGTGGCTGGCGCCCCCATTTTCGGACTGATCGGGTGGCATGTGTAGCAGTTGCGACCTCGGCCTTGTCTCCCACAGCATGCGGTGTGAAACGAGTTTCCTCTTCTTCCTCCTCTCCGGATAGGTTGAAAAGTGCTGATAGAGTATTACAGGAGACAACCTGCACTTTATCGGCCTCAGCGGCCTTCCTTTTCTTCTTCTTTTGCTTCTTCTTCCTTTTTGCTTCAGCAGGCGGGTGCCCCCAAAACAGACTGCCCTCTTTATCGGGTGCTGCTTCAGCTTCCTCCTTTTGTTCGAGTGAGAACTGCTCTAGTTCTTGCCACGGGACGTGGTCTCGCACCAGCAAGGGCTTCAATTCGGGCTGCACGTATTCGTCTTGCCCCTCAATGAGGTTTTGCAGTCGAAGGACCCCGGGATTGGTCTCCTTAACCACTGGCAGCGGAGTTTGTCTCCTCCGATTATGTGTAGGTATCCTGACAGTTTTAGGTGGAGTGATCCATACGGGTGCTACCTCCGGCGGAGCAGGCCGGGGTGTGACACCACGGATATGTGCCCCCTCTTTCGGGCGGGATGCCCTCTTTTTCTTATGCTTCACAGGGACCTGCTGTCATCCCTGCTGTTCTTTCACAGGCTCCAAGAAATGAGCTTCATAGGTGCTCCGCGTGCTTGTTTCAGAGATCTCCTCGGGCAGTGCCTGGTATAGGGAGATCATGTTGACTCTTGCCCTCCTCCGAGGGGCTTCATGTGGCTGAGGAGGGTCCACTTTGTACTCTCCCAGCTCGATTTCATTCTTCTTCACCATCCCTTCGATGATGTCCTTGAAAACATAGCAGTCTTCGATTGGATGTCCCAACATCTGGTGGTAGGGGCAGAATCTTGGACTGTCTTTTCTCTTTAGGTCCTCCGTCCTCCTTGGCTTTGGCAGGGTGACCATACTATATTCCGTTACCCAGTCGAACAGAACCCGGGTCTTGTCCTTTGGAAATGAATAGGCCTTCTTCATCTTGTCCCTCAGCGAAGGACCTTCTTTGCCGTCTGGGGCTTCTGCAGGCTGTGGGGCTACTCCCTTCTTGCCTTCACTTTTCTGTTGTTCGAACGCCTTTATGTCAAGAGTGTTCACTTTTTTAGGCGGTGAAGCAGCAGCGAGCGCTGCTTCACCGCCTTGCCCTTATGGGTCGTGCCGGCAGCAGATGTAGGGGCAAGTCTGGCTAGAAAACTTCCACCTCGGCCACGACATTGTTCAATCGATCAAACGATCGTATTTCCATTCCGATCATCTTTTCTAGAACCTCCCTTCTGAGATTCTGTTTGCATATTTGCACAGCGTCCTCCTGATGCGGGGGCCGCTTGCACCTCATTCCGAGGTTCCTCCACCTCTTGATATAATTGAGGGATGTCTCATCGGCCCTCTGCTTTGTTGAGTAGAGTTAGGCCACTGTGACCTCCCTCTCTGTAACATGGAATCTTTCTCTGAACTTCTTCTGCATATCTAGCCAATCGCTGATCGACCCGGCCGAGAGGCTAGAATACCATTCAAATGCGAGCCCCGTCAGTGAGGACCTGAAAAACTTTAGCAGGTATGACTCGTCGGTGGCCAAGTCGCCCATGACAGTCACATAATAGGCTATGTGTTCTCTCGGGGACCCCTTCCCATTGAATTTGTCAAACTTGGGCGGCTTGTTGTTTCCCGGGGGAAGCTGCTTAGCAGCATGGTGTTGCGGGTATGGCACCCAGTAGGCATCAAACGCGACGTAGTCACCCTCACCCCTTTCTGCGAGCTTCAGCTCGATCATTCTTTCCACCATCATCCGGTTCATGACTGCAGGGTCAACCGGCTCTGGGTAGAAGTGTGCCGGCTATAGGTACGGGGTGACCAGGGTGGTCGCCTGTGGAGGACGCGGCAGCGGGGGTGTCTGGTGCACTTGAGGGAGCACCGGTGGTAGCAGTGGCTGGAGCTGTGGTGGCCGTTGTTGCATTGTCGCCATGCTTGGTTCTGACGACTGAGGCAGTGTGTAGAGCGGTGGAGGGCCGTCATGACGGACCGCTCCCCGGGATGATTCACCCTGGACTTCGGGTGGTTTGGAAGCTGAGGACTGTTCAGTTTTCTCCATCAGCTGCTTCTTTAGCAAGTCTATCTCTTGCCGATATTTCTGAAGTAGTATCAAGACTGATGGGTCTATAGTGGCTGTAGTGAGGATAACTTCTGATGTCTCCCCGGACGTACCCTCGGGCAGGATGTCAAGGGGGACGTCGTCTTCTTCTTCCGCCGTGACTACATTGGCGGTTAAGATAGCAGCTTCATCATCCCACTGGTGACAGACCGGGGGTTGTTGTCCTCCAGCTGTCGCGAGGAGTTGCCTCGCGGCTTCTGTTCTCCGAGTGCTAAGCCCTGGCCTTGCGGCTAACTGAGCCAATTCTCGGGGATCTTCGGGAAGCCCCCATATCGGTTGGATATACCAGCCATATTGCAGGTGAAGACCTACATCCTTCTCCCTTGTTGATAGACCCTCCTTTTAGCTTGATCTGGAAAGGTCAACCTGATGCGGGACGGACTGAGGAGACGACGCTATATGAGACGGACACGACTCGACCAGCAAAGACACGACTACTAGAGCAACCTTGGCTCGACACTAAGAGCTCCTATGGGCTACACGTTGCTAACAGAAGTGCAAACTCACTCGTCATCCCAAGCGAGGGAAAGCGTGGATCGTGCGTGGTTAAGGAACCGACAGAGTTCAAGGTAGTCTGACTCAACTTCCGGACTCGGATCGAGTCGCGAGATGGGTCACTCTCACACTCACAACGGTGACATGAACACACGGGCTAGGAACCTACACTCTCGCAGTGGCATAAGACCGTATACTAGCTAAGCAAAGTAACGCCGAGAAGTTTAGACCGTTACCTCCACGCACCCGGCGTGGCGAAGACAACCCCGGCCGATTTACGGACTCCCGGTTAAACAATTTTACAGCGGTACAAATATTTGACCCACTCCACGTAGGGAGGTAAAAGGTCACATGCGGGTCCTGGGAATCACGCGAATCGGGTTGACGGGAAGCATCTTGATGTCGCCCGGCGGTGCCGAACTCCGCGTTTTCGTGCTGTCCTGACGGCGGGTTCTACGGGTCTGTGGGGCCCACGGATGGCGTTGTCCTCCCGGCCTACTGGGGTGGGGCCCAATGTGATGGAGACCCCTGGTGGCACACCTCCCCGGACGGCGGTCGGCCGGAAACGCCGATCGGTGGCCGATCGGCCCCGATCTCCAACTCTTGGAGTTGCTGCCCACGGATTTTCACTTCTATTTTCTGGCGCGCGCTCCGGCGAGAACGGCTGCTGCGATCAATCCCGATGTCGGATCGGGGAACAGGAGTTATCGTTGGAAAGCTCTCTTGAAATCCTACAATATACACCCTAAGAGAGGATCTGGATCTGCCCGGATCTAGATGTTGTTGAATTTTGAAGCTTCTGTTGTACAGTACCCGAACTCTCAGATCTGTAGGTAAGTTGTCTGAGAACTGCCGTTGACCACTAGGAAGACGTCCGATTCAGCCTCTGAGCTCTTCACAAAAGTTGTGGGGATTTGAACAAGGAAAATGGAAATAATTTGTGTGAAAGGATTAGAGGAGGTTACGAATTGTTATGAATTTTTCACTGGAAGGTGGTCGGATCTAGACAGAGGTGGGTAGAACTGTAGCTGGCTCTGAAAATGATTTCTGAAAAATGGATGGAGGGCTGACAAAAAATCACGAAAAATCTTCAGTGGAGTGGTTGATGGGTAGAACACCCAGTAAAATTGGGAGCTCTGGAAAAAATCACAAAAGGGGTCGAAGGCATGAAACTCAGGAAAGTTGGAAATCAGATCTGAAACTGGCAGAACTGAAATTGAAAGTTGGATGAAAATGGAAAAATAGGGAAAATGAACTAGAAGGCCAACCGAATTTTCTGTGGTGTGGTTGACATCCCTAGAACATCCCCTCCAAATTTGGTGCCCAGAAGATCACGAGGGAGGGCTGCAAAATTCGGACAAGCTGCTACTGCACTGCACGGACAGAATACCGATGAAGACCGTGGCGGTGCGATGGCGGCACGATGGCGGCGGCGGCGATCACTAGAACGATAAGGGAGGCATCACACCTCAGAAGAGCAACCATCTCAGCTGCAAGGGGGATAGGGAGGAGAGAGGAGGGGGGCGCCCAAGGCTGCTCCAAGCAATTTCTTTGATTTCAAATGCATTAATTCTATCCAAAATGGAAAATACAAGCTTATATAGGTTAAATATCAAATCCATCCTCCACCGTTGGATCTAGGGAAGGGGAATGGATGGCTGGGATCAGATATGAACAACACACACAAAAAAGAAATAAAAATTAAGGGGGGGTGGCCTATTGACTAGAGAGACAAGGTAGGTGGGGGTGGGTTGGAATTGTTGACATTTTTGGTCCATTGTCCCCCATGTGGACAATTGACTAGTCCAAGGCTTCTAGATGTCCACCTAGGAGGTTGACCAGACCCACAAGGATGACATGGACCAATGGGAGGGGGTTGGGGGCCCGTGGGACCCCGGGTCCCCAATTTTACAAATAAACCCCTCGTACAATCAAAATTACAAATCGAATAAAACGAAACACACACACATTACACACAAATAACGTCTAAACAAATATGATAAATGTCGAGACTCAGGGGGGAGTCTCCAGGCTGTCTCCGAGCCAGATGGACGCTGAAGTGGCTCGAGTCGTGCTTTGCGTGCGGTACCGATGGCTCGGCGTAACTACTCGGGTGTCCGTACCAATTCTCCTCGGGTGGGAGAAACTCGACCCTGTCGAGTGAGGGTCTGCATCGCTCCGGTATCGCTCCAGAAGGTCCGGATCAATCCGCTGCAACTCTCCATGCGTGATCCACGTGCCCTCGGTAGCGGGCCGTCCTCTCCATCGCACTAGGTAGCGCGGGTAGGATCCACTCCTGGTAATTGTCACATGCTCATCCAGTATATGATCGATATGCTCACGCTGCCGTGACAAAGGGGCTGGAGGTGGACACTCAGGTGTGGGCTCACTCTCAATAGGAGGAGTTGGCGCAAAAGGCTCACTAGGGATCACCGCTGGGTCCCTATATGCAACTAGATCCGAAATATTAAAAGTAGAGCTTATACCGTATTCCTCGGGCAGGTTCACAACATACGCATTGGATCCAACGTGTTTCAACACTCTAAATGGACCGGCTCCGCGAGCTTGCAACTTCTTAACGGTTCCAGAGGGAAACCGTTCAGGTCTTACCCTGATCATGACATATTCGCCCTCTTGAAACTCTCGGTGGTGTCGGTGAGCATCGGCTAGCCCTTTGTAACGCGCATTGCTAGACTCAATGTGACGACGAATGTTGTCATGCAAACTCCTAACATGCTTAGCAAAAGAAAGAAAAAAAACACACGGATGCACACACAACCCTAAACAAACCTAATGTTAGTTCGACCCAATCATATGCAAGGTGGTACAGGACATCCGAATGTGTGCCATGCATACCCTAAGTGTGACCGAATGTCGGTACAACCATAAGACGGTCCTTTGGATTTGGGAGGTTTGGGTGGGACAGGAGGGTCAGGTGTCTCTCGCCCGTGAACGGACTCGGTGGGTGCCGATGGCCCGGCCCATGGGGGAGGGGTATAATGGTGACCTCCCCTTAAGAAGTGGAATGGAGATTGTGGACCAAGGGGCCCACTAAGAAAGGGATCGAAGGGATCAAAGAATGTGTGACCTCTCGATATGGATTCCCTCTTCTCAAGATCCCCTGTGTGGAAGTCTAGAAGGTGTGGTTGATCTCCTTCATCCATGAAGGGAGATGAGACGGTGGGGGTATGATGGTGGACTCTCTCAAAAAGGTGGTGTAAATATGGTGGGTCACGTGGTCCACAAGAGAATGGGTCGAAGGGATCAAAGAAGGTATGACCCCTCGGACTAGGCTTCCACAAATCACTGTCCCACATTTGGAAATCTTGGAGGTGTAAATGATCACCTTCATTCATTGTGAGAGGTGGGACGGCAGTCATAGGTAGAAAGTAAGATTCCTCCCTTGGGCAAATGGGAATGAAGTCGGGCTCGGCCGGCATAGGGAGGAGTAGAAGAACCTTCGTGGTAACATGACCCACGGTGTACACGGAGGTGATGGACCCTAAAGCGGGATGAGTGAAACTACGACATGTGGGTCGGTCGAAGCCTGGAGCCAACAAGTGCGTAAATGTCAATTGCCGGTCTAACCCTTTAAGAGGGTCATCCAATGTATCCACATAGTGACTAGATCGGAAAGTGGTGTGAAATGAATTGATTGGCACTAGAGGTAGGATAGGGTCCATGGATGGGAAGGGAGATGGGGCCAAGCCGTTCTTGAGCCAACTAAGAAGTGGTTCGGCTATGAAAAGTCTACCCGTTAGAAACACGGGTGGCTCGGGCTTTGGTGGCTCCAAATGAGAGGGCTCCGAAATAAGATCGGAAGGTGAGGGTGATGGTAATGGAGCCCTCATGGGTGGGAAAGGCCGTGGGGTAGGCTGTCCGACCGGCTCAGGAATTGACTGAGAGGTAGAGGCTTGCTGAAGGGCGGCATCTGCTCGTCGAATGGCGGCATCAAACCTGGCCTCGAAAGGCTCGCCCTCAAGAGCCACCTGATAACACTGCGCCAGAGAGAACGCGTCGCAGATAAGACATTCATACCGGAAATGAAGTCGCAAACCTCTCCGGAACTGAGAGGCAGTCGTGGTGCTCTCGTTTCCAAATCGGTACACTTCGAAGTCCCTAATGTACTCGGACACGGACTTGCCACCTTGGACGGGTCGACATGGGTTGGCCATAGTTGCCAAAGGATGGGAATGGATCCCTAGGAATGGACATGCAAGGCCATTTTTTTTTTGTTTTAATTTATAAGCCAAATGTTGTGCCAACTAATGCAAGCACCTAGACACGACCTAGAATGCGATGCAAATGCAGGGTTGAAATGTGACTCGGCTACACACCCAGACACGACCAAGATTCGGTACGCGGCGGAGTTAATCGATCCGAAGATCACTCCCGCAAGTGTGCGGCCTTCCCGATAGGCGTAGCCTAACGTTCGGACACCCCTTTAAATATACCAAATTATCGGGATGAAATGCAATTTTAAAACACTTTTTTTTGTTTTGAAAATAATGATGATCCTAGACTTGACTTAGACCGTGCAAGACTTATGCAATGACTACCCTAGACTCGACTCGCTCTGATACCAAACTGATGCGGGACGGACGGAGGAGACGATGCTATATGAGATGGACACGACTCGACCAGCAAAGACATGACTACTAGAGCAACCTTGGCTCGACACTAAGAGCTCTTATGGGCTACACGTTGCTAACAGAAGTGCAAACTCACTCGTCACCCCAGGCGAGGGAAAGCGTGGATCGTGCGCGGTTAAGTAACCGGCAGAGTTCATGGTAGTCTGACTCAACTTCCGGACTCGGATCGAGTCGCGGGACGGGTCACTCTCACACTCACAGCGGTGACATGAACACACGGGCTAGGAACCTACACTCTCGCAGCGGCATAAGACCGTATACTACCTAAGCAAAGTAACGCCGAGAAGTTTAGACCGTTACCTCCACGCACCCGGCGTGGCAAAGACAACCCCGACCGATTTACGGACTCCCGGTTAAACAATTTTATAGCGGTACAAATATTTGACCCACTCCACGCAGGGAGGTAAAAGGTCACATGCGGGGCCCGGGAATCACGCGAATCGGGTTGACGGGTAGCATCTTGATGTCGCCCGGCGGTGCCGAACTTCGCATTTTCGTGCTGTCCGGACGGCGGGTTCTACGGGTCCGTGGGGCCCATGGATGGCGTTGTTCTCTCGGCCTGCTGGGGTGGGGCCCAATGTGATGGAGACCCCTGGTGGCAAGCCTCCCCGGACGGCGGTCAGCCGAAAACGCCGATCGGTGGCCGATCGGCCCCGATCTCCAACTCTTGGAGTTGCTGCCCACGGATTTTCACTTCTATTTTCCGGTGCGCACTGCAGCGAGAACGGCCGCTGCGATCAATCCAGATGCTGGATCGGGGAACATGAGCTATCGTTGGAAAGCTCTCTTGAAATCCTACAATCTAAACCCTAATAAAGGATCTGGATCTACCCGGATCTGGATGTAGTTGAATTTTGAAGCTTTTGTTGTTCAGTACCCGAACTCTCAGATCTGCAAGTAAGTTGTCTGAGAACTACCGTTGACCTCCAGGAAGACGTCCGATTCAGCCTCTAAGCTCCTCACCAAAGTTGTGGGGATTTGAACAAGGAAAATGGAAATAATTTGTGTGAAAGGATTGGAGGAGGCTACGAATTGTTATGAATTTTGCACTGGAAGGTGGTCGGATCTGGACAGAGGTGGGCAGAACTGTAGCTGGCTCTGAAGATGATTTTTGAAAAATGGATGGAGGGCTGACAAAAAATCAAGCAAAATCGTGGGTGGATTTGTTGATGGGTAGAACACCCAGTAAAATGGGGAGCTCTGGGAAAAATCACAAAAGGGGTCGAAGGCGTGAAACTCTGGAAAGTTGGAAATCAGATCTAAAACTGGTAGAACTGAAATTGAAAGTTGGACGAAAATGGAAAAATAGGAAAAATGAACTAGAAGGCCAACCGAATTTTCTGTGGTGTGGTTGACATCCCTAGAACATCCCCTCCAAATTTGGTGCCCAGAAGATCACGAGGGAGGGCTGCAAAATTCGGACAAGCTGCTGCTGCACTGCGTGGACAGAATACCGATGAAGACCGTGGCGGTGCGATGGCGGCACGATGGCGGCGGCGGCGATCAACGGAACGATAAGGGAGGCGTCACACCTCAGAAGAGCAACCGTCTCAGCTGCAAGGGGGATAGGGAGGAGAGAGGAGGGGGGCGCCCAAGGCTGCTCCAAGCAATTTCTTTGATTTCAAATGCATTAATTCTATCCAAAATAGAAAATACAAGCTTATATAGATTACATATCAAATCCATCCTCCACCGTTGGATCTAGGGAAGGGGAATGGATGGCTGGGATCAGATATGAACAACACACAAAAAAAAAGAAATAAAAATTAAGGGGGGGGCCTATTGACTAGAGAGACAAGGTAGGTGGGGGTGGGTTGGAATTGTTGACATTTTTGGTCCATTGTCCCCCATGTGGACAATTGACTAGTCCAAGGCTTCTAGATGTCCACCTAGGAGGTTGACCAGACCCACAAGGATGACATGGACCAATGGGAGGGGGTTGGGGGCCCGTGGGACCCCGGGTCCCCAATTTTACAAATAAACCCCTCGTACAATCAAAATTACAAATCGAATAAAACGAAACACACACACATTACACACAAATAACGTCTAAACAAATATGATAAATGTCGAGACTCAGGGGGGAGTCTCCAGGCTGTCTCCGAGCCAGATGGACGCTGAAGTGGCTCGAGTCGTGCTTTGCGTGCGGTACCGATGGCTCGACGTAACTACTCGGGTGTCCGCACCACAACCTCTCGAACACAGAAACTCTTTTTGTCTCTTCTTCCTGCTGGGGGGCGGTTTCATCGGCTCCGATCTCAAAGCTGTTGTCATAGCCATTGTCGTCAACTGACGACACCATCATCATTTCTCCCACATCTTCTTCATCTGCCATTGATGGGCAGCAGTCTTCATCAGCGGCGGCTGCTTGCATCAGTCGCTGTTGCCCAAGCGAGGGGTTGCCTAGCCCTCAAAAATAGTTCCTGACCAGACAGGTCATCTCTTCCCGACCCCGTTCTTGATGCAGCACGGGGGACAGTTGCCGACCTCCCACAGGAGGGGTATAAGCTAGCTGAGCTCTGTCGGAAGGTTGTTAGAATCTTCGTCCCACAGCTGGGACGTTGGCTTGAAGGGCACAGGCCCGAAAAATTTCACAGTGCGGAGGATCCGCAACCATTTCTTCCTCTTTCGGGGCCAGGCCCCTTCCTCTCTTTCCTTCCCCTCCGTCATGAACAAGACGGCGGGGGACGGGTGCAGCTTGGTGAACATGTTGGACTCTCGTAGGGACCCACACCTGCTTAAATTTCCTTGGCCCGGGGGCCAACTTCTCTCGACCGTAATGGCCGGCTTCTTCTCTTTTCGCCCTTCTTCCAGGGAGGGCTTGATATGAGTTGCGGACGGGGACGGAAGGGACAACCCGATCCGGAACTATCTGCATATCGCGTCCGTTGAGGAAGACGCGCATGCCGCCAACCATCATAGATTTATCGGATTGGGAGAGGGTTCCGGTAACCACAGCAGTACTCCTCCGGATCTACCTGCGCTGACGTCCTCCGGGGTTCCTGTTGCCGGAACCGGGGGGCTAACACATGTATTACAAATCCGACGCCGGCACCGCCGTCCGGTCGTCGTTCACTAGTTGCAGAGGGATTTACGGAGGAAGAATAAACGAAAATAAATGGCGGGGAAGGGGGAAGGATTGGCTCATATCATCGCCATCCCTCACCCCTCTCGCTTACATTCGTCGGAGAAAAAGCAAAAAGCGGAGCAGAAGATAGACGACTTGGACACCCACCTGTTCTAGAAACAGAGTGTCGGAACGCCTTCTTCCTCTCTCACTCTGAAGGGCTTCAGATGAGGATGGGAGACGGCCACTGGGGAACGCTCTAAGAGACTCTGCTTCTTTCACGAGAAAAAAAACCCTTTCTCTCTCGAAGATGACTGGCCCTCCTCCCTCTTTCTTCTTTCTTTTCCTTTCTCAATTGCCCTCTTTTCTATCTGCCTCCTTCTTTTCTTTTCGAACAGCTGCCTCCATATATATATGAGCAGGTTTGAGCTCTTAATCCGGCGTGGAGATTGGCGCGCCGGGGAAGGGGAGCTCCATCCCTTGCGCGTCGGAATAGGAGGGCGCCTGGAGAAGGTTCTTTGCGTGCCGGAATAAGGGGCGCCAGATGGGGGCGCGCTGGTTTAGGGCGTGCCATGTTAATGCTCCTTGCACGTCGCGAATCAGCCGATGAGTCCGGGGATGATTCCGGGGGTCACCGTGAGCATTTATCTCGCCAATGCTCCTTGAAACCTCGACGAGACGCCTTGTTGAAGCTTCCAGGCCAACGTACGGCCATTCTCGGAACTCCCGATGACTTTGGTTTGATCATGCGGGTTTTCCGCTGACACGGCCCTCGGCACTATGATAAGTGTCGCTGGCTCGGCCTGGCTTGTGCTCAAAGCTCCTTAGAGGGTGGGATAACACCCAGGATAGTTCCGCCTGAGCTGGGCGATCATTCGGCCACTAAGGGGCCCATCTGGGCGGGAAGCTGCACCCGTGCCGGGTGACTGGGATCTTCGGCCGACAGAGCTTTCGGTCCTCCGTTCTGGAGAGCCAATGGGACTCTTTCACCTCAGGAGAGCCTTTCATGAGGTGGGTAGCCACTGGGTAGATCGTCGTCCTTGGTCGGACAACGGGTGTAGTGTATGCGGCACGACGGAGTCGATGCCTGTTCATTGGGCAGGCTTGGTCGCACTGCCGGTTGGTTGTGAGTTCATCTCAGCTCTCCTGAGGTGAAGTCCCCATGTTCATACGGGGTGACTCGAGGCTCTGGCAGCTTGAGAAGTCTTCAATATGTTGATCTTTATCGACTTCTGCGCTTCAACAGAACGCATCATTCGTCTTTATGGCTTGATCGCCGACGATCATATTCTGGGTGCCAACAGACAGGACAGCTCCTAGGGAGTCCTTAATGACAGACATGCATAGGATTAAGGGTTTCCCATTGACAGGAGGTTTTAAAACCTGGGGATTGGACAAATAAACTTTCAAATCTTCGTAGGCCTTTTGACAATCTTCATTCCACTCAAATTTGACCCCTGCCTATAGCAGTTCATAAAACGGGCGGCACCTCTGAGAATGTTGGGATATAAATCTTCTAATAAACTGCAAGCGTCCAATCAATCCTCGAAGTTTCGTGATGTTCTTAGGCGGTGGCATGTCCATGACGGCCTTAGCTTTATTAGGATCAATTTGAATCTCCCGTTTGCTAACTATGAAACCTAGCCGCTTCCCTGAAGATACTCCGAATACACATTTCTTGGGATTCATCTTCAACTTATACTCCCTAGCTCTCTAAAGTACCTTGGCCAGAATAGCGGGGTGTTCCTCTTTGATTCTTGACTTCACCAAAATATCATCCACGTAAGCTTCCATATAGACATGCATCATATCGTGGAATATAGCCATCATTGTCCTTTGATAGGTGGCGCCAGCATTCTTCAATCCGAACGGCATTACCACATAGCAATAAGTGTCCCGGGGTGTGGTGAAGGAGGTTTTCTCTTGATCTTCTGGAGCGAGACGGATCTGGTTATAGCCTGAATAACCATCCATGAATGATAAAGCTTCATACTCGGCTATGTTATCTACTAACACATCTATTTGAGGCAGCAGGAAATCATCCTTGGGACATGCCTTATTTAGATCCCTAAAATTAATGCAAATTTGCACCTTTTCGTCCTTCTTGATGACAGGGACTATATTAGCCACCCACTTGGGATATTAAGAACAACTCAAATAAACCTAGCCTTTTGTAATTTATCAACTTCTTCTTTCTTTCTCAAGGCCATGTAGGGGTGGAATCTCCTTAATTTTTGTTTCATGGGTGTTACCCCTGGCTTAAGCACAAGCTGATGTTCCACCAAAGAGGGGTCAAGACCCGGCATGTCCTCATATAACCAGGCAAAAGAATCGTTGAACTCACTCAAAATCTTGATCAACTCCTCTTCAACCTTAGGAGTGAGATTAGCAGAAATAAAGATAGGCCTGGGATCCTCATCAGTTCCAAAATTAACTTCTTTTGTAGGTTCATCCGCTGCTGACGATGGCTCATCGAACCTCTTCAAACCTTGTGCATACAAGTCGGCAATGTCATCTATAACGCCGTCCTCAAGATCGACTGGATCTTTTTCATCCATGACTTCATAAACACCCAATCCGTCATCGCTCCATACCCCTTCTTGCTCCTCATCTTCTTCTAACATAATCATCGTCTCGATGAATTTTGGGCATTTGAGAAGAGCATGACATCGCTGAGCTAGATCCTGCAAAAACCTATCGGTAATAGATTTGGAATGAGGCGCCGGCGGGCACGGCTCAGGTGCGGAGGAAGGGTTGGACGCACTAGAACAAGACCCTACTTCTCTAGACCTAACAGACTCTACTTTTCTAGACTCAACAGACCCTAAACCTAACCTAGGAGAGAGGAAGTCTAATGGAAGGGAAGTAGGGGCCTCATGCCCCTGGGAGGAGGACGGACAGAACACAGTGTAATCTTCCACTAAAATCTTCGTTTCAAAATTGACATTTTTTTTGGAGATCAATGGAGAGCATGCAACAAGATGGAGAGGAAGGAGGAGGAAGCGCGAGAGGGTAAATGGACGGACAGAAGATATTGAAGAAGAGATCAGAGGAGGAGAACCACATACTTGAGAGATCAATGGGTGGGCAGTGCCCACACGGACAAGTTACAATCAGAAATTCAGTTGGTGTTTCTAGCAACAAAGGATCAATCATAACAAGTGGTGAACGGGGTATGAAATCCGTCTTTTGGAAAAGAGACATCAAACGGGAAGGAGACCAAGTGAAAATAATGGGTGAGCTCCCCTTTTCCCGTGGATGGTAAGCCGGCATTCCTTGCGTGTATTGCACAAGCCGCATCTCCGGATTTCTTGGATGGTCCTCTTCAAAGAACAATTTTACAAAAGCTTCCCTGGAATCAACCATATCATCCACGGGCCCCTTAGGCAGCAACGACGGGCCAGAAACTGTGCAAGCAGTATATTCTTTCTCGGTTTGACTTGGCGGTGTAGTGAAAGTACCGGGCTGTAATGGGCCCCTGACAAAGTGCTGACGGTAATCCCAAGCCAACGGTAGCGCATCACTCAGGATAGATAATGAGGACTCTTGATAACCGAGGCCCATTTTTCTCATTTTCCTGCCCCTGGGGACCAGCTTGGTCTGCCCCTGTAGCTGAGCGTCGAGACCTCTGCCCGGTTGATAGCCTAGCTTCAATATGATCTTCCAGCCTTTAGAATCCCTTATCTGGGGCTTCATTCTGACATCCACCTGTGCAACGGCTAGCTTGCGTGGTGCATATGCCCAGGGAAAATCAAGGTCCAGCACCGAGATAACAGGTCGACTACTGGGCCTGAGTGTTGGTAAGATCTTCTCTGAAATGGCTTCGACTGACTGAACCGTGGAGACGCTTTTGACTTTCACCACCCTCCCTTGAAAAGGAAATGTAAGGCATTGATGAGCAGTGGATGGTAGAGCATTGAGATTGTCAATCCATGGTCGACCTAGAGTAGCTTTGAACATGGGGTCGATGTCAAGCACATAAAATTCAATGGCCATTGTCAATGGCCCGAGTTCAGCCTGAATGGTGACTACCCCGTGGCATGGCCTCCTTGAGTTGTCATATGCTGCAATGGTAGTCGGGGTAGGCCTTAGTAGATCTTCTAAAATGTTGCATGCCCTTAGAGTGCTGAGAGCACAGACATTGATAGAAGCCCCGGTGTCCACTAATGCTGCGTCTATGCTTACTTTGTTCAAAATGATAGAAATGCATAGCGGCATTTGACGAGCCTCAAGTATAGGGGAGTGAAGTCATCTTGGCTGTGGCCTATGAAAGTAAGAAGGAAAAGTTCAATCATCGCCATGCCCAATTAAGAAATGTTTTGGAGCGAACATTTGGCATCTTGAAGATGCGATTTCATACATTGCGTGAGGGCAACATGTATCCTTGGCCCACATAGCGCAAGATAGTCCTTGCATGTTGTGTGGTGCAGAACTTCATTCGTCGAGAACAAGGGTTTGATTGGTACTTCAATCGAGTTGGTGATGAAGATGTGCAAGGGGATATTGTTGATGATGAGGATGTTCCCACTGTATCATCCATCAGCCACCAAGAGGTTGCTGCAGGAGAGTGCCTTAGAAATGAGATTGCTAATAGTATTTGGGAGGAGTGAAGTTGGACTTTGATATTTACTTGGATATTTCTTTCATAGATTTTATCTTTGCTTGCTCATGCCAATGTCCGAATGCAGATGGATCCCATCCTCTCAATAGACAATTGTAGCCAGCAGTTCTATGGAGCTCCCTGTTTGCAGTATCCTTCTTAAATTTACTTGATTTTAGCTATAGAGTTTGGGTTGTTGCTAAGGTTTTTATATGTTTTTTCTTTATGTCATGTTCCTGCCCTGATGACTTACAGTTAATTTTCTGTACTTTATTTCTCATGACTATTGTCCAAATTTTTCTTTGTTCAGAATGTATTGTAGGACTGCTATTGTTGGGTATTAAAGCCTTGCTCGATTGCTGCTTTGGTTATGAAGTAATTGCTCGATTGGTATTGATGGTGCGACAGATGACGAGGATAGACAATTTTTTTCTTGTCTTCAATGTAACAGTTTTGCATTCTATAAAAATATATAATATATATAGTCTGTGAGAAATGAACAACTCTACAATAATGAACAACTGTGCATTTTTTTTGTTTCAATGTAACACTTGTAAACTTTACAGTATAATAAACAACTTTGATTTTCATCTTACTATTATATGCCTGCACTTTGTGTGACTATTGATATATGCTGCCAAGTGAATGGATATCATCTATGTCTATTTTAAATAATTAGTTTTTAATATTTATAGTATTATAGCTACAAAAGTCAAGCAGAAATGATACTATGAAATGTATCATATCATTGTTGCAAAAGTTGAGTATATATGTACATGATATTAGTCATGTGAAATAATGTAATTATTTAAAGTCAAGCTATCTGCCCCCTTATTCAAGTATTTGTCACCCTTATTGCTGTATTTGTCAATGCTCTATTTGTCCCTAGTCTTGAGACTTCACCGTTTGAACCAAAAACGGGGGCAGTCCTTGAGAACCGGACATGTCTTGCAAGGGCCTCTTTCGTATTTTCCCTCACTCGGGGTCAAAGGGAAGGAATCCGGACGACTCGCCGTTAAATCTTTTAATGGGGGTATTTTTATGAGTTTCTTATCATTTATGGTATTTTTCTATCATTTTCATAATTTTTTTATTATTGTTATACTATTACACTCATTAATTACCATTTTTATGGTTTTTTATCATTTTCATAATTATATTATTATTATTGTACTGTTATATTTATTAATTATCATTTTTATTGTTTTTTTATCATTTTTACAAATACTTTATTATTATTATATATTACATTTATTAATTGTCATTTTTATAGATTTTTTATCATTTTTATAATTATTTTATTATTATTATATTGTTACATTTATAAATTATCGTTTTATGATTTTTTTATCATTTTTATAATTATTTTATTATTATTACGCTGTTACATTTATTAATTATTATTTTTATGATTTTTTTCTTCTCTTTTTGGTTCATCTTTCGTATGTTAGAGCAGCATGGAGGTTTCACTTCAAGGCATGGGTGATAAATAGATGATAAGGGAGACAAATAGGTGTCAGAGGTGACAAATGGATGCTAAGGGCGACAAATGAGTTATTAGGGATGACAAATGGATGCTAAGGGTGACAAATAGGTATCAGGGGTGACAAATGGATGCTAAGGGCGACAAATGAGTTATTAGGGATAACAAATGGATGATAAGGGTGACAAATAGGTATCAAGGGTGACAAATGGATGCTAAGGGTGACAAATAGGTATCTAGAGTGATAAATGGTTGCTAAGGGTGACAAATAGGTATCATAGATGATAAATGGATGCTAAGGGTGATAAATAGGTATCATGGGTGACAAATGGATACTAAGGGTGACAAATAGGTATCAGGAGTGACAAATGGATGCTAAGGGTGACAAATAGGCATCATGGGTCACAAATGGATGCAAAGGGTGATAAATAGGTATCAGAGGTGACAAATAGGTATCAAAGGTGACAAATGGATGCTAAGGGTGACAAATAGGTATCAGGAGTGACAAATAAATGCTAAGGATGACAAATGAGTTATTAGGGGCAACAAATGGATGATAAGGGTGACAAATAGGTATCAGGGGTGACAAATGGATGCTAAGGGTGACAAATAGGTATCAGGGGTGACAAATGGATGTTAAGGGTGACAAATAGGTATCAGAGGTGACAAATGAATGCTAAGGATGACAAATAGGTATCAGAGGTGACAAATGGAGATGACAAATATGTATCAGGGGTAACAAATGGAGATGACAAATATGTATCAGGGGTAACAAATGGATGCTAAGGGTGACAAATGGCTTTCAATCTGAACTCTTACTCAATTCAAGTTAGTTGGTTATGTGCTTTTTTTCTTTTTATGTAATTTTTATAATTACCCATTTTACATTATCATTTTAAGCAATTTTTATCATTATCTCACTGCTAGAGTTGATTGTTCATCGTCATTTTTTTATCTTTAAGGATTTTTTTTTTGCAAGCTTCAGTTCAAAAATAGCAAAAGGCCTGCTGGCAAGGGAGATGGGGTCAACCCCATGCCAAGGTGGGGTCGACCCCACCTTCAACAGGACAAGAAACAACCCTTTTTTTTAGAATTCTAAATTTTGATGATTTTTTTTGTGCGATCCGGATCCGACCCGTCCGATTCTGATCGGGACAACTCGGGTCCGGTTCACATTCGACCCGTCTGACTCGCTCGAGTCGGCCCGATCCGTAACGAGTCCAATAACCCTTTTTTTGACTCGGGCGATCCAAGCAGGATCATGACCCGTTTTTGCCTTGATCCGGTATGGCACGGCCGAGTCGGCCCGAGTCCGACCGAGTCGGCGAACCATGCCCAAGCAAAAGTTGAGCTGAACTCAAGAATTTTGTAATGGGTCGGTTTATTTTTCAGAAGTGAAAGGTGTCTCAATTTGAATCGTACTCATTGCAATGGTAAGAAGTCATCCATTATCATCAAAGTTAAATACATATTTTGTTATATAGAATGAATATTACAAAATTATAAGCCATAGATGTATTAACTTATAAATTAGTATCATATCAAATTTCATACCGTAATCATGAGTTTTTGGCCAACAAACTGCTGAACAAATTTATATTAAATTATCATTGGTGTAAGGTATTAGGAAGAATTTATTATAAATTATCGGCCCAGTGCGAGGTCGTGCGACGGCCATAACGGGGGCAGTCCCAGAGAATTAATGGGGGTATTTTTATGAGTTTCTTATCATTTATACTATTTTTCTATCATTTTCATATTTTTTTTATTATTGATATACTGTTACACTCATTAATTATCATTTTTATGGTTTTTTTGTCATTTTTATAATTATTTTATTATTATTATACTGTTACATTTATTAACTATTAATTTTTATGGGTTTTTATCATTTTTACAATTACTTTATTATTATTACACTGTTTCATTTATTAATTATCATTTTTATGGATTTTTGTCATTTTTGTTGGAATTGATGAACAATAAGATCTAGAGGGAGGTGAATAGATCTACCCCAAAATTCGCAGAAGTGAGTCGTTAAAATGCGGAATTAAAAGATTTAGCCAATCACTATCAATTTAGACAACTGAGATCAACATTCAAAAGCTCTAGCTCGTTATAGACTAGCAGCAGAGAGATTGAAGGAGAATTATATATGATGGCAGAAATTAAATTACTATCAGATAGACGGCAAATTGGTTGTAGAAGAGATACAAGGCGGAGGTGTGACTCAAAGAGTCTACTCACGCAAGAATGACTACCTTTTAGATAGGTTTAACTTATCCTTCCACTAGCATCTTTTTATATACCTCTTCACAATTCAACAGTTATGAGCAAAATCTAGAGAACTATATCCAACAGAATTAAAAGAGATATTCAGCGAGGTAGATGCACAAAGTTAACAGCCAGCAATAGCAATCACACAAGAGGCACAAGAAATTTTAGGTGGTTCGATCTCGAACTAGAGATCTACGTCCACCCCTTATTCAACTGAGTAAGGATTACTGCTAACGTACAGCTTGAATCCGCTGATCCACAGCTTTGGGGATTCAATCCATACAAACCGCTGATCCATAGCTTTGGGGAATTAATAGATCCCAGACCGCTGAGCCTCACAGCTTGATCTGCTGAGCTTCACAGCTTGCTTCCAAGGAATACTTCCTTGCCGCTGACACACAGCTTAAGAAAATATAGTAGAAACGAAAACAACAAGAACCAAATCAAAGAAGAACTCAAATCAATCTGTAGCTCTCTTTGAGCAGAACGACTCTGGATTTGATCTAGAAGTCGAGACAAACTAGACTCCTCTCATAGCTCTCTTGGACACTCACTGCTTTCTGAAAAATTCTCCGATCCCCTATATTCACTCCTTCTTGTCACTCTTTCTCTTCATTGCTACTGACTCCTCTCTCTTTTGAATTCTTGGGACTCTCTGATCTTCTGATTCTTCTTCGTTGTATTCTGCTCAGCGATCAGGCCTTTATTTATAGACTCGTGAGAGAGACTGGGCGCGTGGAGAACACGTTCTTGCCCAAGGAAGTTTGAACATATGTGCTGTTGGATGTCCACATGGCGGATGGTGAAGGTTTGCTGTCCACGTGACTAATTTTCTTGTTTGAGATTTTCCTTGGATCGTGTGCCTGTGGATAAATACCTCGAGCCACGTGATTGCCTTTCATATGTTCAATTCTGGTTCGTTCAGTGACTTAAGTCCCTGTTAATTTGAACATAAGGCAGAAGGCATTTTGTCAAACACTTTGTAACCATGAATGGATAACTAATGTGCGTTGACCTATAGAGATAAAAGTCACAGTGCATGAATGATTTTTCAAACAAGTGTGAGAGATGCATAGAATTGACTGAGCATAATGCACATATGATGCATTGACATGATATGAAACCTAGACACACTAGTATTAGCCTATTACTGGTATGCTCAAACCCAACAGTGCATGTGCTTAGACCTATTAGTGCAAGTTAGCATATATGCTCAGACCTTATTATGCACACTAGAACATGTGCTTAGACTTGATAGTGCAATAAGCAAAACATGCACAGACCTTATAGCTATTGGTAACACATGTGCACCGACCTTATACATGCACAAGGCATATGTGCATCGACGTTCATGCAATGAAATGGACATGTGCACCGACCTTATAGTGCTATATGCAAAACATGCACCGACTTTGTTTAGCATGTTGTAGCACGTGCACAGACCTAACATAGTGTGCACCGACCTGATAGTGCTATGCGCACAGACTTTCCTTTGTGCTAGCGAAAGGTGCACTGACCTTTGTCTGTGATACAATGCACATGTGCACAGACTTTGCTCTGTGCTAGCGAAAGGTGCACCGACCTTTCTGATGAATAAGGCATAGACGTGCATCGACCTATATGAATAAAGCATTAACGTGCAATGACCTTATATGACTTAGACATATGTATGCACCGACTTATATGAAGCACATACCTTCATGCTGCATGTGCTCAGACTTTATGTGCAGCGATAGACATATGCACCGACCTTATATATGAACAACTACACATCTTACTGCATGGTACTACAGAATGATGACAGTTATATCAATATTAAAATTAATGATCAAAAACACAATTGTCAACCTCTAAATCACATACACAGAGCACTGTTACCAATATCAAAATTTAAGACAGAATCTATTATTGCCAATATCAAAACATGAAGCAAAATTCATTGTTGCCAACATCAAAACACATTAAATCCAAGAGATAAAAAAATTAGAGAGGACACAATATTTTCCTCCACAAACTCCCCTCAACAATTTTTACAATTGATGGGAATCGACGTCAAGCACTGACTTTTATTTTTGCACTGGTGTCCTTTTAGTTTGCTTTTATATCCTCGGGAAAGTATGTACGCAATTGTAAGGCTTTATAAGCCAATGTGTCATTCCCTTGGATTTTTTAGGTTTTTGTGCAAATTGTTAGTAGGTCCAGCAAGGGGGCCCTCACTCCTTCCTCATTGGTCCAAGTGGCACCATTTGGGTCCATGTGGGGCTGGTCAAAGGTCCTAGGTGGCATCTAGAAGCTTGGACTAGTCATGGGAGACAATTGGACCAAAAAGTCCAATTTGGACACTCATTGGTCAAGGGGGCGCCCCCTCCCTTTAATATAGTTTAATGTGGTTCCAAACCACATGGGATAATTAGTTTTGACCTCCCTAGTTTACCCTCCCTAACCCTAGATCTGAGGGCATTTTGAGTCATTTTCCATTTTGTATAAATGCATGTATTTCCACATTTTGTTAGAATTAATGAAGTGAAATTTCAGAAAATTGCTTGGAGCCTCCAAGGAGGGTGCGCCCCTTACCTCTCTCCCCCTGGTTCATCTTCTTCCTCCAACTCTCTAGGGTGTGATACCCATTCTCCTTAGCCCCTCTGAGTTCACCTCTGCTGCCGCCGCCGCCGTTCGTGCCGCCGTCGTGCCGCCACCGCTGCTACATCGAAGTTCTGTCCAAATCAGGATAGAACCTCTCCTCCAAAATTGTATCTCTGGTTCTTGTTATCTGATTAAGCCCTAATTTTGAGGGTCTTTTCTGTCCATCTCCCCTAACCTCCAGTTAAAATTTCGTGTCATTTAGAGTCCATTTGATATTTTTTCCGTATTTTTGTTTGTCCTCTGAGTAATCTGCCCTTTTGCAGACCTACGGGACAAAGTCTCCTTGTTGCAATTTCCCCACCCACGTATAAAATTTTATAAAATCCACAAAAATTCCCTAGTGTTCCTCACGTATACCCCCTTCCACCATAAGTTTCGTTGAGTCAAAAAACATCATTGAGCCCTTGGTCAAAGGTCTGTTTCAGGCAGATTCATCTCTACCCTGTGCGTCTGTCAGTCCGGGTCAGAAAAAAAAAGGCAGCTTGCAGTCATTATTATTTTTAATCTGTTCTGTGGATGGAGCCACCAAAAATATATGTTGTATAACTCTGAGTCCTTTATCCATCGGTACCTCTTGTGCATCAATCCGACATCGGATCTGGTCGTAGGAATTCTTTTCGTGAAGGTGTGCAGAGTAGATCTGAATTCAGCCAGCACAATTCAGTCTGGGAGAAAATTCAGAAATAAATATCAAAGGTAAACTTCAGCGACCGCCCCTTCAGGGAGTCGTTCAGGGATGCCCTGCCATCGTCCCAGCCAAGCCTCCGGAAGATCTCAGGAAGGCGACGTTCCTTTGGAAATCGTTGTTTGCTGTCCAGCGAGTCAGCAACCGAGTTGGCGCAGCACCGAGTTAGAATAGTGCCGAGTCAGACCAGCAGGCCGAGTTCGTGCCGTACGCACCTCCAGATTGCTGCCCGTCAACCTAGGGTCGGTCCTCCCTGGCCCCACTTGTAGCCCTTTACCTCCCTGCGTGGAGTGGGTGATAAAATTCACTATTGTAATTAACTTTTACCGTTATTACCGGTAGTTACTGTACTTGGCCGGGAACGTCTTCCCCACGCCCAGAGTGTGGAGGTAAACTCGCTGCCCTCCTCGTAGGCATTACTTTACTCGTATATTTTTTTATATGCCGCTGCATGAGTGGTAGATTATCTAGCTTGTTATCATTTTACCACCGCTGCGAGAGCGAGAGTGAGTGACCGTCCCGTGACTCAATCCGAGTTAACACGGAAAGGCCGATACCCGAGACTCACTGCCGGTTTCTCAACCGCGCACGGTCCCACGTCTTCCCTCTCTAGCGACAATCGCGAGCTAGAGTCCCAGGTCGCGTGTCTGTCCCGCATCAATTTGGTATCAGAGCGCCAGTTGAGTCTAGGGTAGTCTGGTGGAAACAGACAAAAAAAAGTGTCATTTACGTCTAGTCATTGTCTAAGTCGGTCTAAGGTTGCACTTGCATCCCATTAATCGGTATATCAAAAGGTGTTGTCCGAACGTTAGGCTACGCCTATCGGGAAGGCCGCACACTTACGCGAGTGATCTTCGGATCGATTAACTCCGCCACGTACCGAATCTTAGTTTTGTCTAGGTGTGTAGTCGAGTCTCATTTCAACTTTACATTTGCATTGCATTCTAAGTCGTGTCTAGGTGCTTACATTAGTTTGCATAACATTTTGATTATAAAACAAAAACAAAAAAAATGGCCTTGCATATCCATTCCTAGGGGATCCAACCCCATCTTTGCAACCATGGCCACACCCCGAGTCCATAGTCCCGAGGAAGTGGCCGAAATGTTCCGAGCTCTTATGGGAGCAATGAAGGGGTTGAGTACAAGCCTGGATCGGTTGACTACAGGGGTAGATCGGATGGAAGGGTACTTCCCAGTGCCACCCCAGTCGGGGAATCCTTCCCCACCCATGAGAGCTCCATTATCATCACCCTCATCTTTCGATCTTATTTCGGAGCCCTCTCATTTGGAGCCACCAAGGTCCGAGCCACCCGTGTTTCTAACGGGTACGCTTTTCATCGCCGAGCCACTACATAGTTGGCTCAAGGATGGCTTGGTTCCACCTTCCTATCCACCTATGGACCCTACCCTACCTTTGGTGCCCGTCAACTCCTACCATACTACATTCCGATCTAGTCACCATGTTGACACATTGGGTGACATTATTCTTGGTTTAGGTTGGCAATGGAAGTTGACGCATCTATTGGCCCGAGGCTTCGACCAACCCACTAGTCGTAGCTTCACCCATCCAGTCATAGGGTCCATTACCTCCGTATGCACCATGGGTTGTGTCACTACATATATCCTCTTATTCCTCCCCATGCCGGCCGAACCCGACTTCATACCCTTTTGCCCGAGGGAGGAACCATACATCCTACACATGATCACCGTCCCACCTACAATGCATGAAGGTGACTATCCACACCTTCAAGACTTCTACACCGGGGACCGTGACTTGTGGGAACCCACCATAAGGGGTCATACCTTCTTTGATCCCTTTGACCCATTCCCTAGTGTACCCCTAGACCCACCATATATACTTCACTTCTTCGAGAGAGTCTACTACTACACCCCTACCCCACGGGCCGGGTCATATATACCCACCAAGCCCAATCTCGATACACCCACACCCGGCTCGTCCACACCTGGCTCTCCTAGCCCTCTCAAGTCTCCCAAATCCAAAGGGCCGTTCATGCATGACTGGGTCATACTTGGGCGTCTAGGTGTTTCCCATACCACCAACCTTCAGGTACATAAGATGCATGCATGGCACATATTCGGGTGTCCTGGTCCGTCGTCACACACGTACGGGTCGGACTAACATTAGGTTTGTTTAGGGTCCGTGTGTGTCTTTATTTCGTCCGGTTTGTTTGTCAAGTGCATTATGTGTTTGTGCGTACATTGAGTCAAGTCAGTTTTGTGCGCTCGCATTGTTAGTCCCTTTCGAGTACGAGACTTATCGTACTTTGGGATCGGCTCTACGCTACATATCGGATCTAGTCACATAAGGGACTTAGCGGTGATTCCTAGTGAGTCTTCGAGCCACCTCCCTTCATTTGAGAGTGACCCCACCCCGGAGTGTCCACCTCTAACCTCATTTCCCAGCAGCGTGTTCATATTGAATCTATACGGGATGAGCAGGTGTCGATTACTTGGAGTGGAGCGTACTCCGCGCTTCCAGGTTCGGTGACGGATCCGCCGGAGCTACCCGAGCAGTCGCACCCCTTACTCGACGGGGTCGAGTTCCTCCCACCTGGGGAGAGTTGATGGGAATCGACATCGAGCACTGACTTTTATTTTTGCACTTGTGTCCTTTTAGTTTTCTTTTATATCCTCGGGAAAGTATGTACGCAATTGTAAGGCTTTATAAGCCAATGTGTCATTCCCTTGGATTCTTTGAGTTTTTGTGTAAATTATCAGTAGGTCCAGTAAGGGGGCCCTCACTCCTTCCTCATTGGTCCAAGTGGCACCATTTGGGTCCATGTGGGGCTGGTCAAAGGTCCTAGGTGGCATCTAGAAGCTTAGACTAGTCATGGGAGACAATTGGACCAAAAAGTCCAATTTAGACACCCATTGGTCAAGGAGGCGCCCCCCTCCCTTTAATATAGTTTAATGTGGTTCCAAACCACATGGGATAAATAGTTTTGACCTCCCTAGTTTACCCTCCCTAACCCTAGATCTGAGGGCATTTTGAGTCATTTTTCATTTTGTATAAATGCATGTATTTCCACATTATGTTAGAATTAATGAAGTGAAATTTTAGAAAATTGCTAGGAGCCTCCAAGGAGGGTGCGCCCCTTACCTCTCTCCCCCTGGTTCATCTTCTTCCTCCAGCCCTCTAGGGTGTGATACCCATTCTCCTTAGCCCCTCTGAGTTCACCTCTGTTGCCGCCGCCGCCGTTCGTGCCGCCGTCGCGCCGCCACCGCCCCTACATCGAAGTTCTATCCAAATCAGGATAGAACCTCTCCTATGAAATTGTATCTCTGGTTCTTGTTGTCTGATTGAGCCCTAATTTTGAGGGTTTGATCTGTCCATCTCCTCTAACCTCCAGTTAAAATTTCGTGTCATTTGCAGTCCATTTGATATTTTTCTCGTATTTTTGTTTGTCATCTCAGTAATCTGCCCTTTTGCAGACCTACGGGACAGAGTCTCCTTGTTATAATTTCCCCACCCACTTATAAAATTTTATAAAATCCACAAAAATTCCCTAGTGTTCCTCACGTATACCCCCTTCTACCATAATTTTTGTTGAGTCAAAAAAAATCATTGAGCCCTCGGTCAAAGGTCTGTTTCAGGCAGATTCATCTCTGCCCTGTGTGTCTATCAGTCCGGGTCAGAAAAAAAAGGTAGTTTGCAGTTGTTTTTATTTTTAATCTGCTCTGTGGATGGAGCAACCAAAAATATATGGTGTAGATCTCTGAGTCCTTTATCCATCGGTACCTCTTGTGCATCAATCCGACATCGGATCTGGTCGTAGGAATTCTTTTCGTGAAGGTGTGCAGAGTAGATCCGAATTCAGCCAGCACAACTCAGTCCGGGAGAAAATTCAGAAATAAATATAAAAGGTCAACTTCAGCGACCGCCCCTTCAGGGAGTCGTTTAGGGACGCCCTGCCATCGTCCCAGCCAAGCGGCGCCTCCGGAAGATCTCAGGAAGGCGACGTTCCTTTGGAAATCGTTGTTTGCTGTCCAGCGAGTCAGCAACCGAGTTGGCGCTGCACCGAGTTGGAATAGTGCCGATTCGGACCAGCATGCCCAGTTCGTGCCGTACGCACCTCCAGATTGCTGCCCGTCAACCCAGGGTCGGTCCTCCCGGGCCCCACTTGTAGCCCTTTACCTCCATGCGTGGAGTGGGTAATAAAATTCACTGTTGTAATTAACTTTTACCATTGTACCGGGAGCTACCTTACTTGGCCGGGAACGTCTTCCCCACGCCCGGAGCGTGGAGGTAAACTCGCTGCCCTCCTCGTAGGCATTACTTTACTCGTATATTTTTTTATATGACGCTACATGAGTGGTAGATTATCTAGCTTATTATCATTTTACCACCACTGTGAGAGCGAGAGTGAGTGACCGTCCCGTGACTCAATCCGAGTTAACGCGGAAAGGTCGATACCCGAGACTCACTGCCGGTTTCTCAACCGCGCACGGTCCCACGTCTTCCCTCACTAGGGACGATCGCGAGCTAGGGTCCCAGGTCGCGTGTCCGTCCCGCATCAACAATTATTTTATTATTGTTATACGGTTACATTTATTAATTATCAATTTTTATGAGTTTTTTGTCATTTTCATAATTATTTTATTATTATTATACTGTTACATTTATTAATTATCATTTTTATGAGTTGTTTATCATTTTTAAAATTATTTTATTATTGTTATATTGTTACATTTATTAAATATCATTTTTATGATTTTTTATCCTTTTCATAATTATTTTATTATTATTATACTATTATATTTATTAGTTATTATTTTTATGGTTTTTTTTTCTTCTCTTTTTGGTTCATCTTTCGTATGTTAGAGCAGCATGGAGGTTTCACTTCAAGGCATGGGTGATAAATAGATGATAAGGGAGACAAATAGATGATGGGAATCGACGCCGAGCATGTACATTTCATTTTGCATTTATGTCCTTTATTTTATTTTTATATCCATGGGAAAGTATATGCGCAATTGTAAGGCTTTGTAAGCCAATGCGTCATTCCCGTCGATTGTGTGGGTTTCTATGTAATTTACCAGTAGGACTAGCAAGGGGGCCCTCAGCCCTTTCCCATTGGTCCATGTCACTCATGTGGGGCTGGTCAACCATCCTAGGTGGCCATCTAGAAGGGTTGAATGTCAAATGCCACATGGGTAGACAAGTGGATTAAAAATTCAAAGGTAGGCTACCTACCTCACCTACCTTGTCCCCCATTAGAATTAATTAGGAATTTCATTTTTTTTATTTTATTTGGATCAAATATGAAGTCTCTTAAATGCCCCTCTAGATCTTAGATCTAAGGGTATTCATGGTCTTTTTCTTATTTATTATATAAGTCATGTATTTCTATTATTCTAGAATTAATGAAAGAGAAAAAGCATTGTGCAAGAGCCCCCCCTTGTGAGAATTTCAACCCTCTCTCTCTCTCCCTGGTTTTCTTCATCCCCAACCCCCAATTCTAGAGTGGAACCCCTCTATCTCCTCCCCCTCAATCTCTGAGTTCATCTCCGGTGCCGCTGCCCCCGTTTGTGCCGCCATCGAGCCACCGTCGGAAGTTCTGTCCAGGTTCTGTCCTGCTAGACAGAAGGCCACTTCGAGAATTACTTCTCTCGTCCCCGACATCTTCTTGATCTGAAATTTTCAGGGAGTGTTCCTATCTTGTATCCCCATCTCCAAAAAAAATTTCACATCCAAAATCTTCTTTTGATATTTTTACATTTTTGGTCTTCAATCTTCCCTAGATCTATCAGATGTTTGTTCACTGTGACAGTCCTCTTGAGTTTCCCATATTCGACCCCTCTTTTGATTTTCCCAGGAACCCCCAATTTTATTGAAGGTTCTGTCCACCTTCCCCTATCACCACGAATTTTCTTGATTTTTGGTTTGCCCTCCACATATTTTCTAAAATTTGTCCAAGTTACAAAATCTGTTCTGTCTGCTTCAGTCCAGATCCGACCCACCGCTAGTATAAAATTTCTATAAAATTCAATTCTCCACAAAACTTTTCACAAAAGCAGCTTGGAAATTCAGTCAAGGCAAGATCTGGAGCACACCATTTTTTCTCTCTGGTCCTATATCGAAGTATTTCGAGTTAGCTTTCCAACGGCGCCAGTTTTGTGTCGATCCGACATCGGGGCTGATCGCAGCGTCCGTTCTCGCCGGAGCGCGCGCCTGAAAACAGAACCGGCAGATCTGTGGCCGGTTATTCCGACCGGTGCCGAACGGAGCCGCCCGGCCTCCGGTCGACGTTCCAGCGTGCCGCCATCCAAGGGAGTGCTTCCCTAAGCATCCCCACTACTGCGGGGCCACCGGGTCCTACACGGCTCGTTCGGCCAGCACGCAGGCCCCACGGTCGCAAGTACGTGTGCTGCCGAAGCTACGCGAGAAGCCGCCCGTCAACCCGAAATCGGTCCTCCCAGACCCACTTGTGTAGCCCTTTACCTCCCTGCGTGGAGTGGACAGTGATTCATTGCTGTAATATATGTGTGTTGATTGTCCCGGGAGTACGAGTTCGACCCGGTCCGTCTTCCCCATGCCCGGTAGCGTGGAGGTATCGTTTTCGCTCCCTTATCGGCATTTACTTTCTTTCGTATATATATCTTTACGCCGCTGCTAGAGAGCATGTGTAGGGACATCTAGCTCGCTATATGATGTTTATTACCGCTGCTGCGAGAGAGAGAGTGACCGTCCTGTGACTTGATCTGGGCACGAGAGAGAGCCGACCATCCTAGCTCATTGCCGGTTTCTCAACCGCCCACGTCCGACGCTTCCCTCGTTAAGGGACAATCGCGAGCTTGTCGTGTCCGTGGTCCGTCCCGCATCAATAGGTGTCAACGGTGACAAATGGATGCTAAGGACGACAAATGACTTATTAGGCATAACAAATGGATGATAAGGGTGACAAATAGGTAGTAGGGGTGACAAATGGATACTAAGGGTGACAAATAGGTATCATGAGTGACAAATGGATGGCAAGGGTGACAAATAGGTATCAGAGGTGACAAATGGATGTTAAGGTGATGGGAATCGACGCCGAACTAGTACTTCTCATATTGCATTTATATCCTTTAGTTTATTTTTTTATCCATGGGAAAGTATATGCACAATTGTACGGCTTTATCGGCCAATGCGTCACTCCCGTAGATTATGTGGGTTTCTATGTAATTTGCCCATGGGACCAGCAAGGGGGCCCTCAGCCCTTTCCCATTGGTCCACCTAGACCATGTGGGGCTGGTCAACCAGCCTAGGTGGCCTTCTAGATGAGTGGACTAGTCATATGCCACATGGGTAGACAAAGGGTTAAGAATGTCAACATTCTACACCCATCCCACCTACCCCCATTCAACCTTCCATTCAAAACCTACCCATAGTCAATAGGCCGCCCCCCCCTTCATTTTTTAATGTTTTTTTTTTGTGTTTGTGGCATGTAATCCCAGCCCTTCAATCCCCATCCCTAGATCTAAGGGTGGACAATTGATTTGGTTGGAATCATATAAAAGATTGTATTTTTATGTGAAAATCAATGAAAATCAGAATTTTGTTGAATGAGCAAGAGCTAGCTGCGCCCCCAGCCCTCTCTCCTCTGGTTCTCCCCTTCCCAAGCCTCCATTCTAGAGTGGTATCTCCTTTCCCCACCCTCCGGTGATCATCGGTGCCGCCGCCGCCGCCGTTCGTGCCGCCATCGAGCCGCCGCTGCAGTTCTGTCCGTGCAGTACCACAGCAACTTCCACGAAATTCCCACCTCAGCCATGAGCTCAGATCGATCTGGGAATTTTACTGGGTGTTCTATAGGTTCAAGAGCATCTCCTAAATTTTGTTTTGTCATTCAGATCCCGTTTAGTATTTTTAGATTTTCGTCCACTCTTCCACTTCTGTTCTATCTGCTGTCTGTTTCCATTTTCACCCGCCCTAAGTTTTAGGTCTTAGGCCCACTTTTTGATTTTTTTTCATCTCAAAAATTTTACTGGCGTTTTATTCCATCCACCCCTTCATCCACAATTTTTCTTAATTTTGTTTTCATCCATCTCATATTTTCTAAAAATCGTCCTCAGTCCCATCTACAGTTCTGTCCACCTGTTCCCAGATCCGACCACCAGTCACTCCAAAAATCATATCAAATCACCCCCACCTCCAACTCTAATTCCAAAAATTTTCCCAGTTCCGTGGTTTGATTATCTACAACTTTTAAGAAGAGCTCAAAGTCCGAATCCCACTGTAAGTAGGCAGTCAACGGCCTTTTATAGGGATCTAACATGCTGATCTGAGATTTCTGGAGCAGTGGAGCAGAAGATTGAAAAATATCTAAGGCCCTGGTCCGCATAGGTTCAGAGGAATCCACTGGCTCTACATTTGAGGATTTTGAGTCCTCTTTCCAACGGCACTGGTTTCGTCGCATTCCGGCGACGGGGCTGATCACAGCGGCCATTTTCGTCCGAGCGCGCGCTGCAAAACAGCAGCAACCAGCCCGTGGGCAGCAATTCCGACGGGTACCGAACGGAGCCGCCCGGCCTCCGATCGCCGTTCTAGCGTGCCGCCAGCCCGAGGATCGCTTCTACCAGTGTCCCCACCATAGCGGTGACACCGGGTCCCACACGGCCCCTCCGGACAGCGCGTGGGCCCCACGGTCGTGATTACGCGTGTAGCCGAATCAACACACGAAGCTGCCCGTCATCCCGAATTCGGTCCTCCCGGGCCCATTTGTGTCGCCCTTTACCTCCCTGCGTGGAGTGGGCATATTCCCATTGCTGTAATTATTGTGTGTTAAGTTCCCCGGGAGTACGAGTTTCGGCCGGGTCCGTCGTCCCCACGTCGAGCGCGTGGAGGTATCGTTCTCGCTCCCTACACTCGGCATTTGCTTATTTTCATATATACTTGTTTATGCCGCTGCTAGAGAGCATGATAGGGTAACTAGCTCGCTTTCTATTTATATCACCGCTGCTGCGAGAGTGAGCATTACCGTCCCGTGACCCGATCCGGGCACGAAAGAGAGAGCCGACCACCCTAGCTCTTGCCGATTTCTCAACCGCGCACGTCCGACGCTTCCCTCGTTAAGGGACGATCGCGAGCTTGACGTGTCCGTGTCTCGTCCCGCATCAATTTGGTATCAGAGTGAGTTGAGTCTAGGGTGTCAAAAAAAAAGAGTGTCATTTACGTCTAGTCATTAGTCGGTCTAAGTCGTGTTTAGGGTCATCATTGTTTTTAAACAAACAAAAAAAGTGTCTTTTCGCATTTGCATCCCTTTACTCGGTATATCAAAAGGTGTTGTCCGAACGTTAGGCTACGCCTATCGGGAAGACCGCACACTTGCGCGAGTGATCTTCGGATCGATTAACTCCGCCACGTGCCGAGTTTTGGTTACGTCTAGGTGCATCATCTTGTAGTGTGCATTTGCATTAGTCGGTGTCTCCTACTCCGTGTCTTGCATGCCCACTCGTCGAGGTACTCAATACTCACCCCCACCACCACCAATGGCGGAATCCCGAGTCTATAGTTCCGATGAGGTGGCCACTATGTTCCGAACTCTTATGGGAAAAATGGATGGGTTGAGTGATCGCTTTGAAGTGCTAAGCACCCGAGTGGATAGGATGGAAGGGTTGAGTACCCAAGTGAATGATCTAGGCACCCGCCTAGAAGAGAGGGTGAAGGCCGTAGAGGATAGGGCCGCCGGGTCAAGCCAGTCCGTTCAGGGATTGCTCGGGAGAGTCACCGCACTAGAGAAAGGACCAGCCGAGACACACCCGATTGTCCCAGTCCAGGCACCCGCCCCACCTACACAAGGTCAACCGGAGCCGGTTCATCAACCCGCGACTCCAAGGGTTCAAGGGGTAGCTACTAGGAGGCACGAAGTCCCCGAGGTGCATGACTACGAGTCCGATAATGAGCATCGGGGACATGGTCGTGATCATCGCCATACACGGCGTACCCATGACCAAGATATGGATGAACGGGCCATTCAGACCGTTCGGGCCGACCCTCCCACCTTTGACGGGTCCTTAGACCCGAAGGTCTACCTTGATTGGGAGGCTGGTATGGATCGATATTTTGAGTGGTTCGAGATGTCGGACCAACGAAAAGTCAAGTATGCCAGGATGAAACTTTTAGGCCAAGCCCAAACCTATTGGAGAAACATGGAGAACCTATTGTTTCATTGTCAAGAACCCCCGATCGATACATGGACCGATATGAGGGAGAAACTTAGGAAGAAGTACCTCCCTACCTCCTACCGCCAGCGTCTTATAGAGAGGTGGCAAAGTCTCACCCAAGGAGACCGGTCCGTCTCGGATTACATCGTCGAATTTGATGAGAACTACTTGCGATGCGATGCCACGGAGGAGGATTCCCTTACCGTCTCTCGGTTTCGGCGTGGTCTATACCCGCACCTACGGTATGAGCTTCTCCGCCGCAAGGTGGACAAGTTGGAGGATGCATATCAAGTTACTCTCGAGATGGAGCAATTCGAGGGCGAGTTCGAGTCTATTCCTCGGTGGAGCCCCGCTCCTTCCCGTAGTGATTCCCGTGGCTCCTTAGGTTCATACCCGAGGGGACCCATGGCTCGTCCTCAGGAGCCCACCCGTCAGGAGCACTTCACTCCTAGACCTCGACCGCCCCCACCACGGGATCTACCTCCACCCCATCCACCGGCACCCGTTGCCCGTCCCCCGGCACACATGGCCCGCCCCCTGGCCCCGACACTTCCCCCGCTACTGCCCACGGTGCCTACACCTCCACCCTTGTTACCTACGCCCCCTACCCGTCGGGAGTAAGGGTAAGGCCCCTCTTATCGGGGAGAGTAGTCGATCACGAGTGCAGTGTTTCCACTGTCACGGATTTGGCAACATTGCCAGTGAGTGTCCCGCTCGCGCCACCCTAGCCTTAGGTATTGGAGGGTCCGCACCTCCCGAGCTTGAGTATGTCAATTATGTGGCCGATGAGGCACTAGCCGATGAGTACTATGCCTTGGGGGAAGAACTGGGCGACCCTTCTGCCGCTCAGGATACCGCCACCTAGTGGGCTTGATGCTACCACCTTCTTCTAGAGTCGTGCATGAGTCGGTGTATTTTCCTTGTGTGGTTTGTTTTGTGTGGTGTGTTTTGAGTCGATTGTTTGTGTGGTTTGCATACGTGTGTTAGTGCATGGTGAGTCTGCATGTGTCTTGTGCAAGCTCGTTGTCGTTCTCTTATGAGTAAGAGGTGATTGGACTCACTTGATGAGTATGGGATCGGTTCTACTTCTATACCCGGATCAGTCACCTATAGGGACTCAGCGGTGATTCCTAGTGAGTCTTCGAGCTACTTCCTTCCTTTTTGAGAGTGCCCCTTCGGAGTGACCACCTTTAGCCCATAGCAGTTCGCATATCGAGTATATATGGAATGAGTAGGTGCCGATCATTTGGAGTGGAGCGTACCCGCGTTACTTGGCACGGTGACAGATCCGCCGGAGTACTCGAGCATTCCTACCCCTACTCGACGGGGTCGAGTTCCTCCCACCTGAGGAGAGTTGATGGGAATCGACGCCGAACTAGTACTTCTCATATTGCATTTATATCCTTTAGTTTATTTTTTTATCCATGGGAAAGTATACGCACAATTGTACGGCTTTATCGGCCAATGCGTCACTCCCGTAGATTATGTGGGTTTCTATGTAATTTGCCCATGGGACCAGCAAGGGGGCCCTCAGCCCTTTCCCATTGGTCCACCTAGACCATGTGGGGCTGGTCAACCAGCCTAGGTGGCCTTCTAGATGAGTGGACTAGTCATATGCCACATGGGTAGACAAAGGGTTAAGAATGTCAACATTCTACACCCATCCCACCTACCCCCATTCAACCTTCCATTCAAAACCTACCCATAGTCAATAGGCCACCCCCCCCTTCATTTTTTAATGTTTTTTTTATGTTTGTGGCATGTAATCCCAGCCCTTCAATCCTCATCCCTAGATCTAAGGGTGGACAATTGATTTGGTTGGAATCATATAAAAGATTGTATTTTTATGTGAAAATCAATGAAAATCAGAATTTTGTTGAATGAGCAAGAGCTAGCTGCGCCCCCAGCCCTCTCTCCTCTGGTTCTCCCCTTCCCAAGCCTCCATTCTAGAGTGGTATCTCCTTTCCCCACCCTCCAGTGATCATCGGTGCCACTGCCGCCGCCGTTCGTGCCGCCATCGAGCCGCCGCTACAGTTCTGTCCGCGCAGTACCACAGCAACTTCCACGAAATTCCCACCTCAGCCATGAGCTCAGATCGCGCTGGGAATTTTACTGGGTGTTCCATAGGTGTCAAGAACATCCCCTAAATTTTAGTTTGTCATTCAGATCCCGTTTAGTATTTTTAGATTTTCGTCCACTCTTCCACTTCTGTTCTGTCTGCTGTCTGTTTCCATTTTCACCCGCCATAAGTTTTAGGTCTTAGGCCCACTTTTTATTTTTGTTCATCTCAAAAATTTTACTGGCGTTTTCTTCCATCCACCCCTTCATCTAAAATTTTTCTTAATTTTTGGTTCGTCCATCTCATATTTTCTAAAAATCGTCCTCTGTCCCATCTACAGTTCTGTCCACCTGTTCCCAGATCCGACCACCAGTCACTCCAAAAATCATATCAAATCACCCCCACTCCAAATCCAATTCTAAAAATTGTCCCAATTCCAAGGTTTGATTATCTACAACTTTGAAGAAGAGCTCAAAGTCCGAATCCCATTGTACGTAGGCGGTCAACGGCCTTTTACAGGGATCTGATATGCTGATCTGAGATTTATGGAGTAGTGGAGCTGAAGATTGAAAAATATCTAAGGCCCTGGTCCGCATAGGTTCAGAGGAATCCACTAGCCCTACGTTTGAGGATTTTGAGTCCTCTTTCCAACGGCACTGGTTTCGTCGCATTCCGGCGACGGGGCTGATCACAGCGGCCATTTTCGTCCGAGCGCGCGCTGCAAAACAGCAGCAACCAGCCCGTGGGCAGCAATTCCGACGGGTACCAAACGGAGCCGCCCGGCCTCCGATCGCCGTTCCAGCGTGCCGCCAGCTCGGGGATCGCTTCTACCAGTGTCCCCACCACAGCGGTGACACCGGGTCCCACACGGCCCCTCCGGACAGCGCGTGGGCCCCACGGTCGTGATTACGCGTGTAGCCGAATCAACACACGAAGCTGCCCGTCATCCCGAATTCGGTCCTCCCGGGCCCATTTGTGTCGCCCTTTACCTCCCTGCGTGGAGTGGGCATATTCTCATTGCTGTAATTATTGTGTGTTAAGTTCCTCGGGAGTACGAGTTTCGGCCGGGTCCGTCGTCCCCACGCCGAGCGCGTGGAGGTATCGTTCTCGCTCCCTACACTCGGCATTTGCTTATTTTCATATATACTTGTTTATGCCGCTGCTAGAGAGCATGATAGGGTAACTAGCTCACTTTCTATTTATATCACCGCTGCTGCGAGAGTGAGCATTACCGTCCCTGACCCGATCCGGGCACGAAAGAGAGAGCCGACCACCCTAGCTCTTGCCGGTTTCTCAACCGTGCACGTCCGACGCTTCCCTCGTTAAGGGACGATCGCGAGCTTGTCGTGTCCGTGTCTCGTCCCGCATCATAAGGGTGACAAATAGGTATCACGGGTGACAAATGGATGCTAAGGGTAACAAATAGGTTATCAGGGATGACAAATAGATGCTAAGGATGACAAATAGGTTATCAGAGGTGACAAATGGATGATAAGGGTGACAAATAGGTATCAGGGGTAACAAATGGATGCTAAAGGTGACAAATAGGTATTAGAGTTGACAAATGGATGATAATGGTAATTGTAGCAGTAGGAAAATAGTTCCTAGGCCACGTACCACCTTCTCTATTTATTTGTGGGGGAAGTCGTCTCACGCCCATGGATGCCTGCACACACCAAGAAATCAGAAGGGCATCAGAAGGAGTCCCGGGTGTTACTCCAGGGGACAACCCTCTGATGCTTAAGTCGGCAAGGGATTAATGAGCAATAGATAAGAGCAAAGTGAGAGAGAAGTAGAAGCCGTAGTTGTCGATCCAGGAGGCGTGTAGGTCCTCTGTACGTGTGCTCGCCGCTCCCAGCAGGCTCTCGAAGAGTGCTCGCTGGGTGGTAAGGCCGTGCAGGAGGAAGTGGCTCTCTAGACGTAGAGGATGGCTCCTCTGTCGTAGTTGCAGGTCGCGTTGTTCTCTTCTTTGTAAGGGCTCTAGTGGCAGAAGTATCCGCTATATCTCCTCTTACGTAGTAGTGTGGGGTTTAGTAGAAGAATCTACCGTGCTCTTCTCTTCTGTCGATGTCCCTTTTATATGGGTTGTCCTGGAGCGAGGGTCTCATCCCTTGATAGGGAAGGGTCCGTTTAGTTGGAGTAATGTTCCCCGCTATGTTGGCGGTAGTTTCCCATTGGAGGGCGATAGCCCCGACGTCGGCTGGTCCCTGGGCAAGTCTTGCGGCACTCATGGTGCATGCTCGCTAGTTATGGGTCAAGGCCGACGTCGTGGGGGCAACGGTCGGTCATCGGAGTGTCCTCCGGCGAGAACTGCGCTTGGGTCGGCCTCATCGTGCGTTGCAGAATCAGATGCTCCGTTGGGTCGGTCTCCTTCTTATTGGGCCGAGCAAGCATGCTCATTCCTCGCCTGGGCTTAGAACGCCCAAACATTAATGGGCCACGTGTGCGTGGGCTGTTTCTGGGCCAAACCAGATTTACCCTCCTCACTTTCCCCCCTACTCTTAGTTGTCGAGCACTCGCAAGGGACTGAGAGTAGCCCAAGAGAGGGTTCTTCTGGAGGGTGTGATCCGAAGATGATCTTCTGGTACATCGGGAGTTGGTGGCTTCGAGACCTGCTTGGCGCGCAAGGCGCCTCTGGCTGTGGCAGAAGCCACGCTGGCAATGATGACGTCGGGTCTTGTCCTGTTCTGGGGACGTGGGATTAGAACGGTCACTTGGCTTTGGTGGTCGTACTGCCACAGCAGTCGACGTCCCTTCACCTGACCCTCAGGGGGCGCAACTGTCGAATTATCGTGGGCGGTTTATGAGGAGCATGGAGGGGGCTCTCGCAAACCATAGCCACGTCTCGCTGGTCGTCATGCTCCGTCGTAGGCATCTTCCTCCCCTTTGCCTGGTGAGGATCCTTCTTTCTCTGTTTTTCCTTTCTCTGATAGCGATGTGTCCGCGTAGGAGAGCTCTTACTGTTGAGTCTTCCTCTTCGTAGGATACGCCTCAAGGCCGAGGTGGTGTGCCGACCACTTCGGGTGCCGGCACTAGTCAGCCTGACTCCCAGCCTCTAGTGGCCTATAGGGTATTGCATGGCTTGCAGGAGACCTTACAGATTCCCCCCGAGTATGACATTGTCTTCCCCGCTATGGGAGACGATATAATGAGTTACCCTACTAGCGGGATCATGATCACGGTGGCTTCCTTCCAGGCGGGTCTTCGTATCCCGGTCCACCCCTTCATCGTGACCGTCCTTCCCCATTACGGGTGGAGCCCTGGGGGGATAAACCCCAATTCGTACAGTATCCTCTGCGGGTTTGTCTATGCGTGCCACAGAGCGTTGGTGGTGCCGAGTGTCGACTTGTTCGAGGAATTCTTTCTTCTCCAGAGTTGCCCGTCCGACACTTATTTCGCCTACTTCAAGGCTCGGTCCAACGACCACTTTATCTCTGTCTCCCGTCGGCTTGTGTGGGCCTGCTGGTTCCCTGTAACGGGTGGACCTTGCCGGTCTTCTTCAAGCAGGGGTGGCCAGAGCTACTGGCCTAGTTTTCCTCGTGCAGGCCTTCTACTGGTGAAGCCCTTTGTTGGCCTGAGGGCTTTGTCCCTCTTCTCTGGCATAGGAGGCTTCTCTGTAGGTACCCTCCCACAGAACAAAGACGGTTACCTATGCCTGCTCGGAGGTTAGCATGATCGTCGACAGAGGATGATATCCGGGAAGCGAGTCATCGGAGTTATACGTCACCATCGCCGAGCACTTTTTGTCTCTCCATGTACTTGTATTTGGCCCATGTGAGGGTACTTTGCCAATTTCCTGACAGCTTGTATTTTGACTAAAGAAATATAAATTTTTTTATTATGAGCCAATACTGATGTGTACCTTTTACTGGAGTTCTTCTGTGTGCTTTTCTGGGCGATCCTCTATGCTCGTCTTCCACTGTGCTCGTGTCCTCCCCAGGAACCCTTAGATTACCATTTTGTTTTCAAGGGGAGCAGTGCTCGCGCCTTGCCTTTAGGGAAACCCTTAGGTTACCCTCTTGTTTCCAAGGGGAGCGGTGCTCGCCTCTAGGGAGCCGTTAGGTTACCTTTTCATTTTTAAGGGGAGCAGTGCTCGTGCCTTTCGGAAACCCTTAGGTAACCCTTTCCGTTTTCAAGGGGAGCGGTGCTCGCCTCTAAGGAACCCTTAGGTTACCTTTTCATTTTCAAGGGGAGCGATGCTTGCACCTTTAGGAAACCCTTAGGTTACCTTTTCGTTTTGAAGGGGAGCGGTGCTCGCCTCTAGGGAACTGTGGACACACTTTTTATTTAATAAAATCGTTGTTTATTTGTTTATTGGCGTTTATTAAGTGCGTGGGCGTGCCAGTCACAAAGTGACGATTTATTGTGCGCTCGATCTGACTAATCAGACGATTGTGTGGTTCGTGTCGGGACTGAAACCCGCCGCGCCATAAAGGTCACGGCGTCATTTACATCCCCTCGGAGAGGGGAACACCCTTGATTAATCGCCGGGAAAAAGGACCTCATGGCCAGAAAAATATATCGAGAGAAACAAGCTGATAGCGGTCTCGAATCAGTCGGAAAACCCTATGTCTAGGGAAACAAGCATTCGAAATATGTCGGTCACTCAAGGGACCATTTTGATATTCGGACGAGCGTCCGGCTTTAGAGAATCATGATCATCACGGGAAAAAATGGAGCATATGTATGCCGGGGTACGGCAAGTTTATTGTTCAAAGGGATAGGAGGGATTCGGTTGAATCCCTGTTAGAACGGTCGGAAACCGATAAGTTTGTTCGCCCGGTGCAAGACCAAGCTACGACCATACTGCGGTGGGCCCCCCGCGGTCGAAGTCGGGCTCGCGTGGACATCATTAATATTTCCGGTGCCGAAGGGCAGCGGGAAAGTGTGGACTATATTCCGAAACAAAGATGTGTACAGAGATAGCCGGCTATAGGCCTACGATGTGGGTCAGGCGATGACCATGGTTGGGGGCGAACCCAAGGTCCAAACGTGACTCACGAAGGTCTTATTGATATTCCCACACGTGTGGTTGGGGGAAGACGAGAGCCGTCTTGTTCCATTCATATTTTGTTGGTCATTCATGGACCATTTTATGTTCGGACAAAGATCCGTACAAAAAACAAGACGGTGACGGAAGTGAATCCGTGCAAATGTCTGCCGTGAGTACGGCAGGTTTAATGCAAGCGCGGGATTAGATCCTGGCATATATATGTCGGTCACTAACGGACTATTCATTATTCAGATGGAAGTCCGTATTAGTAGCATCAAGGACAACAATAAAACCGTACGGATGTCTGCCGTAGGTGCGGCAAGTTTAATGTGGGTGCGGGATCGGATCCCGATGAAGATGGGTCAAGCTGATGATCTATTGGCCCGAGGTGGTTGCGGACAATGGCCCTATCGGGGTTTCCAAGGACCACGTCTAATGCCACGGGACGTCATTACTTTTCTCTTCACGCACAGTCTTGGGAAACGAAGGTTCCAAGGTATACGTGCGTGTCGGTCACGGTCGGACCATTCATTGTTCGGACGCGAGTCCATGTTTGAAGCATCGAAGACGATGATAAAACCGTGCAAATGTCTGCCGTAGACACGACAATTTTAATGTGGGGTTGCGGGATTAGATCCCGGGAGAAGCGGGTCGAGTTAACAAACTATTGGCCCGAGATGTGTTCAGATCATGACCATGTCGGAGGTTCCGAGGTCCACGTCCGATACCACAAGGCATCATTGGTTTTCTCTTTGCACCAAGTCCGGGGGTGTGAATTGTTAAATGTAGAGCCCGAACTCGCCATCGTGAGCCCTCGCACGCGGATCGACCTGCGCGGTCAGGTCGCAGGTGTTTCCGGGGGCAGCGCCCCCGGAACAAAATTTGGATCATGGAAGAAGGGGAACTTTTTTATTAGTTTTATTCATTAGCTTTAAGTCTTTTCTCTCATTTGATTAATCATTTTTTCTTTTTAGGCACGTCGGTTAAGGGAGAAGCCAAGGGATGGGCGCGCCAGTTTAAGTGTGTTGAGAGGGGGCCAGGGATGGGCGCGCCGGTTTAGTGAGCAAAGGGGTGCGCGCCGGTTAATGGAGTAAAGGGGTGCGCGCCGGTTAAGTGAGCAAAGGGGTGCGCGCCGGTTAATGGGTGCCAGAAGGGGGGGCGCGCCGGATAAGGGAGAAGAGAGGGGCGTGCCGGTTATGGGCATTACAAGGGGGCACGCCGGTTATGGGCATTAAAGGGGGGCGCGCCGATTTGAGCTCAGGAATTCCGAAGTGGATTTGAGTGTGGAGCTAATCCGGCGCGGGGGGGTAGCGCGCCGGATGGAGGCTCAGGAGTTTGAAGATGAAGCTGAGTGTGGGGCTAAACCGGCGCGGGGGGGTAGCGTGCCGGGTTAACCCATGCCGGATTAAGGGCACGCCGGAATAGCTTCTGTGGGTTTTCTTTCATTCTTTCATGCTCTGTTTCTTTTTTCTTCAAACTGTAAGTTAATCTGTTGATTGATTTGTTCACCGAATTGGTGGATTATGTTTGTGGGGAGAAAGTTTAAGTGTTGTAATTGTTTATTAGGGTGGATTAGCATGAAGATTCGAGTGTTTTATTAGAAGAGTTTGTTGTGGGACAATTCAGTTTACTTCAGAGGCAGCTTCAGAGTTGGGCAGTTCTTGGCAGGAAGGAGTCCAGCTAGTTTGTTTATTCCTGGCGAAAATTGGGCAGCACCTCCCCCGGACTGACGCTTGCCAGAGAAGAATGGGGAACACCAAACGGATTGCTCCGGGGTGAACCTCAAAACTCGGAGTAAGGCCTCCGTTAACCCATAAGCGCATATGGAGACTCGAGGGCAAGCCTTCAAGAGTTCCAGCAACTTACTGGTGGTGATTTAGTGAATGGGACGGATGTGTGCCTCAAGGGGGCCATGAATGTTCACCTTTCTGATGGGTTCCTCCGAAGGCTGTGCTACGCAGAAGCAAGCTTCGAAGGGCCCTAGGTGAGCAGAAAACAGAGAGAGGGAGAGGGAAGCAGAAGAACACCGCCCATGCCCACAAAGAAAGCATTCTTTTTATTCATCCCCAAGGAAAAAAGGGGGGAAAAGAAATACAGGAGGGGAGATCTACCCCAAAGCAAGGAAAACACATCAAAGAAAGAGGAAAGAAATACATCGGTGGGGGAGGGCACAAGCTCCTCCCCCTCCGAGCTCACCTCTCTCTTTCACGCTCAATCTCTCTTTTTCTTCACCTAGCAGGCGCAGGGACGGGGCTTCTTCTCTCTTTTCCTTCTTCTCTTCAATGGCCAGCCAGGGGGGGGGGGTTCCAGCTTCTTTTCTCTTTTCAATTGCCCATCCTCCTTCTCTGTCGAACATGCAGAGTATATATAGTCGGCTGCCCTTTCTTCGCTTGGACGGAAGGAACTCCTGCCACTTCATTCATCTGCAGTGTCATCCGTTGATTTGCACAATACACTGGCACTTATCCGAGGAAGGGACGTTTGCTGCTGCTACTCCCCCCATCGATGTTTGTCTTCACCGTCGATGCAGCCGTGTTGTCGAACGTAGGTGGAGACAGGGCTCCAGAGCATTGAATGCCCATGGAGACAGAGCTTCAGAGCATTGAATGCCCTCCAGGCACCAGGCTGATGCGAAAATAGGGTATCGGCCAGCGGATGAGATGGCATTTGAGTTAAATCGGCGCGATGTTGTGCGCGCCGGATTAACAACACATAAAGGGGCATGCCGGACTAGCATGGGGCGCGCCGGATTAAGCATAAGCAAGGGGGCGCGCCGGTTTAAGGCCCTTTCGTGCCGTTTTAAGCCTCGAATGGATTCTTTTCGAAGTCGCAGCCATTTATTCGAGCGTTGGCGCTCCTGGAATGTTCTAATTGCAACGTATGGCCTTCATAATATTATGTTTACAGCCTTTGGGGCTTGGTCTCAGACTTTGCATGACTTTCGGTGCATCCCAAGATTATGCTGGAGTTCCCGACTTTTCTTTGATTCAGCTCTCGACATGGCCAGTCGGAGCGTTGTAGCTGTATCTTCTGCTTAGGGGGCTTCCTTAGCGGGTAGCGGACCACCAAGCGAGTTCTCGTCCTGATCGGGCGAGGCATGAGGTTTATTCGGCATTTCTGTCTTCGACTCGCGCTCAAATGTGTAGACGCGAATGTCGCCATGATCATCATCGTCATATTTTTGGCGTCCACAGGAACCTTTAGGTTACCTTTCTTATCGTTGGAGACTTGCCTTGGTGGGGTACGGCTGGTGATGTTTCACTAGAAGTATTTCCTGAGGTTAACAGAGTTCCACGTCCTGGGCACCACTCTCCCCCCCAGCATCACTAGCCTGTATGCCCCTTTGCTGAGTGCTTCTGTTACCCGGTATGGGCCTTCCCAGTTAGGTGCGAGCTTCCCTGAGGCTCCTTGCGGGTCTGCCATGCTTGCTCGTCGTAGAACCAGATCTCCGGGGAAGAAGTGCTGCTCCTTAACCCGGGCATTGTAATACTGTGCCAGCTTCTGCTGATATGCCGCAAGCTTTATCTGGGCATTGGTTCTTCCTTCTTCGAGCAAGTCCAGGTTCTCTCGCATTGCCTGGTTGTTCCTGGCCTCATCAAAGTGTCCCACTCGTAACGAGGGGTTGGATATCTCCACCAGGACTACTGCCTCAGCTCCGTAAGCGAGATGAAAAGGTGTCTCCCCGGTGGCGGCTCTGGCAGTGGTCCGGTGAGCCCATAGGATGTTGGGGATTAAATCAATCCATGCATCACCTACTTTGTCCAGGCGAGTTTTGATGCCGTGGAGTAAAGTCCGGTTGGCGTTTTCCACCAACCCGATGGCTTGGGGGTGCCCCACTGAGGTGTAGTGGTTCCAAATCCCCAACTCCGAGCACTTCTCCTAAAACGCGGTGCTCGCGAACTGTCTACCGTTATCGGTAGTGAGAACCCTAGGGATCCCAAACCGGCAAATGATGCTCCGTAACACGAATTTCCAAGCTGCCTCACTCGTTATCTTTCCCAATGGCTTGGCTTCGATCCATTTGGTGAAGTAGTCTATGGCGACAATGAGAAATTTCTTTCTTCCTTGTGCTTCGGGGAAGGGTACCAGTATGTCGATCCCCCACCGTGCGAACGGGCGAGGCTCCGTTAAGGCGTGGAGCTGCGTCGCCGGCTGGTGGTGTAGGTAGGAGTACTTTTGGCATTGGGGGCACCTTCGAACATAGTTGAGGTAGTCTTGCTGTAAGGTGGGCCACCAGTACCCTTGTCGGATCAGCGTACTTGCGAGTACTCGCCCCCCTACATGACTTCCATAGAGTCCTTCATGGACTTCTTGGATGGCCTGGTTGGCTTCCGTGGGGAAGAGGCACTTGAGTAGAGGAGCTGAGAGAGACCGGCGATACAGCCGGCCGTCCACCATAGTGAAGTGTGCCGCTCTCGCCCGCGTGCGCCGTGCTTTGGTGTGATCGCTGGGGAGCTGTTGTCGAAGGAGGAAATCGAGTAGAGGATCCATCCAGGATGGTTCGTAGTCTATGGCATTTACCTGGAGCGTTGGATCGTCTATGCTCGGTGCTGACAGTTCCTCTATCAAGACTAATCTTGAGCTAGAGACTGTAGTGGCTGATGCTAAGTGGGAGAGGGCGTCTGCTCGGACGTTTTCCTCGCGTGGGATGTGGACCACTTCAATGTGGGCAAACTCCTCCGCCGCGACCTTGGCCTTCTCTAAATATTTCATCATGGAGGGGTCTCGGGCCTCGAACTCCCCCCTGACTTGGTTGGCGATGAGCATGGAGTCACTGTATGCTCACACGCTCGACGCCCCCAGGTGTTTCGCCATGCGCAACCCAGAGAGGAGCGCCTCGTATTCGGCCACGTTGTTCGTGGTCGGGAAGTTGAAGCACAGGGCGTACTGTAGCTCCACTCCTTCTGGTGAGAGCAAGACCAGCCCCGCGCCATTGCCTGCGGCGCAGGATGATCCATCGACATATAATTCCCAAATGGGCTCTGAGGACTTCTCGGGTAAGTCTTCGGCGGGTAGGGTGCACTCGGCGATGAAATCTACGAGCGCTTGGGCCTTGATCGCTGTCCTTGGTCGGAACTTGATGTCAAACTGCCACAACTCGATGGGCCATTTGACCAGTCTTCCGGACGCATCAGGGTTCTAAAGAATTTGTCGGAGGGGCTGATCGGTGAGGACGACGATTGGGTGGGCCACGAAATATGGCCGTAGCTTGCGAGCAGCTGTAATCAGCGCGAGGGCAAACTTTTCGGTCCGCGAGTACCGAAATTCTGGTCCTTGTAGTGCTCGGCTGACATAATAGACAGGCTTCATGACTCCTGCCTCCTCCCGTGCGAGCACAGCACTCATGGTGCTGGGTGTCACGGATAGGTACAAGAGCAGCTGTTCCCCCCCTTGGGGTTTGGCGAGGACAGGAGGTGTCGTTAGGTAGCGCTTCAATTCTTTGAAAGCATGCTCACACTCTTGGTCCCAGTCGATCCATCCCTTCTTCTCCGGCACCAGGTTAGCCTGCTTGATCAGTCGAAAGAAGGGTAGACATCGTTCGGCGGCTCGGGATAAGAACCGGGCCAGAGCGACGACGCGCCCGGTGAGGCACTGTACGTCCCTCACCCGTTTGGGTCGCTGCATCTCTAATACTGCTTTGATCTGATCGGGGTTGGCTTCGATTCCTCGGTGAGTAACGAGAAAACCTAAGAACTTACCTGACCGCACCCCGAACGCACATTTAGCAGGGTTGAGTTTCATGTTGTACCTTCTGAGTGTGGTGAAAGTTTCCACCAAGTCACGCAAGTGCTCGGCTGCTTGGAGGCTTTTCATGAGCATGTCATCGATGTAGACCTCCATATTGCGTTCGATTTATGAGTCAAACATATGGTTGACTAGGCGTTGATACGTAGCTCCGACGTTCTTCAGCACGAACGGCATGCGAGTGTAGCACTATAAGCTGCGGTCGGTGATGAACGTGGTCTTGTCTTGGTTGGGCTGGTGCATGCTGATCTGATGGTATCTTGAATAGGCGTCAAGGAAGCTCATCATTTCATGCCCGGCCGTGGCATCGACCAGCTGGTCGATCCATGGCATGGGGAAGCTATCTTTGGGCGTGGCTTTGTTGAGGTCGGTGTAGTCCACGCACATCCGCCACTTCCCGTTGCTCTTGGGAACCAGGACTATGTTGGCTACCCAATCTGGATACTGGGTAGGCCGGAGCAGTCCCGATCACAATTTTTTGCCCGCTTGTTGCCTGATGATGGCTTGTCGCTCGGGGTTGCACCGTCTTTGGCGTTGCTGTACCGGGCGGCAGTTGGGATCCAACTTTAGTTGGTGCGTGATGACTTCCGGGGGAATTCCGGGGAGCTCGTCCTCAGACCAAGCGAACACATCCTGATTGGCCGCAAGGAAGCTTACATATGCTTGTTTGTCATGCTCGGGCAAGGTAGCGCCGATCTTCAGTGATTTGCTTGGGTCGTCCCCGACCTGGATGAGGTGCAAGTCCTCGACTGGTGCACCCATGCCCGGACCCAGATCTTCGATTCTTGCCGTCTTCTCTGGAGGCGCTTCTTCGGGACGTCGGTCACGGGTGGAGATAAGGTAGCACCTCCTAGACTCCCGTTGATCGCCCCGGACTTCCCCTACCCTGTGGGGGGTGGGGAATTTAAGCTTCTGGTGGTAGGAGGAAGGGACGCCTCGGAGCGTGCCGAGGATTCCTCGGTCGATGATGGCATTGTACCCTGTCATTGCACAGATCACAGTAAAGTCGGCGAGGAAGGTTACCTCTTTCGGTGCCATCCCGAAAGTAATCGAGAGCGAGATGCGCCCTTCTAGGTGGACAGTTGTGCCGGAGAATCCGTATAGCGGCGTGTGCAATGGAGCGAGTCGTGACACGTCCACACCAATGAGTACAAGACAGTCATACGCGATAACATCAGGTCAACTTCCATTATCTACCAAGATGCGGCGCACAGTACATTGATTGATGGTGGCGGAAACCACCAAAGCATTGGAATGGGGCGTCGTGACGCCTTCGAGGTCATCCTCGGAGAAAGACTATGGGGTCCCCCGGGTGGCCTGAGGTGGAAAGCTCCCTGGGGCTGCCGTCGACTTGGTCTGCCGTGCTGATGGCCGTCGCGTACCCGGGTCTTCTGCGCGCGCTATCTCCCCCTTACGGCGGGCCCTCCAGATATCATCATGATCTCCTTTCCGTTAGGCCGCTTGTCTATCGGGGGAGGCGTCTTCTATCATCTTTCAGCGGCTTTGGCGAGGAACTTGTCGAGGAGGCCCCTGCGTACGAGGTCCTTCATGGCATCCTTCAAGTTGATGCAGTTGGCAGTGTCGTGACCATGGTCTCGATGGAGATTGCAATACTTCTTTTTGTTTCGCGAGTTAGGATCCGACTTCATCCGCGAGGGCCATTTGAGGAATGGCTCCTCACGGATCTCCATCAGGATCTGGTCGAGTGGGGCCGTCAGGGGTGTGTAGTGCCGGTAGCCACCCCTTTCCTTCTCGGAGCGATCGCGGTGGCTTCCATCGTGCCGCTCTCGCTTGCTCCGGCCCTCCCGTGATGGGTCGGCAACTCTTTTGCGGTCGGGCTGGTCGATCCCGATAGCGCGGCGCAGGGCCGTGGTGTTCTCCTCGCAATGCGCGTGCTTCTGGGCTAGCGCAAGGAGATCCGGAAGGGTTGTTGGGGCTTCAACTCCGATCGCATGCCGAAGGATGTGGTCTCGCGTCCCCTGGGTGAGTGCCGTGGTGGCGATGCTGACATCGAGATGGGGGATCCGGAGTGCCTCCGCTCGAAAGTGAGAGACGAAGTCCCATAGCGCCTCTTCCTTCCCCTGCCTGAGGGCGAGCAGGGTTACTACAGACTTGGCTACCTTTCGGCAGCCCATGAAGTTCTCCTTGAATAGCTTCTTGAGCTGCTAGAAGGAGGAGATCGTCCTGGCCGGTAGGGACTCGAACCACGCCCGGGCGTTCTCCCAAAGGGTCGTGACGAACGCCAGGCATTTCACGGTGTCGGAGGCCCAGTGGAACACCAGGTGGGACTCGAAGCCATGTAGGTGGTCGGTCGGGTCGGTGGTGCCGTCGTAGGAGGTGAACGACGGTAGCTGGAGCTTTGGCAGGATAGGGGCTTCCATGATCTCCCTGGAAAAGGGAGCGTGGATGATGCGGAACAGACATGCGACCTGGGACTCTAGCTCGCGGGTGTCCCTAGCGAGGGATGCGTGGGACCGTGCGCTGTTGAGAAATAGGCAGTGAGTCTCGAGTATCGGCTTTTCCGCGTGCACTCAGATTAAGTCATGGGACGGATCACTCACTCACTCTCGCAGCGGTGAGAAAAATTTACGAGCTAGGATCCTAACATGCTCTCTAGTAGCGGCATATACAAATCAATACACGTAAAACAAATGTCGAGTAAGGAGAGGACACGATACCTCCACGCTCCGGGTGTGGGGAAGGCGATCCCAGCCAAGTACGGTAACTCCCGGTAACAAAATATTACAATAATTACAGCAGTGAATTATTACCCACTCCACGCAGGGAGGTAAAGGGCTACACAAGTGGGCCCGGGAGTACCGATCTTGGGTTGACGGGTAGCACTTGATCACCCCGTCGGCGCGGTTCGGACGGCGCAAGCTGCTGGTTGAGGGGCCCACGTGCTGGTCAGCGGGTCCAAGTGGGCCCGGAGTGGTACTGCTGCGACGGTGGATCCTAGAGAGGTGCTCCCTGGGATGGCGGCATGCTGGTTCGCCTTGTGGAAGGCGAGTCAGCTCCGATCTTCACTTGTTGGAGTTGCTACCCACGGATCTGAAGTTCTGTTTTTGCAGCGCGCGATCTAGCGAGATCAGCTACTACGATCACTCCCAACGTCGGATCGATGCGAAAGTGGTACCGTTGGAAAGCTGACTTGAAGTAATTCGATGCATGGCCAGAGAAAGAATTTTGACTATCCCGGATCTGGCCTTAGTCGAATTTACCATCTGCTGGCTCACAGAACCAGATCTGGCAGGACAGAACTGAGTTTTCTTGAAAGTTGACGTTGACCATAACTCAAACTTCGGATCTGGGTGTTGAGTTCTTCATGAAAGTTGTATAGGGAAAAGAGAGGAAGACGGGGATATTTTTTATAGAAATTAAGGTGGAGGTTTGGATGGGGAACAGTATTTTCTAGCACTAGGTGGTTGGATCTCGACAGCAGGGACAGAACTGATTTTGGGATCTGACAGTTATTTTTTAAAAATATAAAAGAGATCTTAAATTCACAAGAAAATTCATGGAAGAAGGATTAGGAGGACAGAACCTCCAATAAAAATCTCAATTCATTCAGACAAGGGGAAGGTGGGTTCATGAACGACCTACTTGATTGCTGGAACACTGGACAGACTGCAGGCAGATCTGGTGGGCTGGGAAGCACGAAAATAGGAAAATGGAAAACGAGGGCTAGAAGTTCCACCAATTTTTCTGGGACGTGGGTTGGACCTCTAGAACTCACCCTGAAAATTTGGAACCCAGCAAATCTCGAGGTTGAGAGCTAAAATTCTGGGAACAGTTGGCTATCATGAGTTGGACAGAGCTCCGGTGATGGCGGTGGCGGCGCAATGGTGGCACGAACGGAAGGCGGCGGCGGAGCTTCACACCAACTGAAGATAGAGCACTTGTAATCCACCAAGTATAGCAGGGAATCCACCCTAGAAGATAGCAATGCAGCTGCAAGAGGAGAGGGGAGAGAGAGGGGCGCCCTTGGCTTGGATAATTTCACAAGAGTTTCTTCTCATTAATTCACATAAAAATGAAAATACATGGCATATATAGGTCCACCCTAATGACTCAAATGACCCCAGATCTAAAGTTAGGGGAAGGGCATACATGGGATTGGAAATATTATCCCCACATGGTCAAAAAACACAAAAATAAAATCAATATATAAATGGAGTTCGCCCCCCTCCTTAAGAGACCAATTTGGAATTGTTCTCTTCGTTTAATTCTTGGTCCAAGTCCACATTTGGACCATAGACCAGCCCCCATGGGCCCTCGAATCCATGTGGACCAATAAGAGGTAGAGAAGGGGTCCCTGCTGGGCCTTCGTGCCCTTTTGCAAAGAAACCCAATGACCTTTTTCAAATAAACCCACTAAGACCTATAATTGTGTACCCATATAACACAAGGGTATAAATCCAAATATAAAAGGATATAAATGCAAACAAAATATGGGTGATCTTGCTCTGATGTCCCCATCAATTCTCCCCGGGTGGGAAGAACTCGACCCCGTCGAATAAGGGGTATGACTGCTCGTGACGCTGGCGGATCCGTCATCGTACTAGGAAGCGCGGAGTACACTCCACTCCAAGTATTCGACACATGCTCATCCCGTATAGATTCGATATGCTCACGCTGCTGGGGAATGAGGCTAGAGGTGGACACTCCGGGGTTGGGTCACTCTCAAAGGAGGGAAGGCGGCTCAAAGACTCACTAGGAATCACCGCTAGGTCCCTATATGTGACTAGACCCGAGATAGAGAATGGTCGAGCCAATCCCAAAAGTCGGCAAGTCTACAGCGTACACATTGAATCCGACTTGCCTCACACTCGAAAGGGGTTGACAACGGGAGCGTACAAAGACCGACTTGATTCAACGTATGCAAGCTTCAACTAGACACATGCAGACTTCCAACAGACTAGACGACAACAAAAGGAAAGAAAACAGACTCACACACGACCCTAGACTCATACCTAATGCAGACACCGACTACTGAGCATCTTGGGTACATGGTGGATCTCTCTGGACATCACCCTCAACCTGAAAGAACTCGTCAACTAGATCCTGATCGGCCTCATAGCTGACTGGCACTAATTCCGATGGCGGGTCTTCTCCAACCCTCGGGTCCCCAATGACTAGTGATGTACGGGTGGGGCATTGACTAGCAATGTCGCCAAACCCATGACAATGATAACACTGCTGGCCTGACCCACTGGTCTCTCCAATGAGTGGTCCCTTACCCTTGTCTTCCCGACGGACTACGGGTGGAGGTAACATAGGGGGAGGTGTGGATGCCAGAGAACGGGCAATGGGTGCCAAGGGGCGAGCAATGGGTGCCGGAGGTTGGGGTGGATCCCTTGGTGGAGGAGGATGGGGCCTTGGAGCGAATTACTCCTGACGGGCGGGCTCCAGAGGATGAGCCATGGGGGCCCTCGAATGTGGGCCTAAGGAGCTACGGGACTCGACACTACGGAGGGGAAAGGGGCCCGTGTCACGCCCCGAGCGCGGAAGATACCCGGAGGTGCGCGACGTGTCTATATCAATCATGTCAATCAGAGTGGTCGTGTATTCGACACAAAGACAGAGATGCGCAAAATAGCAAGATAACCCAATCCTTTATTCCTTTATAATAGACTATTACAAATCCAATACTCTATTTAATAAAAAGAAAAGTACATAGTTGACTCAAGAAACTATAGAAAAGACTAGACGACACTTGTAGAATCTCTATCACTTCACTCTTGACTATTCCCATCCGATTGACTTCTATCGTCGTCGGACTTACCTGAAAAGTAAAAAGGGACAAACGGAATGAGCGAACGCTCAGTAGGAAATTATATCTCAAGTACTAGCAAGGGGTTTAAGTAATTACATCTTTCATGAATGCAATAAAGCTATGCATGCTCGCATAAAATGACAAGATAGAGAGAATGTAATATCAAGGACATAAGATGAACTTAATCATGAACTTTCAACAAGATAACAAGTTTATTCAAGATATTCAAGCAAGTAAGTTTAACAAGTCATGTCAAGAACTTTGGCTATCATGTATCAAGCAAGTAAATTACCCTTTTGCGGGCCACGCATTTCATGTCAAGTCAAGTACGATTCAAGTACAAGATGTGTGTGGAATGTCCAATCAAGCAAGTCAAGTACTCGGTATAATGTCAGATACCTTATCATTTTAACTCCCATGGGCACAAGTACTTTCGGGTGCTCCTCCCAGGACCAGATCGGGCCCTATATGCGCAGGCATTTATCATGTATTTTTGACATCCACTCTTGTTTATATAGCCAATATAGAATTTCAATAATCAAGCTTGTAGACATGTATGACAACTTGGATAGAATAGAGTCCAAAGTATGACAAAGGACATAGATTGATAATAACGGTATAATCACGATATCGACAAAACTAGGTAGAATATGGTTCCCTTAACTTAGGTACCATGACAAATCAGTATGGACATTCTTTATATAGAATTGAGGTCCACATGAATGGTATATCAAAGGTAAGATGCCCTCATTCTTATCATAGAATTGAGGTTTACAAGAATGACATGATATGGCATGATATCATCATCCCATTAAGAATTTTCTTATGATATACCCTTTGTAAAAATATAAGGGCCGGTATACCATGTTTCTTTAGATTGACATGGCAAGGATCGTGTAATGAGTTTTTAGGGTACAACCTGCTCAGTCGGCCTTGAGGGAATCCAAGGCTACGAGGAGTCTTACGGAGGTCTCTATGACTAACTATCTAGTCTAAAGGAACGGAATGTCCAATGGAGAGCTTGTATATCAATGAGAGTTGAGTGTGATCGATAAAACAACGTGAAAAGTGGGACTATACTCACAGAGTGGAGAATAGTGCCGATATATATATTATATAATATGAAACCATCGGTTAACAGAATCAGGATAAAAATCATTTTTACAGAAAATAACGACTTAGGTCAAGTCGTTTCTCAAGTAAGTAACACCTAACAGAAGGGCGTTTACATATTTTCCGTTTTGCAGAATTTCCAATAATTCAGTAATTTAACTAAAACGCGCCCTGGTTAGGGTCGTTTCTTCAAGATTTGACGACTACACCAGAAGGCGTCTTCTTATTTACATATTTGACAGAATATAATTAATTTTCAGGAATTATCAAAAACGCGCCCTGGGCAGGGGCGTTACTATTCAATTCTATTTTTTCAGAATAGATAAATTTCAGGATTTTAACTGATAAACGCCCTAGGAAGGGGCGTTACCTTTCAGATTCACGCCCTGATCGGGGGCGTTAACATATGGCAAACGACCTAGTCTAGGTCGTGAATTATAGGAATTCAGGAATAAAATTTCAAGAGACATGATACACAGGAAAATTAGCAGAATTTCATAGGTAGAGTCATGCAAGATATTAGAATCGATATATCATATTTAATGAATTTTTAAACAGGATCAATTATTAATTACATGCGATTTTCATGAAAGTAACGCCTGCGTGCAGGGCGTCAAATGTGAAATTGACGACCTGGACAGGGTCGTTTCTTGTAAATTAGCGCCCTTTACAGGGGTGTTTCTTTCAATAATATTCCAGAAACGAAAATAAAACTGTATGCATGCCATGCTTATACATATATCTTGCGTTATTTTCATTTGGGCTATAATAACTTGAGAAAACCTACCTTAATAATGGATTTAAAGATGACCGTGAGGGGTTTGACTAGCAGAGGATGATGCTCGGTTAGGCTCCTGAAGACCACGACTATTGGTTGATGGAAGAAGACGATGGCTTTGATTGTAGAGGAAGAACTGCAGTTATCCTATAAGAAAATAAAGAAACTGTATCAGTTTCTTTGTGATCTGAACATCATACGAAGGTAAATAATTTTTACCCGGATGAAGAACTATGCTTCTTCAAAACGTAGGGGCTTCTTAACCTGTAACAGAAGAAGATGAAGAACTGTTAGTTCTTCATGTAACAGACGTAGGGATTTAAGGAAAATAAGAAGGAATGCTCCTCTTACGTACCTCTACAGACGAACGAATCAAATAGGTTTAGGGTTTAGATGAACGAGAGTTTTTATAGGATTTTGGGTGTCCTAGTAGGGTTGGTGATTGTGTGGAAGTAATACTTCTATGATAGAGTCATTACCACGTTTGAACTCTTTCTAATGCTTATCACTTACCCTGGATAAGTTCTGGGTTCGAACGGTTCACGAATGGAATTAACGCCTTTGGTCAGGGCGTCCATTCTTGAATTGACGACCTTGTTTAGGTCGTTTATCAAGAAACATCTTGGAGAAGGGCGTTCCTTGTTTTTGAAACACGCCCAAGATATGGGCGTTTCTTTTACTTGCCTATTTGGTCGCGTGAGAGTTGACGACCACATGTGTGGGCGTCCTTTCTTTAGTCACGCCGTTTATAGAGGCGTTTCTTTTTAAATTAACGCCTTACTAAGAGGCGTTATTTGTACTTTGTTTTATTATCTGTATTACTTCTGTAATATACATGTTTTTAATTTTATTTCAATATTCATTTATCAGGGTTGCTACAGCCCGACCGTTGGATAGACTCAAACTCTCCCTCGAACTGCTCCATCTCAAGAGCAACCTGGTATGCATCCTCCAACTTATCCACCTTGTGGCGAAAAAGATCATACTGTAGGTGTGGTCGTAAACCATGCCGAAATTGAGAAACGGTCAGGGAGCTCTCCTCCATGGCATCACATCACAGAAAGTATTCATCAAACTCGGCTATGTAATCAGAGACGGACCGGTCTCCTTGGGTGAGACTCTGCCATCTGTCTATGAGACGCTGGTGGTAAGTGGCAGGGAGGTACTTCTTCCTAAGTTTGGACCTCATCTCTTCCCACGTCTCCACCTGGGGTTACTGACAGTGAAACAGTATGTTCTCCATGTTCCTCCAAAAAGTTTGTGCTTGCTCGAGTAGTTTCATTTTGGTGAACTTGACCTTCCGGTTGTCCGACATCTCGAACCACTCGAAATATCGATCCATGCCGGCCTCCCAATCAAGATAGACTTTTGGGTCTAAGGACCTGTCAAAAGTGGGAGGGTCTACACGAACGGTCCTAAGGGTCCGCTCGTCCTCATCTAACTCACGGTTCCATCGTTGAACATGACGATCATGACCATATCCCCCATTTTCGTTCTCGGACTCATAGTCATGCACCTCTGGGATTTGACGCCTCCTAACATCTATCCCTTGAACCCTTGGAGCAGCAGGTTGTTGAACCGGTTCCTGCTGACCATGTGTGGGTGGGGGGTGCCTCGACTGGGGCTATCGGGGGTGCCTCGGCTGTGGCTTTCTCTAAAGCGGCAACTCTCCCTACCAGGCCCTGGACGTGTTGTGCCCCTTGTGCTTTGTTGATGATGTGGTGTTTTAATGATAGCAACACGAATGAGTCACCACATTATCTTGAATATGTCTGACCTTTTCTGTGGGAGATTGCATAAGTGTGCCATGTCTGAATTGTGAAGAATGCATGTGTATGCTTGAGTCATGCTGTGATATATTGGCTTGTGCTTGATTTCTGTTCTGTGCATTGCTTCTCTGCTGATATGTTCATGCATTATCTTAGGCTAAGTCTGTACAGCCTACGTCTCTTGCAGCGTCAACGCTGTGAGCATTCTCAAGTCTGCAGCGTCAACGCTGTGAGTATGCACTTTGTTTCAGGTTCTTCAAGTCTATACAGACTTTAGCGTCTCATTTAGCGTCTAAGGCAAAGTCTACACATTGGCTAAGTGTGTACATCGCTTACATTTCTTGAGACCAAGTCCATACATCGTGAAAGTCTATACACTCCTCTTGGCCTTAGCATCTATTTTGAAGTCCATACATTGGTCTTCAGTTCAAGTCTGTACAGCGTTACGTTCTCTTTGGAAAGTCTGTACAGCGTCAAGTCTGCACATTGGGGTCTCACGAGAAGTCTACACATTGGTCTCCACCTGAAGTCTATACATTGGCTAAGGGTCTTCAAGTCCATACACAGTTGTCTGATGCATATTGTTTGAAGTCTGTACAACATACCTTGTTGTTCAGAACTTTCTTGTTTGTGACTTCCCTAGTGTTTTGATGATGAGCATCACTATGTTAAGTATTCTCATTTTAATCAGATATCTTGCGTAATGTTATGCATTTGAAATTTCCATGATTAATAGGAAAACTGCTATGAGGTAGTACCTTGTATGTCCGTACTATTCCTTTCATACTTCGTGTTGTTTGTGTTTACTACACTTCGTGTTGTCCTTTTGTACGTCGTGTTGTTCCAACTATGTTTGTTGATTGTCTTCGTGTTGTTTACTGAAGCAGCTCGAATTGTTCTGATGAACTTCGAGTCATTTTCCTGTGAACCTCGTGTCGTTTCCTCAGTATTTAGTTGCTCATCTCGAGTCATCCTTTATGTTTGCTCTTGTGTTTTCGTGTCACTTACTGTTGTTCCTCGAGTCACTTTTTTCTTGGTTTCACTGCTTCATCACGTGTCGTGATAGCCGTGTCTGTCTTCTGTCTTCGTGTTGATTTTACTTCGTGCATTCTTTTCTAAATTCAAGCTTTAAGTGTCTCAAGTCGAGTCTAACTGTGTTGTCTCCATGCCGTCCTTAGTTCGAGTCATTTCTTTGTTATTTCTATCTTCGTGTGGCTTTTCCTAGACCTCGTGTCTTTCTTGTTTTGTAACCACACTTCATGTCGGTTTCTGTTTTCATCTTCGAGTTGTTGTCAGCCCGTGTCGTCCTCGTCTTCGAGTCATTCGTACGTTCGAGCAACTTAGTACTCGAGTTGTTTTCGTGTGTATTCAAGTCTTTTTAGTAAAGTGTCGTTTCACCTCGTGCCGTTCTCTTTGCTGTTTGTTATGTCGTGTTGTTTTTGTATTCGTGTCTTCGTGTTACTTTTGTATTCGTGTCTTCATGTTATTCTTGTGTTTATGTCCTCGTGTTGTTTCTTTCTATCTTCGTCCAAGGTTTCTTTGATCGCGTGTTTCTATCGTTTTTACTCTGTGTTATTTCCTTCTCCGTACCTCGTGTCGTTCTCAGTATAGTGCACCTATGGTTGTTCCTACACACCTCGTGCAGTTTTAGTTTTTGTGGCCCTGGGTTTTAATCGTTTTAATTCTTTGCAGGAGAAGAAGAAAAACAAAAAGAAGAAGGTGGTCCGAGGAAAAATATTCCTCAGTGACTGGGAGGCACGTGATCCAAGGTTGGAAGGGCAGACAGGATTATGACACGTGTGCTGAAGCTGGCTGAGAGACTGACACGTGGCCACAAGTTCTGGGCGGGAAATGAGGAAGCCACACGCGCCCAGTGCTGCCCTCCTGCTGGCTGCTGCTTATAAAAGGAAGCCTTCATCCAATAGATGAAGATGATCGAAGAAGAAGCCTGGAGAGCAGAAAGTCCTTCGATCCAGAAAAAGAAAAGAGGAAGAAAAAGAGAAGAAGAGAGAATAGCAGAGAGTGTGAGCCGAAGAGAATAGAGGAAAAGAGATCGAGAGAGTGAAAGAGCAGAAGAAGAAAAGAGCTGCAGTAGAAAGCAGAAGAAGAAGAGAAGAGAAGAGACAGAGAGAGCCTGCGAAAGAAGAAGAAAAGAAAGAGAAGAAGAGCAGAAGGAAAAGAAGAGAAAGAGAGAGTTAGAGAGCTCGTGAGGGTTAAGAGAAAAAGAAAGTGAGAGAGAAGAGAAGAGGAAGAGAAGCTTACCTGAAGATCTGTCTACTGGACCGTGGATCAAATCCAGGCCAGTCAGCTCCATGCGAGTCACATCTGTGTTATCTTTCTTTACAGCTTTCTGATCACTGTGTATTTTCCCCTTCTTATTTTCCCTTTTTCATTTGGTTAGCTTTGTACTTCCGATCCTCTGGATTGAGGTCGGGTCCCTCCTGGTCTGGAGGAAGAGAGGTCTGCGACCTCTAGTATGCAAGTGACTGGAAGTCACTTGTGTGTTTCCCTCCGGTTTGGAGGAAGGGAGATCTGATCTCCGGTTCTGGGCTTGTGGATTGCAAGTCCAAGTGTCCCTCCTGGTCTGGAGGAAGAGAGGTCTTCGACCTTTGGTTTGCTGGTGACTGGGAGTCACTGGTGTGTTCCCTCCGGTTTGGAGGAAGAGAGACTTTGCGTCTCTGGTTTCCAAGTGACTGGGAGTCACTTGGGGTGTCCCTCCGGTTGGGAGGAAGAGGGGAGTTTGTTCCCCTGGTCAAGCTGTGTGTCAGCACCTGTTGCAGACTGAGTCTGCTTGGTTCTAGCATTGGCTAGTGAAGCCTCACTCCGGTTGGGAATGAGGGGTGGATGTAGGTCTGGAGGACCGAACCACCTAAAAATCTATTGAGCAATGGTTTGCTTTGTGTGCTTGCTTCCGCTAGATGCTTGGATGGGCGCGCTCTATGTGTTTGCTCATAAGTTTAATTGAATTTGTTTCATTCTGTGATTGCGTCTAGCATCTGAGTTTCTTTAATTGGCCATTATTCATAGAAGGATACATTCACCCGCCTCTGTATCCGGGCCTAGCACCCTAACAGGACGGACTGGTCTGACCCTTCAGTCCTATCCTCCAAGGCCTTCATTCTTTCTTCCAGACGTGTGCCTAGGCCATCCACCCGTGTACTCAACCCTTCCATTCCATCCACTCGAGTGCTTAACTAATCCATTCGGTCACTCAACCCATCCATTTTTCCCATAATAACTTGGAACATGTTGGCCACCGATGCTGCATCGAGACTAGGGACTCGGGGATCTACCATAGGTGGTGGTGGGGGTGAGTATGGGGTACCCCTACGCGTGGGCATGCAAAGGACACGGGGTTGGAATGCACCGACCAAAGTGAAGTGATGAACCTAGACTTAACCAATGTTCGATACATGGCGGAGGTTTGACCCGAGGGTCTCCTCGACATGAGTGTGCGGCCTTCTCGATAGGCGTAACCTAACGTTCGAGCAACACCTTCTGATATACCGGGTTATTGGGATGAAAATGCGACCCAAAAACACACTTTTTCTTTTTTTTTCTTTGTTTTAAAACAATGATGATCCTAGACTCGACTTAGACCATGCTAAGATGACTACCCTAGACTTGACTCACTCTGATACCAAATTGATGCGGGTCGGACACACGACCTGGGACTCTAGCTCGCGGGTGTCCCTAGCAAGGGATGCGTGGGACCGTGCGCGGTTGAGAAACCGGCAGTAAGTCTCGGGTATCGGCTTTTCCGCATGTACTCAGATTGAGTCACGGGATGGATCACTCACTCACTCTCGCAGCGGTCATAAAAATATACGAGCTAGGATCCTAACATGCTCTCTAGCAGTGGCATATACAAATCAATACGCATAAAACAAATGCCGAGTAAGGAGAGGACACGATACCTCCACGCTCCGGGTATGGGGAAGGCGATCTCGGCCAAGTACGGTAACTCCCGGTAACAAAATATTAGAATAATTACAGTAGTGAATTATTACCCACTCTACGCAGGGAGGTAAAGGGCTACACAAGTGGGCCCGGGAGGACCGATCTTGGGTTGACGGGGAGCACTTGATCACCCTGTCGGCGTGGTTCAGACGGTGTAAGCTACTGGTTGTGGGGCCCACGTGCTGGCAGGTGGGTCCGAGTGGGCCCGGAGTGGTACCATTGTGACGGTGGCTCCTGGAGAGGCGCTCCCTGGGACGGCGGCATGCTGGTTCTCCTTGTGGAAGGCGAGTCGGCTCCGATCTTCACTTGTTGGAGTTGCTGCCCACGGATCTGAAGTTCTTTTTTTGCAGCACGCGACCCGACAAGATCAGCTACTACGATCACTCCCGATGTCCGATCGATGCAAAAGTGGTACCGTTGGAAAGCTGACTTGAAGTACTTCAATCTAGGGCCAGAGAAAGAATTTTGACTATCCTGGATCTGGCCTTAGTCGAATTTACCATCTGCTGGCTCACAGAACCAGATCTGGCAGGACAGAACTGAGTTTTCCTGGGAGTTGGCGTTGACCATGACTCAAACTTCGGATCTGGGTGTTGAGTTCTTCATGAAAGTTGTAGAGGGAAAAGAGAGGAAGATGGGGATAGTTTTTGTAGAAATTAAGGTGGAGGTTTGGATGGGGAAAAGTATTTTCTAGCACTAGGTGGTTGGATCTGGATAGCAGGGACAGAACTGATTTTGGGATCTGGCAATTATTTTTAGAAAATATAAACGATATCCTAAATTCACAATACAATTCTTGGAAGAAAGATTAGGTGAAAAAAACCCCCAATAAAAATATCAATTCATTCAGACAAGGGGAAGGTGGGTTCATGAACGACCTACTTGGTTGCTGGAACACTGGACAGATTGCAGGCAGATCTGGTGGGCTAGGAAGCACGAAAATGGGAAAATGGAAAACAAGGGCTAGAAGTTCCACCAATTTTTCTGGGATGTGGGTTGGACCTATAGAACTAACCCTGAAAATTTGGAACCCAACAGATCTTGAGGTTGAGAGCTAAAATTCTGGGAACAGCTGGCTATCCTGAGTTGGACAAAACTCTGACGATGGCGGCGCGATGGCGGCACGAACGGAAGGCGGCGGTGGAGCTTCACACCAAATGAAGATAGAGCACTTGGAATCCACCAAGTATAGTGGGAAATCCACCCTAGAAGACAGCAATCCAGCTGCAAGAGGAGAGGGGAGAGAGAGGGGCGCCCTTGGCTTGGACAATTTCACAAGATTTTCTTCTCATTAATTCACATAAAAATGAAAATACATGGCATATATAGGTCCACCCAAATGACTCAAATGACCCCAGAACTAGGGTTAGGGGAGGGGCATACATGGGATTGGAAATATTATCTCCACATGGTTAAAAAACATAAAAATAAAATCATTATATAAATGGAGTTCGCCCCCCTCCTTAAGAGACCAATTTGGAATTGTTCTCTTTATTTAATTCTTGGTCCAAGTCCACATTTGGACCATGGACTAGCCCCCATGGGCCCTGGAATCCATGTGGACCAATAAGAGGGAGGGAGGGGGTCCCTGCTGGGCCTATGTGCCCTTTTGCAAAGAAACCCAATGGCCTTTCGCAAACCCCACTAAGACTTATAATTGCGTACCCATATAACACATAGGTATAAATATAAATATAAAAGGGCATAAATGCAAACAAAATGTGGGTGTTTTTGCTCTGATGTCCCCATCAGTGGAAGTCCTGGTCGTCGTCGATGAGGCCGTGATTCTTGGTGGCTAGGAGGACGTTGTCTAGGTACCGGACCTTGTCCTCTATTTCTTAGAACCGTTGGAGCTGGCGATCCATCTCCGGATTGGAGTGGAGAGGGCTGTATACCTTAGGCGCGGGCACGCTGCTAGATTGTCGAGTCCTCGCGACGGAGGCATAAGATACCTCCCGTACCTGCCAAAAATTTTCTCCGGCCTGGCCTCCTTCGTCCTCCCGTCGCTCGGGAGGGGCGTATTAGGGCCTCTGGTCCCGGATCTCTCGGCAGAATTCCACCAGGGCTCAGACTTCTTGGCGGAGCTCATCTAGGTCACCTGGGGTGACTTCTTATCGGTGGTGGGCGGAAGAAGCTTCTCGCGACTCCTGGCGAGAGTTGGGTCCCTGATGGGAGCCCCGCCCCCGGTTGCTGGCATTGTGAAGGCTTCCACAGGGCGCCATGGCTTTTCGCCCGGATTCCCACAGACGGCGCCAAGAAGTGTAACGGCAGGAAAATGGTTCCTAGGCCACGTACCACCTTCTATATTTATTTTTTGGGGAAGTCATCTCGCGCCCGTGGATGTCTGCACACACCAAGAAACCAGAAGGGCGTCAGAATGAGTCCCCATTGTTACCCCAGGGGACAACCCTCCGATGCTTAAGTCAGCAAGGGATTAATGAGCAATAGAGAGGAGCAAAGTGAGGGAGAAGTAGAAGCTGTAGTCATCAATCCAGGAGGCGTGTAGGTCCTCTATATGCGTGCTCGCCGCTCCCAGCAGGCTCTCGAAGAGTGCTCGCTGGGTGGTAAGGCCATGCAGGAGGAAGCGGCTCTCTAGACGTAGAGGATGGCTCCTCTGTCGTAGTTGCAGGTCGCGTTGCGCTCTTCTTTGTAAGGGCTCTAGTGGCAGAAGTATCCACTATATCTCCTCTTGCATAGTAGTGTGGGGTTTAGTAGAAGAATCTACCATGCTATTCTCTTCTATCGATGTCCCTTTTATATGGGTTGTCCTGGAGCGAGGGCCTCATCCCTTGATAGGGAAGGGTCCGTTTAGTTGGAGTAACGTTCCCCGCTATGTTGGCGGAAGTTTCCCATTGGAGGGCGATAGCCCCGGCGTCGGCCAGTCCCTGGGCGAGTCTTGCGGCACTCATGGTGCGTGCTCGCCCGTTATGGGTCAAGGCCGACGTCGTAGGGTCAACGGTCGGTCATCGGAGTGTCCTCCGGCGAGAACTGCTTTTGGGCTGGCCTCATCGTGCGTCGTAAAATCCGATGCTCCATTGGGCCGGTGTCCTTCTTATTGGGCCGAGCAAGCGTGCTAACCCCTCGCCTGGGCTTAGAACGCCCAAACTTTAATGGGCCACGCGTGCGTGGGCCGTTTCTGGGCCAAACCAGATTTACCCTCCTCAGTAACAAATGGCTTTCAATTTGAATTTTTCCTCTGTTCAAGTAAGTTGGTTATGTGCGCTTTTTTCTTTTTATGCACTTTTTATCATTACCCATTTTACATTATCATTTCAAGCAATTTTCATCATTATCTCACTGTTAGAGTTGATTATTCATCACCATTTTTTATCTTTAAGGATTTTTTTTTGCAAGCTTTAGTTCAAAAATAGCAAAGGCCTGTTGGCAAGGGAGATGGGGTCGACCCCATGCCAAGGTGGGGTCGACCCCATGCCAAGGTGGGGTCGACCCCACCTTCAGCAAGACAAGAAACAACCCTCTTTTTTTAGAATTATGACTTTTGATGATTTTTTTTGTGAGATCCGGATCCGACCCGTCCTGTTCGGATCGGGATGACTCGAGTCTGGTTCGGATCCGACCCATCCGACTCACCCGGGTCAGACCGATCCGAAACGAGTGTAGCGGCTGGAATCTGGTTCATATGTCACGTACCACACCTTTCTATTTATTTGTTGGGGGAGATCATCCGGCACCTGTAGAAGCCTGCAATCACTAGAAGGAAGAGCGTCAGAAGGAGCCCTCGGCGCTACCCCAGGAGACAACCCTCCGATGCTTAAGTCAGCAACGGCTCTAGTAATGAATAGAGAAGAGTAGGAGAAAAAGTGGAGAGGGAGGCCACTGTAGATGATCTGAGAGACGTGTAGACCCTCTAGACTAGTGCTCGTCGGCCCCAGTGGTCACTCAGAGAGTGCTCGCTGGATGGTAAGGTCATTCAGGAGGGGATTCTCTTCTCAGGGAATGAGCAGTCGTGGCCTCTCTAGTAGCAAGGCGTGTAGCTCTCTAGTTAGCTTCTCTGTAGGCATTTTGTTGGTGAGATTCACCATGATTTGTCCTTCGCTGGGTCCCCTTTTATAGGGGGTTCTCCTGGTGGAGATGGTCGATCCCTTAACAGGGAAGTGCGCGCGTCGTGAGATAACATTCCCCGCGATTATGGCGGGAGTTTCCCATTGAGGGGCGATTACCCCGGGGCCGGCCGATTCCTGGGCAGACCTTATGGTGCTAGTGGGGCATGCTCACCCTTAGTGGAGTTGTTACCCGCATCGTGGGAGGTAACGGTCTGTCTCTGGAGGCCTATCCGGTGGTCCTTCCACCCGGATTAAGGCCTTTCTCATTGTCGAATCCAAGGATTGTCATCCTGGCCCATTCACTATGGGCCACGGCCATGGACCGAGGCCCATTAGGCACGTTGTGGATCGCAAGTCGAGTTGGGCTCGGTGCAACCGGGCCTTATTTGGGCCGATCTGGATTTACCCTCCTCACTAGCCTCCCACTCTTAGAGGCCGAGCACCTTTCGGGCTCTAAGACCTGAGTCAGAGAGGGTATACCGAAAGCTAACTCTGAGGAGAGTCTCCTTGTATTTCTTGCTTGGCGCGCAAAGCGCGTTTGGTGGTGGCAGGCGGTGCGCCCCCTGTCATCATGACGCGGGCTCTTATCTGGGGGCGTGGAAGCCTAGCTGAAGGATCCTGGGGCCGTGGTCGAGGCCACGGAGGGTAGAGCTCGGCAGGCGAAAGCGCAAACTGAGAGCTTGCGCTCGTTGCTAGCTACCGCTAGTACGGAAGTCGTGGAGCACTTTCATTCATCCTTGGTTCACCGGGAAGAGTTGAACGTGGCCGTGCTCAAGGTCTTCGGTCCTGCTCCGGACCTCGGGTTTCAGGAGGGCTAGTCAACCGCTCTGGAGGCCGTAGCTGGCCACGTGGGTGTTCCGATTTTCTCTCTGCCTCCTCTATCGACACCATGTGGCCCTGAAGCTGGAGAAGGTGATGAGGAACTCGATGGTGAGGAGCCGAGTGTTGCGGAGCAGTTAGGGGAGCCAAGCACCAGGGGGTGTGTAGGCGAGGGCATCGCCGACTTGACTTTTTCCCCACCAGCTCCTGAGACTGCTGCCGGGGTGAGCTCCTGAAGGGCGCTCGCCATCCTTTGTTTCCTTTCTTTATATTTTTCCTTTTTTTGTTGAGGTGATTGTTCCCTTGTTTTGTAAACTTTCTTTTCCTAAAATGAAGACTTTCCTTTCTTTTGCAACCTCTGGAGCCACGGGCGCCTGCCACGTATCTTGTTTTTTTGATTTGCCTTGAGATCTCCTGGGGATTTTCAACGACACCTCGGGAGTTACTCTGAGAGAGCGCAACCCTTGGGATCTGTAGCTTTGATTTCTATGAAGTTGAGAAGGCGGTGAGTCCCCTCCTCTTTCTAGGAACTGCACTTCCCTCTATAAGTAGCGGCCACCGTGAAGCCTCAAAGCCGTCTTTGGTTCACTGCGCTACGAGGAAGGGGTTCCTGCAGGATGTCATCGTAGCAGTCTGGTACTTCGTCTGAGGATGAGTCCTCGCAGGTTCTCTGAAAGCGCCTATGCCTCCGGCAGGAGGCGTTGGGGGCAGCCGGGAGTGAACCGTGAAGGACGGGCCTCCGAAGAATACCGAATGGGCTATTTTGCTGGCTGGCGGGAGGCCTTGGAGAAGGTCAACGGCCTGTACTCCGGCAGGAGAATTCTGTCCCTTGACCCGGATAGGTTCCGTCCCTGAGGGGACGAGAAGTTACCTTGTAGGCTTCACCCTTGCTTATGAATAAAGCTTCTCTTTTGCCATCCTCTTATTGTTTCATGGTGTGTGTTGGCCTTTTCAACTATCTTCCTTGCTTCGTAGGCGTATGATGAGATCCCTTCTGCCACCAGGGGAGGTGTCTCATGTTTGTAAATAGTAATGATAGTGGGTAGGCCTGCTGGCTTGCTGGGTGGGTCTTGCTGTCCATCCCTGTCCTCGCGGTGCCATCGCGATGATGCAGTATCTGCCTGGAGTCGCGACTTCAGGGGAGCAGGTCTCTAGCCCTTTTCCTGGTGCAGGCCTTCGAGCGGGCAACTTCTCCAGCTAGTCTGCTTCCTCAGAAGCAGTGGTGCCGGAAGGTGATGCGTCTATTAAAGTGGCTACATCGTCCCTAGGGGCTAGAGACTGGAATGTTTGTGGTGCCACCGTAGATTTTAGTCTACCTTGGTCTTCCATAGACTTGCATGTTGGCCGTGTAATGACGCCATTCTGGTGACTTGTATCTTGACTAGAGCGTAATAAAAATTCCTTGAATTGTGACTGTGTTGTTGGGCACCTTTTGGCGGAAGATGTTTACGTGTGCGGTGGGTTTATGAGAGCTTGGTGGTCAACGTTTTGACCATTTCTAGCTTCTCTTTGTCGCATTCATCTCCTTGGGCTCATGGTTGTGGTCGTTTCTTCTAGGGAGCTCGTGGGCTACCTTCGTTTCTGAGGGAGGCATGGATACTTGTCTCTAGGAGACTTAGGAGTCTCCTTTGTTTCTGAGGGGAGGAGTGCTGGCCTCTTGGAAACCCTTAGGCTACCATTTCATTTTGGAGGGGAGCAATGCTCGCCTCTTGGGAACCCGTAGGTTACCATTTCATTTTTGAGGGGAGCGGTGCTCACCTCTTAGGAACCCGTAGGTTACCATTTAATTTTTGAGGGGAGCGGTGCTTGCCTCTTAGGAACTCGTAGGTTACCATTTCATTTTTGAGGGGAGCGGTGCTCGCCTCTTGGGAACCAGTAGGTTACTATTTCATTTTTTAGGGGAGCGGTGCGAGCCTCTTGGGAACCCGTAGGTTACCATTTTATTTTTGAGGGGAGCGGTGCTCGCCTCTTGGGAACCCGTAGGTTACTATTACATTTTTTAGGGGAGTGGTGCTCGCTCTTGGGAACCCGTAGGTTACCATTTCATTTTTGAGGGGAGCGGTGCTTACCTCTAGGGAACCCATAGGTTACCCTTTGATTTTTGAGGGGCGCGGTGCTCGCCTCTTGAGAACCCGTAGGTTACCATTTTTGAGCTTCAACTGGCAACATTTCGGAAAAGGGTTTTTATTGATAAAAAACACTGAGGTTTACGGAGTTCCACGTCCTTGGTACCCCTCGTCCCCCCAGTGTTGCCAGTCTGTACGCTCCTTTGCAGAGTACCTCCGTTACCTTGTATGGGCCTTCCCAGTTTGGCGCAAGCTTTCCAGCGACTGCCCTGGGGTCTACCACGCTTGCTCGCCGTAACACCAGATCTCCGGGGAGGAAGTGTCATTCTTTTACTCGAGCATTGTAGTACTGGGCCAGCTTCTGTTGATAGGCTATGAGTCTCACTTGGCCGTGCACTCTGTCTTCTTCGAGCAAATCCAATTTTTCTCGCATCGCTTGGTTATTTCTGGCCTCATCAAAATCTCCCACCCCCAGTGTGGGGTTAGATATTTCAATGGGTATGAACGCCTCAGCTCCGTACGCTAGGTGGAAGGGTATTTCGCCCGTGGCTGCTCTGGCCATAGTCTGATGTGCCCACAAGATGCTCGAGATGGAATCCACCCATGTATCGCCAGCTTGTTCTAGACGGGTCTTGATGCCGTGGAGGAGTGTTCTGTTAGCGTTCTCCACTAACCCATTTTCCTGGAGATGTCCCACCGAGGTATAGTGTTTCCAAATCCTCAGTTCCGAGCACTTTTCTTGGAAGGCAACGCTCGCGAACTGTCTGCCGTTGTCAGTCATGAGGACTCGTAAGACCCCAAACCGGCAGATGATGCTCCACAGCACGAACTTCCAAGTGGCTTCGCTCGTGATTTTTTCTAGTGGTTCTGCCTCGACCCATTTGGTGAAGCAGTCAATGGCAACCATGAGGAACTTTTTCCTCCCCTGAGCTTCTGGGAAGGGGCCCAATATGTCCACCCCCCACCGAGCAAATGGGCGAGGCTCCATCAGGGCGTGCAGTTCTGTCGCTGGCTGGTGGTGTAGGTTGGAGAACTTTTGACACCGGGGGCACCTCCTGACGTAGTCGAGGCAATCTTGTTGTAGCGTGGGCCACCAGTATCCTTGTCGGATAAGAGTCCACGTGAGTGCTCCCGCCTACATGGCTGTCGCAGAGCCCTTCGTGTACTTCCTATACATCTTTCTTAGCTTCTGTAGGGAATAGGCATTTCAGCAACGGCGCTGAGAGGGATCACCGATATAGGCAACCATCGATCACCGTGAAGTGCGTCGCCCATGCTCTCATGCGGCGGGCCTCAGCGTGGTCGGCTGGAAGTTGTTGTCGAAGGAGGAAATCCAAGAGAGGATCCATCCAGGATGGTTCATAGTTGATGGCGTTTACGTGGGGTGTCGGTTCCTCTATGATCGGTGCTGCCAGTTCCTCTATCAAGATGGATCTTGAGTTGGAGACTGTGGTTGCCGACGCTAGACGAGATAGAGTATCTGCTCGAACGTTCTCCTCTCGAGGAATGTGCATCATCTCGAAGTGGGAGAATTCTACAGAGGCACCTCTGGCTTTCTCCATGTACTTGATCATGGCTGGCTCACGTGCTTCGAACTCTCCCTTGACTTGGTTGGCGACGAGCATGGAATCGTTGTATGCTCGCACACTAGTCGCCCCCAGGTGTTTCGGCATTCGTAGCCCAGAGAGGAGCGCTTCATACTCGACCACATTGTTCGTGGTTGGGAAGTTGAAGCGGAGGGCATATTGCAGTTCTATCCCCTCTGGTGATAGTAGTACTAGTCTTGCTCCGCTGCCAGCGGCGCAGGATGATCTGTCAACATATAGCTCCCATGTTGGCCCTGAGGACTGCTCGGGTGAGTCTTCTGCAGGTATTGTGCACTCGGCGACGAAGTCGGTGAGGGCCTGAGCCTTGATTGCAGTCCTTGGGCAAAATTTGATGTCAAATTCACCCAACTCGATAGCCCACTTGATCAACCTTCCCGATGCGTCGGGATTCTAGAGGATTTGTCGTAGTGGTTGGTCGGTGAGGACGGCGATTGGGTGAGCCAAGAAGTACAGTCGCTGCTTGCGAGCGGCCGTGATGAGGGCCAGAGCAAACTTCTCAGTTCGTGAGTCACAAAATTCTGGCCCCTGTAATGCACAGCTTACATAGTAGACAGGCTTCATAACATTGCCTTCCTCTTGTGCGAGCACTGCACTCATAGTGCTCGGCGTCACAGACAGATACAGGAGTAGTTGCTCCCCTTTTTGTGGTTTCAAGAGCACGGGAGGAGATGCTAGGTACTGCTTCAACTCTTCAAATGCATGCTCGCACTCCTGGTCCCAGTCGATCTATCGTTTCTTCTCTGGTGCTTTGTTGGCTTGGTTGATGAGTCAGAAGAAGGGAAGGCATCTCTCAGCCGCTTGGGATAGGAACCGAGTTAAGGCGGCGATGCGGCCGGTAAGGCACTGCCTGTCCCTCACTCGTCTCGGGCACTTCATCTCCAGCACCGTTCAGATCTGGTCAGGGTTAGCCTCTATTCCTCTATGGGTGACGAGGAATCCTTTCCCTGATTTTACACCGAACGTGCATTTATTTAGGTTGAGTTTCATATTATATCTTCTGAGCATCGTGAAGGTTTCCGCCAGATCTTCCAGGTGCTCGGTGGCTTGGAGGCTCTTGACGAGCATGTCGACTGATTTATGCATCGAACATGTGGTTGACCAGGCGCTGGTAAGTTGCTCCCACGTTCTTCAATATGAATGGCATGTGTGTGTAGCAGTATAAGCCGTGGTCGGTAACAAATGATGTCTTGTCCTGGTTGGGCTCGTGCATGCTAATTTGATGGTACCCAGAGTAGGCATCTAGGAAACTTAGCATTTCGTGCCCGGCCGTAGCGTCGACCAGTTGGTCGATCCGTGGCATGGGGAAGTTATCCTTTGGCATAGCTTTGTTGAGATCGGTGTAGTCTACGCACATCCGCCACTTCCCGTTACTCTTAGGAACAAGGACCACATTTGCCACCCAGTTCGGGTACCAGGTGGGTCTGAGTAGCCCTGAGCGCAACTTCTCACCCACTTGTTCCCTGATAATGGCATGTCGCTCGGGGTTGTAATGCCTTCGGGGCTACTGAACCAGGCAGCAGCTCGGATCCAACTTGAGTTGGTGTGTTATGATCTCTGGTGGGATTCTGGGGAGCTCATCCTCGGACCAAGCGAACACGTCTTGGTTTGCTATGAGGAAGTTTGTGTATGCTTCCCGCTCTTCTTCGGTCAGGGTAGCCCCGATCCTCAGCGTTCTGCTTGGGTCTTCCCCCACCTGGATGAGGTATAAGTCCTCCCCTGGAGTGCTCATACTCGGACCTGGATCTTCCATCCTCACCTTCTTCTCAGGCGACGCTTCCTCGGCTTGTCTGCCATGTGTTGAGATAAGGTAGCACATTCTTGACTCATGTTGGTCCCCCCGAACTTCTCCCACTCTGCGAGGCGTGGGGAACTTGAGCTTCATGTGATACGAGGAAGGGACACCGCGAAGGGTGCCGAGGATTCCTCGCCTGATGATGGTGTTGTATCCAGTCATCGCGGGGACGATCGTGAAATCTGCTAGGAACGTTGTGTCCATAGGCGTGGTCCCAAATGTAACAGGCAGCGATATACGTTCTTCTGGGCAGACGGTGGTGCCAGAAAACCCATACAACGGTGTGTGCAGTGGCATGATCCGCGACAAATCCACACATATAAGCACTGGGTAGTCGTACGAGATAACGTCGGAGTCGCTTCCATTATCGACTAGGATTCGCCGGACAGTACATTGATTCATGGTGGCCGAGACCACCAGAGCATCAGCGTGAGGGATAGTTACACCATGATCTGACACGACCCCTTGGACCTAAATTTGCAAGCAACCGGACCGAACGGTGATATCTCACAAGCGGGTTAACCCGCGTCGCGCGCACCCGAGTCCGTAGGCAGACCGGCGATGATGGTGAGGGTCCGAGGTTGGACCTTGGGGTTCCAAGGGTATGGCTGGCTGGGGATGGACCCCAATGGGCTAGGGATGCCCAATTTCAAGGGCGGCCGGCACGCCGAGGGCGTAGGATGTAGTGGTTCTCTCACAACTCACCCGCGGTGGCACTCAATTAGACGGAATGTTGGAACGAGCACTCTCTCACTGCCGACGGCGCAACTGTTACACAGGAGGACGGTGAGCTAGAAGGGGAGGGGATGAATAGATCACCGTTTTAAAAAATATTTGACTGAGTCGAGGTAGGACCCTTAACCAATATAACGTAATTCACGAGCGCAGAACATAAATGACTCAAAATGTCATCAACACATATGCACAACCACCTAGCGAGCAGTCAGACCAAGATTTCAATCATCAACATTCACATTTACTTAATGAAGCCAGACAAAATCATAAGGAAGATAGATGCGCACAACCATACCACGGAGAACAGGAGATTTAGATGGTTCAGTCTGCAACCTGCAGACTTACGTCCATCCCTCACTCAAGGCCGAGTGAGGCTTCCTTTCACAAGAAAGAACCGCAGACTAAGTCTGCCTACAACACGCTGATCCACAGCTTGGGGATCGAAATCCCTACAGAAGCTGAACACACAGCTTGCACCCAGGTCTCACACCCCAAGACCTGACCCAGAGATAACTCTCCCTTCCTCTTAGACAAGAGGGAACCCAGCAGTGACTCACCCTCACTGCAATTCAGAGACACTATCTCTCTTCCTCCACAGCCGGAGGGAACAACCCAGATAGCCTACTCACTATCTGAACACAGCAACCCCTGGAGACCACCTCCCTTCCTCTGATCTGATTCAGAGGGAATCACAATGCAACCCATAGGATCCACCTCTCTTCCTCTACACCTAGAGGGAACGATAAAACAGAGTATCGAAATTTAAAAACAAACAACTGAAAACATAAAGAAATATCGAAGACAATCGAACGGAGAAACAATGTAGCTTCTTAAAGAAGCATAGACAAAACATAGCAGAAAACCATCCTCTCCTTCATCACTCTCTCTCTTCCAGGTACGCTCAACGAATGGATCAGGATGGCTTCTCCTCTCCTTCCTCTCGCTCTGGCCTCACCCTTTTCCTTGTGGCTTCGGCAGCTTTTCAGGAGCAGAAACCTTCATATATATATATATATCCAACCTCACGAGAGAGTGAGGGTTTGGGAGACACGCGCGAAGACATGCTTCCAGATGAACCGAGCCACGTGTTAGACGATTATTTCCTCGGATCATGTGCTCACATAATTGGAATAAAGTTCCAATTTGTCTTTAAGTCCCTGTAAGGTTTCAGAGAACATTCAGTCAATCTCAGAAATATTCAAGTCATAAATTGTTCACACATATTGCACGGGACTTCTGAAAGGACAGAAGAGCGCGTCAACGCACTAAAGCCAAGGCATTAACGCAATGGATATAAGGAGAACAGGTGCCTTGACAAAACACACTAATGCGTCAACGCATCAGTTGACAGCGTTGACGCTTCTGCTGGGTGGTTGATCAAAAGAACCTTTGGTCAAAAACTCAAGGCGTCGACGCTTCCATTGTGTAGCGTCGCCTCAGCTCCTTGGATGAGACGCACAATATCTTGGTAACAACCCAATGCGTCAACGCTTCAGGTGACAGCGTCGACTCAGCTTCATAGGCGAGACGCTCAAGCCCTTGGCACCAAGCCAATGCGTCAACGCTTTCATCGTGCAGCGTCGACTCAACTTCATATGCGAGACGCTCAAGCCCTTGGCACCATGCCAATGCGTCTACGCTTCCATCGTGCAGCGTCGACGCAGTGGACAAAACAGCAAGCGAAAGACGCACTAATGCGTCTACGCACCCAGCCAAGTGCGTCAACGCACTAAATGTACAGATCCCATATAATCAAGACAAGTATGAGCTCATGGGTGTACATGATAGAGGAGCATCAAAACAGAAAAGCATGATGAAAAAGCATTTGATCCATAGATGTGCATGCAAGACAACAACATTAGATCCTGAGAATATTTAGACAATTCAGGATCTTTATCATTCATTTAGGAGCATCAAGATGATTATCTTAAAAATAATTTGATTCATAGTGTTAGTCATCATCAAAACTACAGAGATGCAACAATCTCCCCCTTTTTGATGATGGCAACACCATGATTCAAATTTAGTGAAAGGAGAAATACCAACTTAAAACATTCTCAATAAGGGCAGCAACCCCTTTCAACCTTCTCCCCTTGTCAGACTTTTCAACTTTTACTCCCCCTTTCAACCTTCTCCCCTTGTCAGACTTTTCAACTTTTACTCCCCCTTTCAACCTTCTCCCCCTTTGACATCATCAAAACAAGGAGAAAGAGAGATGTTGACGCTGGACTGATGAGAAAAGATGGAGAGGATTCCAACAGTAGACAGTCATTGTCAAATCTTAGATGCTTAAGTGGGGCTGTAAGGTCCAGTGAAGAATGTTGGAGTTCTGGTAAGAGAAGGAGATTCAGAATAAACTTGATGTTTATCAACTTACTATGATTATGAGAGAAGAGCAAGTGGCAACAAGTATGACTGAGGTAGCTGTTAAGGCTTGTCAAAAAGACAACAAGAGTTTGAACCACTAAGACAGCCTGTAGGCATTGAGGACAAACAGTCCAGGCAGAGAAAGCATAGTTATAGAGTGTATTTGGCCAGTTACACTTTTGACATTAAGTATGCACCTTGGTCAGAGGCCAGCATCCTCAGTTACTCAGTGTAAGAGCCTCATCACTTCTCAATTAGAGAACAGAGATAGTGACCATTGGTTGTTTCATGAGGAGACACCTTGATCAGAGGCCAGAATCCCCAGTTACTCACCATTTTGTCATCATTGCTCTGCCAAGCATAATTTTGAATTGTAATTCTTTCTTTTGATTTTGTTTATGAGAACTGATACCTCATGACATAGGAAATTCTCATTTCATTGATGGGATTCCTAGTTTCTTAGTATGCAGTTTTAAGCACAGATAAGTTTAACTAGCTCAACAAGGGGTTGTTTGAAGACAAAGCCCAGGGCAAATATTAGAGGTCTTATCAAGATGTCCAAAGAGAAGCTCATAAACAGAAACCATTTCTTACAAGTCTAGCTTGTTCATGAGTCATGCAACAAAGTAAGAGGATATACTTGTGAAGGTTAATCTTAGCCTCTTAAGACTAACTAGAAGAGGATTCTAGCTGGACTTTAATTGCACAAACTTAAGAATGTAGGAAAGGAATGAGGTTCTATTAAGAGGAATATTCAAGATCAATTCTAACATTTAATCCAGCAATAACACCCATCTTTCAAGCATTTCTAATTAGTCAAGCTCCCCCTCTCTAGTAGCTCTATCTCCCATTCTACCCAGAAAACAGCAGAGAAGCAGAATTGACTTTACTCAAGGCACACACCCGCTCCCCCTCACATAGGGACCCCCACCAGAAAAAGTAAGACAAAACTACCACTAACTTTATGGAGATACATGAACCAGAATCCATTGCCTCAAATCAATCAGAGTTTGTAAATACCAAGTTCTCTTCTCAAAGAAGTGAATTTTTCAGTATCTAGAGGTTTTGTAAAAATATCAGCAATTTGATCTGCGGTCCCAACATGAATTAATTCAAATGTGTTATTTGCAATTTCATTTCTGATAAAGTGGTGCCTGATTTCAATGTGTTTTGTTCGTGAGTGTAAAATAGGATTCTTTGCAATGTTTATGGCACTAGTGTTATCACAAAAGATGGGAGTGCAACCTGTCTCTACTTGGTAATCCTGAAGTTGATGCTTGATCTAGATAACCTGAGTGCCACAGCTGCTTGCAGCCACGTATTCAGCCTCAGCAGTGGAAAGAGCCACTGAATGTTGTTTCTTTGAACTCCAAGAAACTAGACATCCTCCTAAGAATTGGCAGTGGCCACTGGTGCTCTTCCTATCTAGTTTGCATCCAGCAAAGTCTGCATCAGTGTATGCAACTAAATCTAATGTGCGTGAAGCAGGATACCATAAGCCTAATGTATTTGAGGCAGACAGATATCTAAAGATTCTTTTTACAGCAGACAAATGTAGTTCAGTAGGCCTAGACTGCACATAAACCAACACTGAATTGTATATCTGGCCTAGAGGCAGTTAAGTACAAGAGGGATCCGATCATACCTCTGTAGAGTTTTTCATCCACTTGTTTACCTGACTCATCTGCATTAAGGGTCATGCTTGTGCTCATTGGGGTGGATATCTGCTTCAGGTTAGTCATTCCAAACCTTTTTAGGATATCCAGCGTATACTTGGTTTGGTGGAAGAAGCAGCCATCTGACATTTGATTTATCTGCAAGCCAAGGAAATAAGTCAGTTCTCCAACTAAGCTCATCTCAAATTCAACTGACATAAGCTGTGAAAATTCTTTACACAGTTCAGGATTTGTTGATCCAAAAATGATGTCGTCTACATATACCTGAACTATGATGAGATCTTGTCTTGAATTCTTAGTGAATAAGGTTTGGTCAACTTTACCTCTATTATATCCTTTATTCAGTAAGAAACTGGTCAGTCTTTCATACCAGGCCCGAGGAGCCTGCTTTAGTCCATAAAGAGCTTTGTTTAACCTGAAAACTTGATCAGGTTTAGTCGAGAACTGAAACCCAGGAGGTTGTTCAACATAAACTTCTTCTTTTAGAATTCCATTCAAGAAGGCACTCTTAACATCCATTTGTTGAAGTTTTATGTTGCTTGAACAAGCAAATGCTAATAGAATTCTGATAGCCTCCATTCTAGCTACTGGAGCAAAGGATTCATCAAAGTCCACTCCATACTCCTGACTGTAGCCTTTAGCTACAAGTCTAGCTTTATTCCTAGAGATGACACCTTCTTCATTCAGTTTGTTCTTAAAAACCCATTTTGTTCCTATTACATTGAAAATTTCAGGTCTAGGTACAAGTTCCCAGACATTGTTCCTATCAAATTGCCCTAGTTCTTCACACATGGCAATTACCCAATTCTCATCACTTAAGGCTTCTTCAATGGTCTTAGGCTCAATTTGAGAAACTAAAGCAATTAAGTCCTGATTCTGAACATTTCTGAAATGAGATCTTGTCCTAGGGGGATCATTAAGACTACCAATAATATTGGTTACAGGGTGGTCTTTTAAAACTCTGACATTTGTTGAGGACTCACCTTGTTCGGCTGTACTTATTGGGTTCAGATCAGTAGGTTCTTCAGCCGGTTGTACTTCCTCCTCTTGCATTTGATTCAGGAACTCTCCATCATGACTTGTAGACCTGTTATCATCATTTAGACTGTTAGATATTTTTGTTTCATCAAAAATAACATGAGGGGTTTCCTCTACAGTTCTATCAGTTTTATTAAAGACCCTGAAGGCCCTAGATGTTTCAGAGTATCCTAGGAATATTCCTGGAATACTTCTAGCATCAAATTTATCTAAGTCTCTCTTGTTGTTATTATGAATAAAGCATTTTGAATCAAAAATTTTGAAATATGAGACATTAGGCCTCTTTGATGTGACACAACCTAGGACTCAACAAGCAAGCACAATTAAGCATTAAAAATGGACCGATAATGGCAACCGCTCACCCGATGCTCACTAAGACCCGGGGGTAACTTGGCAATGCCAAGGGGAGGTTGTGTGGGCTGGGCCCTTGCTGGTAGAGGGCCAGCAAGGCCAAGGTTTGATTCCCCAAGGGTATGGCTGCCCAAATCAAGGGTCCGACGAAGTGCCAAAGGGCATGGGTTCCACTCTCTTCCCACGATGATCACTTATAGCAATGAGCTTAAGGATCGGGCTCTCGTCACGGCCAGCGGAGTTTATGAACTAATATTGAAAGAACAAGCATGAATTAGAGCAAAGTTTTGGAGCACTCACTCGACCGGTTTGAAGAAATCGGTCCCGCTCGGAGACGAGGGCGAGCGGGGAAGCGTGGGTTCCCCACACGCCGCGCCGGGGTAGCTTGACCTGTTTAAGCTATTACAACACTACACCTCTCGCAGGAGGGGGGACCTTGGGGTGGGAGTTAATGATATTATAATCAATACTACCTCCACGCAGGGAGGGGCCTTCAGCCGGCCAAGCGGGGAGGAGAAATCAAAGTAAAGAGTGAGGAATAAGTGATGACACCGAATCTGCCTGCTGTCCGCGGATAAGGATAGATAGCCGGTGTTGCAGCTATAGAACTTGCTCAATAATTTTGCTGAGGGCGAGACCAGTGGGGATCTCTTCATCTCTGGAACAGGAGTGCCTCTGAATTTTGCCAATTTCTTCAGGGGTTGCTGTCAGCCTAGGCGGGAGCACAAACAAGGTTGCTGATTCTCAGATTGTCTGCAACAGATTATCAACAGCAGGAAGACGCGGCTGCCCCGACCGTTCCCGAACTCCGAATTAGTCGCCGTTAGAACCGTTGGAACCATGGGTGAGTCCTCTTTACATTAGAACAAACGGGGATGCCAAAAGATGCCGGTGAAGATCAGAGGACTCAGAAAAGTGAGGAGTGGTCGATGTAGATAGTGGGAAGCAGAGTCGAACGCAGAAGAGGTCGTGGCATGATTCCTCCAGGGTTTGTCGTGGTGAAGCTTTCTCTCCGGATCAGGATTTCTGTAAAGCTAGCTCCTGGTTTCCAACAGTAGGTTGCAGAGGATGCCCCGACAGGTCCCGAACTCCGAATCGAGCACCGTCAGAGTCGTTGGAACCGTGGATGAGTCCTCTTTGCAGAAAAACTGACGGGGAGGCCAAATGATGTCGGAGAGGACCAGGGAACTCTGAACACTGTTGATAGGTCGGTGTAGACTATGGGTAACAGGACTGCGAAGCTGAGGGAGAAAATTGATAACGCCTGCTATAGGATGCCGAATGGAGTTCCGCTTCTTGATTCTGAAAGTAGACAGGAAGGGGAAGAACTTTGTAGAAGAGCTCGTGGCCTGATTCCTCCTGGGTTCGTCGTGGTGAAGCTCTTTCTCCGGCTCAGAACCTCTGCCGGGGCAGATCTGCGTAGTCTTGGAAGAATGGGCTTCCTGGGCAGCACCGAGCTTTGATGGGGACGAGATCACTGCCGCTGCGAAGAAGACAGGCAGACGCTTCCAACGATGGCTCTTGGGCTTCCAGGAATGTCCGGAGGAGGTCGGGGTCGCTGCTGCAAGCTTCAAGTCTTCTGCAGGTCCTCTTACTCTAGATGGTAGAACGTGGGGGTGATGGAGGGGAACAAAGGAAGATGGAGAGGATGAGAGGGGGCCGCCCCTAACCAAAGGGGAGGGGTCTTGGGTGCCCTAGGGCTGTGGAGGGAAGGGGATTTTTGAATTCAAATGGCCTAGGGAAGTGGAGGGTTGCATGGGGGAGAGGGAAGGGTGGTTGGGAAAGGGATGAGGTGGTTGGAGGGTGGCTTAGTGATTGGGGATGCTCCCTTGGGACTAGGGGGTGGAGTAATGGGATGTGTGGGGAAGGGGAATGGCCTTTAATGGGGGTAGGTGGGAGAGTGGTGGTTGGGAAGGGAGGAGAGAGAAAATTTTTGAAATTGGGTGTGGAGGAGAGAGAAAGTGGAGTGAAAAAGAGAGATTAAGAGAGGGATGGGTGGGATTCTCTCCCTAAGGCTTCTCACCTCACTAATGAATTCACTCCACCATAAAAATAAAGATAGAACTCATAAAATGGCAATTTTTCATTGATTGATTCATTAAGTTGAAATGAGGGGGAATGGGGTCCTATATATAGGAAACCCACATTTCTATAAAAGTCCCTGACAATTGACTCAATGATAAATAACCGAGGGGGTAGGGGAGAGCCCTTGGGCCAAGCCCAATGAATTGGGCCCAATAGCTAACTAGACAACCTAATGACACTCAAACTTAGGGAAATGAACACAAGACCTAGGAACATGACTCAAATAAAAGGGAAAATACATCAAATGACTCAAATAAAAATTACATAGGACTCAAAATTAAATGACTAGAGCATGCCGGATGCAACTGGGGTGAGGAGACGAGCTGTGAACGTGGGCATGGGAGGTGATGTCCCCATCATACTCCCGGGGTGCGGAGAACTCGACTCCGTTGAGTAAGTATCCTCCCCTCCTTGGAGGGTGTAGAAGTGGTACTGCCCTCATGTCTTCCGAACGAGACCGATCCATCCACCTGCCGAGATAGCGCTCGTATACCTTGCTCCTGGTGGTAGTGACCTGTTCATCCAATATTCGTTCAATGCGCTCACGCTGGGCTCTCTTGGCTGGTGGACTCTCCTCACGGGTGGGTGCTCTCTCAACGGAGGGAATAGGCTCAATATCCTCACTAGGTACCACTGTGGGTCCCTTGTATGGCACTAGGTCGGTGACACTGAATGTGGGACTTACCCCATATTCCTCAGGGAGATCTAACTCATAGGCATTTGCACCAATGCGCCTCAAGACCTGGAAGGGACCAGCCCCACGTGGCCTCAATTTGGAGATGGCTCCCGGGGAGAGCCTCTCCGTCCTTACCATCACAAAGTCACCCTTATGGAATTCTTGGTGACGTCGATGAGAGTCGGCTTGCCTTTTATAAGTCACATTCTTCTTGCTAATGTGCTTGCGGATCTCTTTATGCAATGTTGTGTATGCAGACATTCTGGGGGTGATGGGTGGACCTGGGCAACCAAAAGTAGACCTATCATGTAATGATGCAGTGTAGACTTTGGTTAGCCTAGGTGGGCCGGGGCACCCGTAGGTGGCCCTATCGTGCAAATTGGTGATAAATATTGGGGGACTCGGACATCCGTAGATGCCTTTGACATGCTTAAGACCCATGATGAATGAAGGTGGACCATGACATCCGAATATAGACCACTCATACTTTCTACTTGACATGTGGGTGATATGAATGAATGGACCCAACATAGTGTTCATGCCAAGGGGTATGGTAAGCCTAGACACATGCATGCTTTTCCCAAAGGTGACTTCCATGTGTATAGGTGTGGGACAACCTTTGAACTCCCATTGGAAAGGATCGAATGGATCTAAGAAGGTGGTCATCATGGGGTGGGGCACAACCTTATTACCTTGGGATATGTGGCCCAAGGTCATGGCTCCCAAGGTGTAACCCGGGTCTAGGATGGGGTGGATTGGATCGTTGGGATAGGGAAAGGTGGGTGGTTGATAAGGTGGTTGAGCCCCATGGGTTCTTTGACCCCCATTGGAAGGGATCAAAGGGTTCATAAAAAGGGTTATCGAGGGGGAGGGGCCCTATGTCCTCAAGATCCTCAAGTGGTGGTGGGTCATCCTCTTCTAATGAGACAATTGGGCCGAAGTTCTTTGTGAGTGGGTCGACCATGAGGGAAGGGCTTGACTTTCCACCCGATATAAGAAGCTCTAAATTGAGTAGAAGGTCGGGCTCCTCGGGTATGGGGAGGAATAGAAGGAGGTCACTAGTGTAGCATCCAATGGTGCAAATCGAGGTGATAGACCCGACACAAAGGTGTAGGAGGTCAAGGCTCCTAGATTGGTGGGCCATGGGGGTCAACAAGCCGGTCAACTCATATTGCCAAGCTAAGCCCTTGAGAAGGTCCTCTAAGGTTTCCACTTGGTAGGATGTTTGGATTATGGTGTGATAGGAGGAGATGTGCACTATGGGAAGGTTTTCCTTTATGGGAAGGCAATCGTGGGCCGTGATCTCTCTTATTGGGCTCTTCTTTAGCCAACTAATAAGGGACTCTTCCAAGATGAATTCGGTCTTATCTAGAGGGGGTGGTGGAGGGTGAAGATCCTCGTGCGAGGCTTCCTCTTCAATTGGGGCATGGGTGCTCTCCATGGAGGGGATAGGTTCCCGAGAGGTATTTGTCTTCATGTGGTAAAGTGGGTGGACTACTTCTTCCAAAGCTAATGGAGTGGGAAGGTTGTTTGATGGTGGGGTGATGATGGCCGGAGTATGGTACACCCGGGGTGGTGAACAAGGGCGGGATTCCCGCGGGTGGGAGAATACAAGGTTGTTGAATTTAAAGGTTCCCGAATGGTGTGGCGGATGCACTAGGCAATTCCGACGTGCTGGGTCGATGTCGGCATTCCTTTCATCTAACCATTTCTTACCTAGGATTATACATGGACCCGCCAATGTTCCCTTTTGACACCAAGCCCCATCCAAATACTTAGTTTTCCCGAACCATTTATGGAATTCAATTAAGACTTGGTCTCCATTGTGCACAATTTGTCCGGTCCTACAAAGAGAGGTAATGATATCGGGGGACACCCAATTTTCACATTCTAGGTCAATGAAATCAATTTCTACGGGCTCTCCATTAGGTAAGCATGCATGGGATATGATTGGGAGAGGGGCCATGTGACCCAAGACTCAATGTTAACAATGATGGGTTTGACAATGCACGGTTCGGACAAGAATGCAAGCATGCCCTAGGACTTGACTTGTAGAGACAAGTCAATGACTTGCTCTGATACCAATTGATGTGACACAACCTAGGACTCAACAAGCAAGCATAATTAAGCATTCAAAACGGACCGATAATGGCAACCGCTCACCCGATGCTCACTAAGACCCGGGGGTAACTTGGTAATGCCAAGGGGAGGTTGTGTGGGCTGGGCCCTTGCTGGTAGAGGGCCAGCAAGGCCAAGGTTTGATTCCCCAAGGGTATGGCTGCCCAAATCAAGGGTCCGACGAAGTGCCAAAGGGCATGGGTTCCACTCTCTTCCCACGATGATCACTTATAGCAATGAGCTTAAGGATCGGGCTCTCGTCACGGCCAGCGGAGTTTATGAACTAATATTGAAAGAACAAGTATGAATTAGAGCAAAGTTTTGGAGCACTCACTCGACCGATTTGAAGAAACCGGTCCCGCTCGGAGACGAGGGCGGGCGGGGGAAGCGTGGGTTCCCCACACGCCGCGCCGGGGTAGCTTGACCTGTTTAAGCTATTACAACACTACACCTCTCGTAGGAGGGGGGACCTTGGGGTGGGAGTTAATGATATTACAATCAATACTACCTCCACGCAGGGAGGGGCCTTCAGCCGGCCAAGCGGGGAGGGGAAATCAAAGTAAAGAGTGAGGAATAAGTGATGACACCGAATCTGCCTGCTGTCTGCGGATAAGGACAGATAGCCGGTGTTGCAGCTATAGAACTTGCTCAAGAATTTTGCTGAGGGCGAGACCAGTGGGGATCTCTTCGTCTCTGGAATAGGAGTGCCTCTGAATTTTGCCAATTTCTTCAGGGGTTGCTGCCGGCCTGGGCGGGAGCACGAACAAGGTTGCTGATTCTTGGATTATCTGCAACAGATTATCAACAGCAGGAAGACGCGGCTGCCCCGACCGTTCCCGAACTCCGAATCAGTCGCCGTTGGAACCGTTGGAACCGTGGGTGAGTCCTCTTTACATTAGAACAAACGGGGATGCCAAAAGATGCCAGTGAAGATCAGAGGACTCAGAAAAGTGAGGAGTGGTCGATGCAGATAGTGGGAAGCAGAGTCGAACGCAGAAGAGCTCGTGGCCTGATTCCTCCGGGGTTTGTCGTGGTGAAGCTTTCTCTCCGGATCAGGATCTCTGCAAAGCTAGCTCCTGGTTTCCAACAGCAGGTTGCAGAGGATGCCCCGACAGCTCCCGAACTCAGAATCGAGCACCGTCAGAGTCGTTGGAACCGTGGACGAGTCCTCTTTGCAGAAAAACTGACGAGGAGGCCAAATGATGTCGGAGAGGACCAGGGAACTCTGAACACTGTTGATAGGTCGGTGCAGACTGTGGGTAACAGGACTGTGAAGCTGAGAGAGAAAATTGATAACGCCTGCTACAGGATGCCGAATGGAGTTCCGCTTCTTGATTCTGAAAGTAGACAGGAAGGGGAAGAACTTTGTAGAAGAGCTCGTGGCCTGATTCCTCCTGGGTTCGTCGTGGTGAAGCTCTTTCTCCGGCTCAGAACCTCTGCCGGGGCAGATCTACGTAGTCGTGGAAGAATGGGCTTCCTGGGCAGCACCGAGCTCCGATGGGGACGAGACCACTGCTGCTGCGAAGAAGACAGGCAGACGCTTCCAACGATGGCTCTTGGGATTCTAGGAACATCCGGAAGAGGTCGGGGTCGCTGCTGCAAGCTTCAAGTCTTCTGCAGGTCCTCTTACTCTAGATGGTAGAAGGTGGGGGTGATGGAGGGGAACAAGGGAAGATGGAGAGGATGAGAGGGGGCCGCCCCTAACCAAAGGGGAGGGGTCTTGGGCGCCCTAGGGCTGTGGAGGGAAGGGGATTTTTGAATTCAAATGGTCTAGGAAAGTGGAGGGTTGCATGGGGGAGAGGGAAGGGTGGTTGGGAAAGCGATGAGGTGGTTGGAGGGTGGCTTAGTGATTGGGGATGCTCCCTTGGGACTAGGGGGTGGAGTAATGGGATGTGTGGGGAAGGGGAATGGCCTTTAATGGGGGTTGGTGGGAGAGTGGTGGTTGGGAAGGTAGGAGAGAGAAAATTTTCGAAATTGGGTGTGGAGGAGAGAGAAAGTGGAGTGAAAAGGAGAGATTAAGAGAGGGATGGGTGGGATTCTCTCCCTAAGGCTTCTCACCTCACTAATGGATTCACTCCACCATAAAAATAAAGATAGAACTCACAAAATGGCAATTTTTCATTGATTGATTCATTAAGTTGAAATGAGGGGGAATGTGGTCCTATATATAGGAAACCCACATTTCTACAAAAGTCCATGACAATTGACTCAATGACAAATAACCGAGGGGGTAGGGGAGAGCCCTTGGGCCAAGCCCAATGAATTGGGCGTAATAGCTAACTAGACAACCTAATAACACTCAAACTTAGGGAAATGAACACAAGACCTAGGAACATGACTCAAATAAAAGGGAAAATACATCAAATGACTCAAATAAAAATTACATAGGACTCAAAATTAAATGACTAGACCATGCCGGATGCAACCGGGGTGAGGAGACAAGCTGTGAACGTGGGCATGGGAGGTGATGTCCCCATCACTCTTACCTTTCAGGAGTTCATATGGTGTTTTCTTATGTATGGGTCTTACCAAAGCTCTATTAAGTATGTAGCAGGCTGTGTTTGCCGCTTCTGCCCAAAAGCTCTTAGGTAGCTGACTCTCCATTAGTAGTGTTCTTGCCATTTCCACTATTGTTCTATTCCTTCTCTCCACAATTCCATTCTGCTCTGGGGTCTTGGGAGAAGAAAATTTGTGAGTTAGTCCCTCCTTGTCACAGAAGCTAGAAAATGAGGAGTTCTCAAACTCTCCTCCATGATCTGATTGGATAACAGTGATCTTGTGCCCTATATGTTTTTGCTTATTGAAAAAATGTTCAAATTTTTGAAAAGCATCACTCTTATTTGCCAAGAAAAATAGCCATGCAAATCTAGAGTAGTCATCGACAATGATAAAACCAAATCTCTTACCATTTAGACTCTGGGTTCTGGTAGGACCAAAGAGATCCATGTGCAAGTGTTCCATGATCTTTGTAGACAAGCTCTCAGACCTAACTTTAAAAGAAGCTCGAGTTGGCTTGCCTAGAGCACAGGCCTCGCAATTCTTCGAAACTGATTTGAACTTTAAGCTAGGCATGCCTCTAACTAAATCAAATTTAGCTAATTTATGCAAGGTGTTAAAGCTAGCATGGCCTAGTCGCCTATGCCAGTCAAACATGTTATTCTCTGAATCAACAGTGAGACACAGATTAGACTCAGACTCAACATCAAGATCCACAATATAGACATTATTAACTCTATTTGCAATGAACTTTATTTTATCGGAGTTTGGTTCTAAAATTTTGCATACATGCTCATCAAAAAGAACCTTGTGACCCTTGTCACACAACTGACTAATACTCAATAAATTATGTTGCAGACCTTCAACCAACAAGACTTTCTCAACAGAGTTGGAGGTTTTCTTACCAATGGTTCCGGTCCCAATGATTTGGCCTTTGTTTTTACCTCCAAACTTAACTGACCCTCCTGCTTTCAATTCAAGCTTGCTGAACTTTCTTTGATCCCCTGTCATGTGCCTCGAGCAGCCACTGTCGAGATACCACTTGTTGTTCTCGGCTGCTAGGCCCACCTACACAATAACAATTTAAGTTGTGTGCTTTGGAACCCAAGGTAAGTTGGGTCCAAAAGTACCGTTCAAATCATTAAGCACAGTCTTGGGAATCCAGATCTGTTTTAACCCCTTTTTCTTTCTGTGCTGAGAGTTGACAGTTTTATTATTGGTGTGCATTTTATTTGTTTCTTTTTGTTTCTCAAGGTGTGTCCAGTTTCTGTTGATAAAGGTTTGGGTCCCAGCCAGACCATAATTTTTAACCTGTCTAGATGAAGGCATTTTATTGACAGTATTCTATGTATAGTTAGACGTTCCCATGTTTCTTTTAAAATAGCCCATTCTTTTATTAGAGTCATAGTTGTTGAATTGACAGACACCTTGCTTCTGGTGCGTGGGCTTGTTGAATTTCTTGAAGATATTTTTTCCAAACTCAGCCTGTTGTCTATGGATGTTCTTTTGTTGTTCAGTGGTTTTGGAACTGGATGGAATGTCCAGTTTCTCTTTTCAGTTCTCAGTGCAGAAGGTAGTGGTTTTTACCCCAAATGCTTCCTTCTTACTTGGGTTGAAACCCAACCCCTCTCTGTTAAAGTTTACTTTGGTGCCTAACAAGGCATTCAAATTACTCTCTCCCAAAACAAACCTCTCAAGGGTTTTCTTCTTATCTTCCAGCTCCTTCCGCAGACATATATTGTTTTCCAGCAATTCATCATTGACTCTTTTAACAGCTTCATACCCTTCCCTGAGTAAGTCATTTTGTCTCAGGTTTTCTTCAGTATGTTGATTGGTTTCATCAAGCTATTTTCTTAGTTTTTCAAGCTCCTTTTTAACAAGATTGTTCTCATATCTTACATTTTCCATTTGATCTAATTCAGCTATCAGTTTGGAATTTTCTGTCTTGATGAGTTCTTATTCTTCATTAACCACATTGAGTTTGCGTTTGGTGACTCTATGTTCTTTAGCTAAGGCATTGTACATATCTAGCAGTTCACCATACTTATCTTCCCAGTCATCAATAGAGTAAGTCACAAAGGGATTGATTACCTCATTTTCCTCGTCGGCCATCAGACATACTCCTTCAGTCTCCTTTCCTGAGGAGTTAGTCTCTGAGTCTTCTTCTTCATCGCTCCAAGTGCATAGCATAGCTTTTGGTTTTTTCTTGTACACTTTGGAGCCTTTCTTATGGTAATCCAGTGTCTTCTTCTGAAGCTCAGGGCAATCTTGCTTCATGTGCCCAAGGTTCCTGCAATGATAACACATCACACTTTTAGCATTCCTATCCTTGTCATTGCCATTGTTTGGATATTTACCTGATGAGTAATTTCTTCTTCTCCCATATGATTTTCCCTTCAGTTTCAGAAATTTCCTGAACTGACATGTGAGCAGAGCTTTTTCACTCCTGTCAAGGTTTGGAATTTCATCAGAGTCTCCACTGCTGCTGCTACTACTATGTCGTTCAACTTTAAGAGCAACATTCTTGCCCATTCTGTCACTTCCTTCTCCTATTTTCTAGAGATTCATCTCATAGGTCATAAGAGACCCTATGAGTTCAGTGACAGTCATGGTTGTTAAATCCTTCGATTCCTCTATCACAGTGGCCTTTGTGTGCCACGCTGGAGTCAAAGATCTCAAGATCTTCCTGACTATATCCCCTTCAGATATTTCCTTTCCAAACCCCTTGAGGTTGTTTGTGATCAGTGACAGCCTAGCGTACATATCAGTCGCTCTCTCCTCTGACTTCATCTTAAATAATTCATACTCAGAGGTTAGGTAGTTTACCTTGGTAGCTCTGACCTGAGAGGTACCCTCGTAAATCAGCGCTAGTTCATCCCACATCTTCTTAGCTATCTTGCACGCCGAAATTCGGGCATATTCTTCAGGGTGAACTGCGCACTGGATGATGTTGAGCGCAGACCAGTTCAGTCCGGATAATTTGACTTGTTCTTCAGACCACATCTCCTCATTCGGAGGTAAATCATAAGGTCCAGTTGTAATGACTCTCCACAGCTTGTGGCTCTGAGATCGGATGAAAACTTCCATCCTGTTTTTCCAAAAGAAATAATTAGAGCCATCAAAATATGGGGGACGGGAGATTGACTGTCCTTCAGCTATGTAGCTGCGAGGACCACTGGTTCCAGGATTACCCTGGTCGTTGGACCACATCTCGGGTAAACCTGCTCTGATACCAACTGTTACACAGGAGGACGGTGAGCTAGAAGGGGAGGGGATGAATAGATCACCGTTTTAAAAAATATTTGACTGAGTCGAGGCAGGACCCTTAACCAATATAACGCAATTCACGAGCACAGAACATAAATGACACAAAATGTCATCAGCACATATGCACAACCACCTAGCGAGCAGTCAGACCAAGATTTCAATCATCAACATTCACATTTACTTAATGAAGCCAGACAAAATCATAAGGAAGATAGATGCGCACAACCATACCACGAAGAACAGGAGATTTAGATGGTTCAGTCTGCAACCTGCAGACTTACGTCCATCCCTCACTCAAGGCCAAGTGAGGCTTCCTTTCACAAGAAAGAACCGCAGACTTAGTCTGCCTACAACACGCTGATCCACAGCTTGGGGATCGAAATCCCTACAGAAGCTGAACACACAGCTTGCACCCAGGTCTCACACCCCAAGACCTGACCCGGAGATAACTCTCCCTTCCTCTTAGACAAGAGGGAACCCAGCAGTGACTCACCCTCACTGCAATTCAGAGACACTGTCTCTCTTCCTCCACAGCCGGAGGGAACAACCCAGATAGCCTCCTCACTATCTGAACACAGCAACCCCTGGAGACCACCTCCCTTCCTCTGATCTGATTCAGAGGGAATCACAATGCAACCCAGAGGATCCACCTCTCTTCCTCTACACCTTGAGGGAACGATAAAACAGAGTATCAGAATTTAAAAACAAACAACTGAAAACATAAAGAAATATCGAAGACAATCGAACGGAGAAATAATGTAGCTTCTTAAAGAAGCATAGACAAAACATAGCAGAAAACCATCCTCTCCTTCATCACTCTCTCTCTTCCAGGTACGCTCAACGAATGGATCAGGATGGCTTCTTCTCTCCTTCCTCTCGCTCTGGCCTCACCCTTTTCCTTGTGGCTTCGGCAGCTTTTCAGGAGCAGAAACCTTCATATATATATATATCCAACCTCACGAGAGAGTGAGGGTTTGGGAGACACGCGCGAAGACATGCTTCCAGATGAACCGAGCCACGTGTTAGATGATTATTCCCTCGGATCACGTGCTCACATAATTGGAATAAAGTTCCAATTTGTCTTTAAGTCCCTGGAAGGTTTCAGAGAACATTCAGTCAATCTCAGAAATATTCAAGTCATAAATTGTTCACACAGATTACACGGGACTTATGAAAGGACAGAAGAGCGCGTCAACGCACTAAAGCCAAGGCGTTAACGCAATGGATATAAGGAGAACAGGTGCCTTGACAAAACACACTAATGTGTCAACGCATCAGTTGACAGCGTTGACGCTTCTGCTGGGTGGTTGATCAAAAGAACCTTTGGTCAAAAACTCAAGGCGTCGACGCTTCCATTATGTAGCGTCACCTCAGCTCCTTGGACGAGATGCATAATATCTTGGTAACAACCCAATGCGTCAACGCTTCAGGTGACAGCGTCGACTCAGCTTCATAGGCGAGACGCTCAAGCCCTTGGCACCAAGCCAATGCGTCAACGCTTTCATCGTGCAGCGTCGACTCAACTTCATATGCGAGACGCTCAAGCCCTTGGCACCAAGCCAATGCGTCTACGCTTCCATCGTGCAGCGTCGACGCCGTGGACAAAATAGCAAGCGAAAGACGCACTAATGCGTCTATGCACCCAGCCAAGTGCGTCAACGCACTAAATGTACAGATCCCATATAATCAAGACAAGTATGAGCTCATGGGTGTACATGATAGAGGAGCATCAAAACAGAAAAGCATGATGAAAAAGCATTTGATCCATAGATGTGCATGCAAGACAACAACATTAGATCCTGAGAATATTTAGACAATTCAGGATCTTTATCATTCATTTAGGAGCATCAAGATGATTATCTTAAAAATAATTTGATTCATAGTGTTAGTCATCATCAAAACTACAGAGATGCAACAGCAACTAGAGATAATACTAAGCTAAGCAATAGTGAAACCAGTAGAGGAAGTGACACGAAGCTCACCTGATCGGTGTGAAGACACCGATCCCGGCCGGAGACGAGGGCGAGCGGGGAAGCGTGGGCTACCCGCACGCCGCTCCGACGATGCTTTAGCCGAAGACCTGCTAGTACTAAACTACTCCTCACGCAGGAGGGTGATCGTGAGGGTGGGAAAAATAGAGGTTACATTCAAACACTACCTCCACGTAGGGAGGGGCGCTAAGCCGGCCAGGCGGGGAAGGGAAAATAGCTAAGGAGGTAGCCGATTGACCCCACCATCGGTTCTGCCCGTCTGACAGGTGCTCGCTGTTGACTCCGTTGTGATCACTCCCGGACTCGAAAGTGAACAAGACCAATGGCAAAATGTTGGTGACTGACCCGGGAAGAAGCCTGAATTTTTTTGGCACCAGAAGTTATCGATGCTATCTGGGACAGATGCTGGACCGGCGCTGCTCTGCTCTGCCTTGGACTAAGTTCAGGTTGTTGCAGCAGGTTGGAGACTTCACCACGATCGCTCTCGTGATCCAATCGAGACAGGATCAGGACAGTTGCGAGCGTGGTCGAATCCTATTCGATTAGCAACCAAGATGGGCACCAGAGATGGTCGGAGCAGGGAGGTGGAACCCGAAGAGTGAGAGGGGGTCTGATCAATCTCTGACAGAACTAACCTACGCACCTGGGGAAAATAATTTGGAACGGGAAACTCCAAACTCCAAATGAGGTCCCGCTTGCTGTGTTGTACAGAGGACTGGTGTAGCTTCTCCCCGGTCAAGTGGCGTGGCATAGGGAGCTGGGGTGTGGTCGCAGCTGCTTCTAGAAGTCGCCTCTGGTTGCAGGCCGGGCTGGTTCTGCGCAGTCGATGAAGAACGGCTCTCCCGGGCAGCTCCGAACTCGGATCGGGGCGGGATCACCTCGCCTACGAAGATGACTGGAGTAGATTTCCGGCAATGTAGGATACACCACCAGAAAACTCGTGATGATGAAGAGGAAGCCTCTGCAACTCCAGGGTACTCTACTGTTGCAGACTGCTACTGGAACTGCAACTTGATGATGGTAAATGGAGTCGGATAGGGGGGCCAATACAGCAAGGGGCGGGGGTATTGGTTGTGGGGGATGGGGGAGGGTGGCTGTGGCAAGAAAGATGGGGTTGGAGGTGGCTGGGGTCGCAGCTAGCAGGTGGAGGGGGAGGGAGGTGTGGCCAAGGGTGGAGGGTGAGAGAGAGTGGGGGGTGCAAGTGACTCTTGGGAAAGGGGGGGGGAGTGTTTGAATTTTGTTTAATGGTGGGTGATCAATGGGGGTCTTGGGAAGGGGAAGGCGTGTGTTGGGAGATGGAGAGGTGTGTTGGGGAAGGGAAGGGGTGGCTTGGGAAAAGGGGACTCTCCCTTGGGAATGTGAAAGGTTGTATGGGGAAGAGGAAAGGTTGCTTGGGGAGTGGTGGGAGTAAGGGGAGTTAAGGTGAGGTATGGGGAAGGGGGAGGGGCCTTAATGAGAGGTGAATGGGGAGGAGAGAGAAGGAATTTCGAATTTTGGGGTGGGGAGGAGAGAGAATGGGGTTCGCCCCCCTTAGAGAGAGAGAGAGAAGAGAGAGAGAGAGAGAGGGGAATCCACCACTAGAGAGAGAGAGAGAGAGAGAATCTCACACAATTTTGGTAGATTTTCAACTTTCATTCAACAATTCATTTATTCATTAGCTTCAAATGGTGGGATTGAGGTCCTATTTATAGGAATCCCACAATTTAACATAAGACCCTGAGTTTTAGACTACTGACAATAAACCAAGGGGGGAAGGGGGCGCCCATGGGCCTAGCCCACTTAATTGGGCCCAACTTACTCATTAATCACTCTAATGCCAATTAACCTAGGGACTTGACTCAAATAAAAAGAAAATTACATAATAAGAAAATGAAAGGTACATCATATGACTCAGAATAAAGTGGCGAACAAGATGTAGCACTGCTGGCGGTCATCAGGAACCCCAAAAATGTGGAGTGGTCGGAGATGTCCCCATCATACCCCCGGGGTGCAGAAAACTTGACTCCGTCGAGTAAATGGTCCTCTAAAGCAGCTCGGGGTGAACCTCGACCTCCAAACTCAACCCTGCGTTCGTAACCAGGGGACGGTCCTTCATCCTCTCACGGTGGCTTGGGCACACCCTCTTGCTGGTGATGGTATTCTGCTTGCCCAGTATTGCCTCCGTGTGCGCACGTCGGACTCTCTAGCTGATATGTGGAGGCTCTCCGAGGGTATCACTCACAAAGGTGGGGGTAGGCTCAAGGTGCTCACTGGGTTCCACCGCGGTGCCCATATAGGCTGCCAGATCCGCCGCGCCAAAAGTTGGGTGTATCCCAAAACCTATTAGTATGTCCAACCCGTAAACCGGGTTGTCAAAGTCACTCGGAACTTGGCAAGGTCCAAGTCCTCGTGCCCTCAAGTTGGAGGTGACTCTAGGGTAGGGCCACTCCAATGCCACCATCGATAGGTTGCCTACTTGGAATTCCAAGTGGTGCTCGTGAGCTTTTTCCCGCTCTTTGTGAACCTCACTGCTCGTTGCGATTTGCTTGCGTGTGTGCTCATGCCATGCATTATGATACGGTGAGTGGTTGTGAAAGTGGGTAGTGTGAAAAGGTGGACTGAGGCAACCATAAATTGACCTATCATGCTTAGATGATATGAAGACTTTCATGGGCTCAGGGGGGCCGGGGCAACCATAGGTGGATCTATCGTGCATGGTGGCGATAATTACCGGGGGACCCAGACATCCATGTATGCTCCATTCATGCGTAAGAGCTATGACGAATGTGGGAGGACCAGCACATCCAAATGTGAGCCAGTCATGCATTGGGCCTAAAGTGTGCGTGACATGTATGAGACGACTAGGCTTGTGGCCCCTGACGAATGATGTGATATGCCAAGATAGGTGAACTCTTATCCTAGAGGTGACGACCATGTGTGTGGGTATGGGGTGGTCCTTGAGCTCCCACTTATAAGGGTCGAAGGGGTCAAAGAAGGTATGTATCATGGAGTGGGGCACTTCAATGTCTCCTAGGTGTGTTTCACCCATGGTCATGGTTCCCTTGGTGTGGACCGGGTCTTGGGAGAGGTGGGCTTGATCCAACATGGTTGGTTGGGGTAGGAAAATGTTGGTGGTGAGTAAGGTGGGTGGGTATAGGAAGGGATCGAAGGGGTCATGGTAAGGGTCACCTAGGGAGAGGAACTCTAGGTCCTCATGGTCCTCACATAGTGGTGAGTCATCCTCCTCTAATCGAACAATTGGGCCAAAGTTCTTGGTGGGATGGTCGGCCATGAATGGAGGGCTTGATGTTCTACCCGAGATAAGCAACTCTAGTTTGTGGATAGCATCGGGCTCATCGGGCGTAGGGAGGAATAGCAGAAGGTCGCTAGTGTAGCAACCCACAGTGTAAATCGAGGAGATGGACCCGACACATAGGTGTAGGAGGTCAAGGCTCCTAGGTCGGTCGGCTACAGTGGTCAACATGCTAGTTAACTCCATTTGCCAAGCTATACCCTTAAGAAGATCCCCTAATGTTTCCACTTGATAGGATGATTGGATTGTGGTGTGATAGGTGGATAAGGGTACTATGGGGAGGTGTTGTTCCATGGGAGGGCAAACATGGGCCATGGTATCTCTAATTGGGTTCTCCTTTAGCCAACGTAAAAGGGGTTCTCCTAAGATGAGCTCGGCCCCAACTAGGGAGGGTGGCGTAGGGTGAAGACCACCGTGTGAGGTTTTTTCTTCAACTTGGACATGTGTTTCCCACACGGTTGGGATAGTGACCATGGTGTTCTCCTCTTCTAGGTGGTCGGGTGTGTGAGCCATGATGCTTTCTACACATGGGATGTGAACTTCCTAGCCTAACTCATGACATTGTGACTCGTATTCTTCTTCCCAATCGGGGGAGGCCTCATGTACCTCAATCACATTCTCATCCGTTTGGGGTGTGGAGGTTTTACTCTCCAAGGGAAATGGAAGGTCTTTTGGGGATGGGGTGATGAAGGTTGGGACATGGTGCACCCGGGGTGGTGAGGGAGTTCAAACATGGGTTGAGTTTGGGAGTGGAAGTAGTGGAGGCCTAAGTTGTGGTAGGATTCGGGTTGGTAGTGGAAGATGGGCGGGTTGAGGAGGATTGGGTTGGTTGGTCTTGGGAGGTGTGTCCCTTATGGGGGAAGATGGCGGGGTGGTGGTGGGGACCATGGAGGCTTGTGGGGTGTGGGTTTGATGGGGAGTTTTGGGTTGGGTGGTGGCCGTCATGGGCCTAGGGGAAGGGGTGGACACGTTGTCCACTTGGGTTTGAAAGGTGAGGGTTAGTTGAGTGGCTTTGGGTTGGGGAGTGGTGGCCTTCATGGGGGAAACCGGGTCAATTAGGGGTCTTTTGCCCTTGGGATCGGCCGGTTGGGGAGGGATGGGAGCCAATTTGGTTTGAATGGTGGTGGTGATCGAGATTGGAATCATTTGGGGTGGTGGAGTTTGGGCCCTAAGGGAGGTCTTGGGTTGACTGGGAGAGAAAGGAGGAGTGGGAGTGCTCCTCGGGTTATGGTTCTCAAGGTAGGAGTGGGAAGGTTGGGGAGCGTAGATCTTCCTAAGCTCAATCTTCATCTCTTCCCATGATCCTATGGGTTCTTGCCTCCAAATCCTTCTTAAGCCCACTATGTGTTCCCACCCCTTCTTGGCTTGTCCCCGAAGCCGCTCCTCGACTATGCGGACTCTAGCGTGTCCATAGACCATAGTCCTATCAAAGTTTTTATCCATGGTAGCCTCCCACTTTAGGTAGGCATTAGGACTAGATCCGTCAAAACTAAGGTCCCCTTCTAGGATGATGTCCATGAGGAGAGGGTCAATCGGACTCTTGTGGAAGGCCGTGTTGAGAGGACTTAACCAATGGGGAGTATACATGATGATGCACTGGGTGGCCCGATGATGACTCTAAATGCGAATGCGCCCTAGGACCAACTTGTAGAGAGACAAGTTATGAACATGCTCTGATACCAATTTGATGTGACACGACCCCTTGGACCTAAATTTGCAAGCAACCGGACCGAACGGCGATATCTCACAAGCGGGTTCACCCGCGTCGCGCGCACCCGGGTCCGTAGGCGGACCGGTGATGATGGTGAGGGTCCGAGGTTGGACCTTGGGGTTCCAAGGGTATGGCTGGCTGGGGATGGACCCCAATGGTCTAGGGATGTGATGGGGACATCACCTCCCATGCCCACATTCACAGCTCGTCTCCTCGCCCCGGTTGCATCCGGCATGGTCTAGTCATTTAATTTTGAGTCCTATGTAATTTTTATTTGAGTCTTTTGATGTATTTTCCCTTTTATTTGAGTCATGTTCCTAGGTCTTGTGTTCATTTCCCTAAGTTTGAGTGTCATTAGGTTGTCTAGTTAGCTATTGGGCCCAATTCATTGGGCTTGGCCCAAGGGCTCTCCCCTACCCCCTCGGTTATTTGTCATTGAGTCAATTGTCAGGGACTTTTGTAGAAATGTGGGTTTCCTATATATAGGACCCCATTCCCCCCCATTTCAACTTAATGAATCAATGAATGAAAAACTTTCCATTTTGAGAGTTTACACTTCTTATCTAGTGGAGAGATTCCATTTTTTTGGGTGAGAAACCCTAGGGGAGAGATTCCCCACCCTTCCCTCTCTTAATCTCTCTTTTTCACTCCACTTTCTCTCTCCTCAACACCCAAATTCGAATTTTCTTCCCTCTCCTCCCTTCCCAACCACCTCCACTCCCCACCTACCCCATTTAAGCCTCTTCCCATTCCCCACAACCCTCATCAATACTCCATCCCTTCCCAAGACCCCCTCCACCAATCCTCTCCTCACCATCCAACCCCCAACTACCCCTCCCACTTTCCCAATCACCCTTCCAACTTTCCCAAGCACCCATTCCCTTCCCCAACACGACCCCCCCATTCCCAAGACAAACAAATTAACCCCACCCTTAAACCCATTTTCAAATACCCTTTCCCTCTCACCCACCTTCCCAAATTCACAGCCCCCACTACCACCATCTGTTGGACCCTCTTCTAGACCTTATTCTCCACCTCCCACACCTTAGAACACCCCCTCCAAGACCCCCTTACAACCAGGGGTCACTCCCACACTCATCTACCCCCTTCCCCTTCTTCTTTCTTGGTCATTGGAAGCTACTTCGAAGTTGTAGTTTGCTGTCCAGAGGTTGCAGATGAACCAGCAACTTGCAGCAGCCACCACGACTTCCTTCGGACGAGTTTGAAGACACAAGAGCCATCGTCGGAAGCGTCTACCAGTCTCCTTTGCAACAGAAGTAGTTTCATCTTCTTCCGATCTCCGAGCCGTCCAGGAGGTCCATTCTCCCACAACTGTGCAGTTCTGCCTCGGCTAAGAACCTGAGCCAGATGAGAAGCTCTGCCACGACGAACCCCTAAGGAATCAGCCCACAAGTTCTTCTTCAAAATTCTTCATCGCCCAGTCTACTTCCAGAATCAGGAAACAAAACTTCATTTGGCATTCGTGATCCAGAGTTCTCATTTTTCTCCCTCAGCTACACAGATCTGCTACCCACAGTCTGCACCGACCCATCGCCATTGTTCTGCATCCCCTAGTCTTCTCCGACATCGGTTGGCTTCCCCGTCAGTTTTTCTATGAAGAGAACTCGTCCATGATTCCAACGACTCTAACAGCGCTTGATTCTGAGGTCAGTAGCTGCCGGGGCATTCTCTGCAATCTGCTATTAGAAGTATGCAGCTTCCGGTCCGAGAATCTGAGGCTCTGTTCAAACCTCCATCCCGGCCAGCAGCGACTCCAGAAGAAATTAAAGAAATTCTGAGGCATTCCCTTCTCAGCTATGAAGATTTTTCCACCAGTCTCGCCACCCGAAAAATTCCTGAGCTGGTTCTACAGCAGCAACACTGACTATCTATCCCTATTCGTAGACAGCAAGCAGATTCGGTGCCGTTACTTAGTCATCCCTCTTTAGTCTAATTTCCCCTCCCCGCTTGGCCGGCTGAAGACCCCTCCCTGCGTGGAGGTAGTATTTTTTGTAATCTCATTAAACCCCACCCCAAGATCCCCCTCCTGCGAGAGGTGTAGTGTTGTAACTTGTTTGGGCAGGTCAAGCTACCCCGGCGCGGCGTGTGGGGATCCACCCGCCTCCCCGCTCGCCCTCGTCTCCGACCGGGACCGTTTTCTTCAAACCGGTCGAGTAAGTGCTCAAACCTTCACTCCATTTAGTGCTTGTCATTCAATATTCGTTCTAGTTGCGCTGGTTATGCGAGTGAGAGCTCGATCCTCAAGCCCCATTGTCTTGAGTGATCGCCGTGGGAAGAGAGTGGAACCCGTGCCCTTTGGCACTTCGTCGGACCCTTGATTTGGGCAGCCGTACCCTTGGGGAATCAAACCTTGGCCTTGCTGGCCCTCTACTAGCAAGGGCCTAGCCCACACAACCTCCCCTTGGCATTGCCAAGTTACCCCGGGTCTTAGTGAGCATCGGGTGAGCGGTTGCTATTATCGGTCCGTTTTTGAATGCTTAATTGTGCTTGCTTGTTGAGTCCTAGGTTGTGTCACATTAATTGGTATCAGAGTAAGTTTTAGACTTGTCTCTACTAAGTCTAGTCCTAGGACCATTGCATTATTCACTTGTGCATCACCCTTGTCCACCATCATGACTACCTCATACTTGGCATACTCACCACTCTTAGGCCCATTAGAAGCTTTTCTGTTTGATGGATCCCGCCCTAGCATATATCAAGAATGGGAAAATTCCATAGACCGACACTTTGGGAGGTTCACCTTATCGGGGCCTATCCAAGTCAACTATGCCAAGAGTTTGCTCTGGCGCCTAGCTAGGAAAGAATGGGAGTACATTGTAGGTTTGAGAGAAGTCAAAGGGGAAGCACCCATTGAATCTTGGGTTGAAATGAGGGATGATCTTAGAAAGATCTATGCACCCCAATCCGGACCTTCTCAACCAACCACTCTTCCACCCCCAACCCCAACTCCAACCCAAGTACTTCCCCTATCAAGCCCAACCCAAGCCCGTCCATGTTCACCACCCCGGGAGTACCATGAGCCGGCTATCTCCACTCCACCACCAAAAGACCCATTCCTCCCCTTGGAGGAGGAGCCTATGATCCAAACACCCGATCCCTTGGAAGTAAAGACCGACTGACCTACTCCGACCTACCCCCCACCCATTGAGATCCTAAATGCCTTAAACGGTCAACTCACTAGAGACCTTGGCCCAATTTTCTTGGAAGAGGTTGACTCACCATTTGGGAACCTTGAAGACATAGAGTCCCTCCCTCTAAGTAGCCCTTTCCATGACCCCTTTGACCCTTTCCTATGGGAGCCTAGATCCCCATGTGACCCACCGACATCACCCACCACCCACCCATTCCTACCCATACCCACCATGTGGAGCCAAGCCCACCTCAACCATGACCCAGGCTATACGATGAGAACATCGACCTAAGTAACATACACCTAGGGATTGATGAATTACCTCACCCCATGATGACCACCTTCTTAGATCCATTCGATCCTTTCCAATGGGAGTTCAAAGGTTGTCCCACACCTATACACATGGAAGTCACCTTTGGGAAAAGTATGCATGTGTCTAGGCTTACCATACCCCTTGGCATGAACACTATGTTGGGTCCATTCATTCATATCACCCACATGTCAAGTAGAAAATATGAGTGGTCCATATTCGGATGTCATGGTCCACCTTCATTCATCATGGGTCTTAAGCATGTCAAAGCCATCTACGGATGTCCGGGTCCCCCAATATTTATCACCAATTTGCATGATAGGGCCACCTACGGGTGCCCCGGCCCACCTAGGCTAACCAAAGTCTACACTGCATCATTACACGATAGGTCTACTTTTGGTTGCCCAGGTCCACCCATCACCCCTAGAATGTCTGCATTCACAACATTGCATAAAGAGATCCGCAAGCACATTAGCAAGAAGAATGTGACTTATAAAAGGTGAGCCGACTCTCATCGACGTCACCAAGAATTCCATGAGGGTGACTTTGTGATGGTAAGGACGGAGAGGCTCTCCCCGGGAGCCATCTCCAAATTGAGGCCACGTGGGGCTGGTCCCTTCCAGGTCCTGAGACGCATTGGTACAAATGCCTATGAGTTAGATCTCCCCGAGGAATATGGGGTAAGTCCCACATTCAGTGTCGCCGACCTAGTGCCATACAAGGGACCCACGGTGGTACATAGTGAGGATATTGAGCATATTCCCTCCGTTGAGAGAGCACCCACCCGTGAGGAGAGTCCACCAGCCAAGAGAGCCCAGCGTGAGCGCATTGAACGAATATTGGATGAACAGGTCACTACCACCAGGAGCAAGGTATACGAGCGCTATCTCGGCAGGTGGATGGATCGGTCTCGTTCGGAAGACTTGAGGGCAGTACCACTTCTACACCCTCCAAGGAGGGAAGGACACTTAGTCGACGGAGTCGAGTTCTCCGCACCCCGGGAATATGATGGGGACATCACCTCCCATGCCCACGTTCACAGCTCGTCTCCTCGCCCCGGTTGCATCCGGCATGGTCTAGTCATTTAATTTTGAGTCCTATGTAATTTTTATTTGAGTCTTTTGATGTATTTTCCCTTTTATTTGAGTCATGTTCCTAGGTCTTGTGTTCATTTCCCTAAGTTTGAGTGTCATTAGGTTGTCTAGTTAGCTATTGGGCCCAATTCATTGGGCTTGGCCCAAGGGCTCTCCCCTACCCCCTCGGTTATTTATTATTGAGTCAATTGTCAGGGACTTTTGTAGAAATGTGGGTTTCCTATATATAGGACCCCATTCCCCCCCATTTCAACTTAATGAATCAATGAATGAAAAACTTACCATTTTGAGAGTTTACACTTCTTATCTAGTGGAGAGATTCCATTTTTTTGGGTGAGAAACCCTAGGGGAGAGATTCCCCACCCTTCCCTCTCTTAATCTCTCTTTTCACTCCACTTTCTCTCTCCTCAACACCCAAATTCGAATTTTCTTCTCTCTCCTCCCTTCCCAACCACCTCCACTCCCCACCTACCCCATTTAAGCCTCTTCCCATTCCCCACAACCTTCATCAATACTCCATCCCTTCCCAAGACCCCCTCCACCAATCCTCTCCTCACCATCCAACCCCCAACTACCCCTCCCACTTTCCCAAGCACCCTTCCCACTTTCCCAAGCACCCATTCCCTTCCCCAACACAACCCCCCATTCCCAAGACAAACAAATTAACCCCACCCTTACACCCATTTTCAAATACCCTTTCCCTCTCACCCACCTTCCCAAATTCGCAGCCCCCACTACCACCATCTGTTGGACCCTCTTCCAGACCTTATTCTCCACCTCCCACACCTTAGAACACCCCCTCCAAGACCCCCTTACAACCAGGGGTCACTCTCACACTCATCTACCCCCTTCCCCTTCTTCTTTCTTGGTCATTGGAAGCTACTTCGAAGTTGTAGTTTGCTGTCCAGAGGTTGCAGATGAACCAGCAACTTGCAGCAGTCACCACGACTTCCTCCGGACGAGTTTGAAGACCCAAGAGCCATCGTCGGAAGCGTCTACCAGTCTCCTTTGCAACAGAAGTAGTTTCATCTTCTTTCGATCTCCGAGCCGTCCAGGAGGTCCATTCTCCCACAACTGCACAGTTCTACCTCGGCTGAGAACCTGAGCCAGATGAGAAGCTCTGCCATGACGAACCCCTGAGGAATCAGCCCACGAGTTCTTCTTAAAAATTCTTCATCGCCCAGTCTACTTCCAGAATCAGGAAACAAAACTTCATTTGGCGTTTGTGATCCAGAGTTCTCATTTTTCTCCCTCAGCTATGCAGATCTGCTACCCACAGTCTGCACCGACCCATCGCCATTGTTCTGCATCCCCTAGTTTTCTCCGACATCGGTTGGCTTCCCCGTCAGTTTTTCTGCGAAGAGGACTCGTCCACGATTCCAACGACTCTAACAGCGCTTGATTCCGAGGTCAGTAGCTGCCGGGGCATTCTCTGCAATCTGCTACTAGAAGTATGCAGCTTCCGGTCCGAGAATCTGAGGCTCTGTTCAAACCTCCATCCCGGCCAGCAGCGACTCCAGAAGAAATTAAAGAAATTCTGAGGCATTCCCTTCTCAGCTATGAAGATTTTTCCACCAGTCTCGCCACCCGAAAAATTCCTGAGCGGGTTCTACAGCAGCAACACCGACTATATATCCCTGTTCACAGATAGCAAGCAGATTCGGTGCCGTTACTTAGTCATCCCTCTTTAGTCTAATTTCCCCGCCCCGCTTGGCCGGCTGAAGGCCCCTCCCTGCGTGGAGGTAGTATTGTTTGTAATCTCATTAACCCTCACCCCAAGATCCCCCTCCTGCGAGAGGTGTAGTGTTGTACCTTGTTTGGGCAGGTCAAGCTACCCCGGCGCGGCGTGTGGGGATCCACCCGCCTCCCCGCTCGCCCTCGTCTCCGACCGGGACCGTTTTCTTCAAACCGGTCGAGTGAGTGCTCAAACCTTCACTTCATTTAGTGCTTGTCATTCAATATTCGTTCTAGTTCCGCTGGTTATGCGAGTGAGAGCTCGATCCTCAAGCCCCATTGTCTTGAGTGATCACCGTGGGAAGAGAGTGGAACCCGTGCCCTTTGGCACTTCATCGGGCCCTTGATTTGGGCAGCCGTACCCTTGGGGAATCAAACCTTGGCCTTGCTGGCCCTCTACCAGCAAGGGCCTACCCACACAACCTCCCCTTGGCATTGCCAAGTTACCCCGGGTCTTAGTGATCATCGGGTGAGCGGTTGCTATTATCGGTCCATTTTTGAATGCTTAATTGTGCTTGCTTGTTGAGTCCTAGGTTGTGTCACATCAGGATGCCCAATTTCAAGGGCGGCCGGCACGCCGAGGGCGTGGGATGTAGTGGCTCTCTCACAACTCACCCGCGGTGGCACTCGATTAGACGGAATGTTGGAACGAGCACTCTCTCACTGCTGACGGCGCAACTAGAGATAATACTAAGCTAAGCAATAGTGAAACCAGCAGAGGAAGTGACCCGAAGCTCACCTGATCGGTGTGAAGACACCGATCCCGGCCGGAGACGAGGGCGAGCGGGGAAGCGTGGGCTACCCGCACGCCGCGCCGACGACGCTTTAGCCGAAGACCTTCTAGTACAAAACTACTCCTCGCGCAGGAGGGTGATCGTGGGGGTGGGGAAAATAGAGGTTACATTCAAACACTACCTCCACGCAGGGAGGGGCGCTAAGCCGGCCAGGCGGGGAAGGGAAAATAGCTAAGGAGGTAGCCGATTGACCCCACCGTCGGTTCTGCCCGTCTGACAGGTGCTCTCTGTTGACTCCGTTGTGATCACTCCCAGACTCGAAAGTGAACAAGACCAACGCCAAAATGTTGGTGACTAACCCGGGAAGAAGCCTGAATTTTGTTGGCTCCAGAAGTTATCGATGCTGGCTGGGACAGATGCTAGACCGGCGCTGCTCTGCTCTACCTTGGACTAAGTTCAGGTTGTTGCAGCAGGTTGGAGACTTCACCACGATCGCTCCCGTGATCCAATTGAGACGGGATCAGAACAGTTGCGAGCGTGGTCGAATCCTCTTCGATCATCAACCAAGATGGGCACCAGAGGAGGTCGGATCAGGGAGGTGGAACCCGAAGAGTGAGAGGGGGTCTGATCAATCTCTGACAGAACTAACCTGCGCACCTGGGGAAAATAATTTGGAACGGGGAACTCCGAACTCCAAATGAGGTCCCGCTTGCTGTGTTGGACAGAGGACTGGTGGAGCTTCTCTCCGGTCAAGTCGCGTGGCAAGGGTAGCTGGGGTGTGGTCGCAGCAGCTTCTAGAAGTCGCTTCTGGTTGCAGTCCGGGCTGGTTCGGTGCGGTCGGTGAAGAACGGCTCTCCCGGGCAGCTCCGAACTCGGATCGGGGCGGGATCACCTCGCCTACGAAGACGACTGGAATAGATTTCCGGCAATGTAAGATACACCACCAGAAAACTTGCGATTATAAAGAGGAAGACTTTGCAACTCCAGGGTACTCTACTGTTGCAGACTGCTACTGGAACTGCAACTTGATGATGGTAAATGAAGTCAGATAGGGGGGCCAATGTTATGGTGCTAGGCCCGGATACAGAGGGGGGGTGAATGTATCCCTCTAGAAAATATGGCCCAAATTAAAAACTCAGATGCTAGGCAAATTCTGGAATTAAACTAATTCGATTAAGCAAAATAACAAGCAGGTGGAGCGAGCCTATCCAAGCATCTAGCGGAAGCAAATCAAGCAATCAAACCACTGCTCAATAGATTTTTTATGTGGTTCGGTCCTCCAGACCTACATCCACCCCTCACTCCCAACCATGTGAGGCTTCACTAGCAAACGCTAGAACCAAGTAGACTCAGTCTACAAACAGTTGCTGCCACACAGCTTGACCAGGGGAACAGCCTCCCCTCTTCCTCCCAACCGGAGGGACACCCAAGTGACTCCCAGCCACATGGAAACCAGAGGTCGCAGACCTCTCTTCCTCCAGACCAGGAGGGACCCCTGGACTTGCAACCCACAAGCCCAGAACCAGAGACAAGTCTCCCTTCTCCTGAATCCACATGAGGAACCCGATCCCCAGTAGGGCAATCGGAAGAACAAAGATGGAAAGATAAAAAAGGAAAATAAGAAAGGATGAAAAATCACAGCGCCAAAAGCTGGAAACGAAATACAAGTAATGTAGCTCTCAAGGGAGCAGATCTGGCTTGGATTTGATCCAAACGCCAGAGGGCAGATCTTCAAGATTTTCCCATTTCTTCTCTACGAACTCCTTCTCTCTCTCTATCTTTCTCTTCTGCTTCTTCACTCTTTTTCTTCTTCTTTCGCAGGCTCTCTCTGTCTCTTCTCTTCTCTTCTCTTCTCTGTAACTCTTCTCTTCTGCTGGATCGAGCACACAGCACTTCTGCACTTCTGCTATTCTGCTTCTCTATTTTCGATCACTCTTCTTCAGACAACCGAGACTCCCCTTTATAGCAGCTCGAGCAGAGGCAGCACTGGGCCCGTGTGGCCTCCACATTTCCCGCCCAGGTATTTGGCCACGTGTCAGCATCTCAGGTCCTTGGATCACGTGCCTTCAGCTTCTCGAACAGTACCTGCCACATAGACATAAGTAGATATCAGTTGGATGTATATACTTGGTTCAGGTGTTAACAAGGTGTGTACAGTCAACCTGCAGCTTGAGTGAATAGACTTTGAAGTTAACAATCGAGTGTATAGAGTTAGTTGAGTGAGCATGCAGTGTATAGACTTCACATATGAAGACATCCGCTGTTCAGACTTGAAGAACATACAGCAATCTGCAGACTTCATTGAATGAGGGAGCAATGGCAGACTTTAGGATGTATAGGCTTGTGAATGCAAGTGCAATGTACAAACTCTCCAATGTATGGACTTCAAATATGTGAAGCTATGCGATGTGCATACTTTGAAGAACAGCAAGTGAGTAAGTGTGTACACTGAGAGAGTGTATAGACTTGTAAGACTTTATGTGATCTCAGTGTATATACTTGCTGAAGGATGCATTATCATTACAGGAGGGAGTGTGAGACTTATGTGAAATGCATGAAGGAATCGAGTGAATAGACTTGGATATCTTCATGCGAGCTCAGTGTATAGACTTGCAGTTAAATGCATTAGTTAACCAAGTGTGTAGAGTGTATACACTTGAAAACCTTCAAGCGTCCTCGGTGTACAGACTTGTAACAAGCCTATCGGATGTGTAGACTTCGATGAGAGCAATGCATGAGCACCCAATGTACAGACATCCTGTCCCTGCAGCTGATGACCCCAGTGTATAGACTTGCTGAGGGAGAGACTGTACAGACTTGAAGCAAAGCAAGGCAATCGAGTGTATAGACTTGACTGCTGCGAGCACAGGCTATACATACTTGGTGTGAAGAACACAAGCCAAGTGCAGTGTATGGACTTTATGCAAGAAAGCAAGTGTACAAAGTATAGACTTGAGTGATGAGTGGACTTTCAATGAAGAGGCTGTACAGACATGATGAAATCACGATGTGTAGACTTGCCAATTATAGCTGGTCGATGTACAGACTAGAACAAGGCTAAGTCTGTACAGACTTGAACAGACATAGTGTATAGACTTTGGCAAGGTAACGTTGGTAAAACTACCAATGTGCAGACTTTCAAAGCTGAACGTAGGTAAAGAACCCAATGTGCAGACTTAGAAGTGCAACGTAGGAACAGATGCCAATGTACAAACTTTGGCAAGTAACGATGTACAGACTTGCACAGTTCCAGCTGAAGAATGTATAGACTTTACCTATTAAATGTGGCTGTACATACTAGGAGAGTTGAAGCCAATGTACAGACTTGTTGATATCAAACCGATGTACAGACTTGCAGATGCGAAGCCAATGTACAGACTTTATGATATGAAGCCAATGTACAGACTTGCAGATGCGAAGCCAATGTATAGACTTTATGATATGAAGCCAATGTACAGACTTGCAGATGCGAAGCCGATGTACAGACTTTAAAGGCTGTGAACAACAAGGCATGCTGTACAGACTTACTCAATCAAACTGATGTATAGACTTTGAAGGATTTGAACGGGAGAATGTCTAGACTTTAAGAACCGAAACTCACGTTGTACAGACTTTATGAGCACAGTCCAGTGTATAGACTTGATGCCTTGAAGGTGATGTACAGACTTGGACTCAAGGAATGGCTGTACAGACTCTGAGTGAAGGCATGAACAGTGAATCAATGTGTAGACTTCACTTCAAGCAAGCTACAGCCCAATGTATAGACTTGCTGATGAAACAGTCTGATGTACAGACTTGTAATAAAGCTTGCAGAAGGCGATGTATATACTTGGATGCCCAACGCCAATGTACTGACTTTGAAGAGAAGACAAATGTATGGACTTTGACGGAGTGAGACAATGTTCAGACTTTGAAGTTACACTATGGATGTATAGACTTGAATGAGCATGGAGTGTATAGACTTGAAAGTCTGAAGGCGATGTATAGACTTGCCTAAGACGCAGCATGAGACGCTGGCTGAGACGGACGCTGTACAGACTTTGAATGCACTAAGACGCTGAACAAGACGGACCGATGTACAGACTTCTAAATGCTGATGGACTATGTATGGACTTTGCTTGAGATGCTGCATGAGACGGTGCAGGATGTATAGGCTTTACAGTGAATGCATATGCCACTATATAGACTTGCATGAGACAGTCAGTGAGACGCTCAGCAATGTATAAACTTGAAAGAACTCCAAGCAATGTATAGACTTTGAAATGCTCGAAGAGGATGTACATACTTCATGAGACGCTGCATGCCAATGTATAGACTACATGAAAAACACACGATGCAATGTGTGGACTTGGTGACTCATGCAGACAGATGAGTGTACAGTCTATGCCATGCTCACAGTTAAGCAATGTACCAAGTTCTGAATGAGCAGTTCTGAATGAAGTAAACACATATGACATCAAAGAATCCAGATAAATGCAATTATGAAATGCACCAAAGCACACACCACACAGCCATATTTAAATGCAGCAATAATTCAGATAAGATTTTCAATGAAACATTCATCTGCACCACAAACAGAATTGTATGCATTCAATTGACTTATAGTGTATGCATTCAATTGACTTATAGTGATTGCTATCATCAAAATCACAGGGACACAACAGCCAATACAGCAAGGGGCGGGGGTATTGGTTGTGGGGGATGGGGGAGGGTGGCTGTGGCAAGGAAGATGGGGTTGGAGGTGGCTGGGGTCGCAGCTAGCAGGTGAAGGGGGAGGGAGGTGTGGCCAAGGGTGGAGGGTGAGAGAGAGTGGGGGGTGCAAGTGACTCTTGGGAAAGGGGGGGGAGTGTTTGAATTTGGTTTAATGGTGGGTGATCAATGGTGGTCTTGGAAAGGGGAAGGGGTGTGTTGGGAGATGGAGAGGTGTGTTGGGGAAGGGAAGGGGTGGCTTGGGAAAAGGGGACTCTCCCTTGGGAATGTGAAAGGTTGTATGGGGAAGAGGAAAGGTTGCTTGGGGAGTGGTGGGAGTAAGGGGAGTTAAGGTGAGGTATGGGGAAGGGGGAGGGGCCTTAATGAGAGGTGAATGGGGAGGAGAGAGAGGGAATTTCGAATTTTGGGGTGGGGAGGAGAGAGAATGGGGTTCGCCCCCCTTAGAGAGAGAGAGAAGAGAGAGAGAGAGAGGGAGAGGGGAATCCACCCCTAGAGAGAGAGAGAGAGAATCTCACACAATTTTGGTGGATTTCCAACTTTCATTCAACAATTCATTCATTCATTAGCTTCAAATGGTGGGATTGGGGTCCTATTTATAGGAATCCCACAATTTAACATAAGACCCTGAGTTTTAGACTACTGACAATAAACCAAGGGGGGAAGGGGGCGCTGTGGACGCACTAAAATTCGAGGGGGAATCGGTTCGTTTGTTGATCGGGGTTAGTTCGTCTATTTAGTGCGAGGGCGTGCCAGTCACAAAGTGACGATTTATTCGGGCATCGTGGAAGCCCATGGTGCGCGCGATCTGACTAATCAGACAATTGTGTGTTTCGTGTCGGGACCGAAACCCGCCGTGCCATAAAGGTCACGGCGTTATTTACATCCCCCATACGGGGGAACACCCTTGATTGATTGCCGGGAATAAGGGCCCTACGGCCTAGAGAGAATACTAATAATGCAAGAGGATAGTGAAAGATGAACTATGCTAGAAACCCGTATCGGGACGTGAATGTTCAGACTATGTTGGCCACTCACGGGCCACTTCATGTTCGGACGAAGGTCCGTGTTTGTAGCGCAAGAGACGGTAACAAAAACCGCACAGACGTATGCCACGGACAAGGCAAGTTTAATGAGAATGCGGGATTAGATCCCGGAAGAAGCGGGTCAAGTTGGCGAACTATCGGCCCAAAAGGTGCCCGGATCATGACCGTGTCGGGGATCCCGAAGTCCACGTCTGATATCACAGGGGCATCATTACTTTTCTCTTCATGCACAGTCTGGGGGAGCAGGTTGTTAGGTGTGAAGCCCAAACTCGCCAACGTGTGCCCTCGCACACGGATCGACCTGCGCGGTCAGGTTGCGTGGTTAGACCTGCCCGGTCAGGTCGCGGGGGGTCAAGGGGGCAGCGCCCCTTGCGGGGGTTTCCGGGGGCAGCGCCCCCGGAACAAAATTTTAATTATGGGGGGGGTTATGCTATTTTCGAGAGAAACAAAGAAAAGGGCTAAACTGGCGCGGCCAAGGGCGCGCCGTTTCAATGTTCAGTGGGGAGATTGGGGGCGCGCAGGATATGGAGGGCAAGGGAGAAGGCGCGCCGTTTTTGGAGGGCAAGGGAGAGATTGAGGGCGCGCCGGATACGGAAGGCAAGGGAGAGATTGAGGGCGCGCCGGATATGGAGGGCAAGGGAGAGGGCGCGCCGTTTTAGCATTTAGAGAAGAGATGGGGGGATTTTGTGAGGAGGGTTGAAGCGGCGCGGTGGGGCAATGGCCGCACCGTTTTGACTCGCACTGGGATAGCTATATGGAGGTTGTTTTGAAGCTCTGTTTACTGCGTTTTCTTTTCCTTTCACCCGTAGATTGATTCAAGGTTTGATTTGCTCGTTCTGTTGATAGATCAAGCTGGTAATGAGGAGGTTTTAAGAGCTTTAACCATTTTAATCGTTTATTATGATGAAACAGTATGAACGTCTAAGTGTTTTACTCCAGCAGTTTGCTCACAAAGTCCTCATTTTGTTCTTCATCAGTTCAACCCATTCACTTGTTGTTGGGCATTCTTAGTCTTGGCGAAAATCGGGCAGCACCTCCCCTGGACCGAGACTTGCCAGAGATAAAGGAAAGCCACCAATCGGATTGCTCCGGGGTAGACTCTCAAAAATCGGAGTAGCCTCACGGCGGTCCGAACCCAAATGTGAGTATGGAACGTTCGAGGGCCAGCCTACAAGAACGACCACAGCTCACGGGTGATGATTTCGTGGAACGGGATAGATGTAAGCCATAGGTGGCCATGAATGTTCGCCCTTCGAACGGGTTCCCTCAGAGTTCATGCCACAGAAGGGCAAGCTTCTGAGGACCCCAGGTAATGTTGAAAAAAAAATCGGGAGGAAGAAAATGGAAGAAAAGGGGAAGGGATCAGAGTAATAGAATACTGCGCATGCTTACAAAGTCACTCTTTTATTCATCCTCAAGGGAAAGGAGGGAAGAGAGGTACAAGAGTAGATCTACCCCCCCAAAGCATAGGGAAGAATATAACGGAGAAGATAAAAGAAAAACCAGGTGTTGAGGTGGGGGAAGAGGATTCATCGGTGGGGGAGAAGGAGGAACAGAGCACAAGCTCTTCCCCCTCTCTCCCCTCTCTCTTTCTCACCCTCTCTCTCTCTCTCACCCTCTCTCTCTTTCTTCTTCACCTTGCAAATGGGGATGGATGTAGCTTCCTCTTCTCTTCGGACGCCGGAGACCCTAGCCGAACCAGCCAGCCTTCCCTTCAGCCTTTCTTCTCTCAGCCCTTTCTTCTTCTAGCTCCGTCTATCTGTGAGCTCCTTCTGTCCCGTGTGCTCCTTCTATCTTCTTGCTCTCCTTCTGTCTGTCTGATGTGACACCACCTATGGACCTATTTTGCAAGCATTCAAGTTTGAGCGGCGGACTCACACTAGCGAGCTCACCCGTATGGCGCACACTAGTGCCCGATGGCGACTAGGCGATGTTGGAGAGGGTCCGAGGCAGGACCTTGAGGCTCTAAAGGTTGGCTAGCTTTGGGAGAACCCCAAATGGGCCTAGGATGCCCAAATCATGGGCAGCCAACACACCAAGGGTGTGGGTTAAGTGGATTCACGCTCAACTTGCCCACGGTGGTCACTCACGGTACTACCAATTTGGGCCGAGCTCTCACTCTCCATCCGACGAAGCAATAGCAATAATACTAAGCTAAGCAAGTGATTAAACCAGTCAAGAGAGGGACTGAGGCTCACCTAGCCAGCGTGAAGACGCCGACTCCGGCCGGAGACGGGGGCGAGCGGGGAGGCGAGGGTATGCACCCCCACGCCGCGTCGAGGGAGCTTCAACCTGAAATTGAAAGATTACACCACTACTCCTCTCGCAGGAGGGGGGGATCTTGGGGTGGGGGTTAATGTATTACAACCAAACACTACCTCCTCGCAGGGAGGGGCTGTAAGCCGGCCAGGCGGGGTGGGGGAATTGGGCAAGAAATCCCGAGTTCCGCCGGTTCTACCAGTCTGCAGATTCACTGGATAGGGGGTTGGTGTTGATGCCGCCACGGGCTCCAGGGGACTCCGATCCCGATGATACTGGTCCCAAAAGTTTCCTAGCTACCGGAGGAAGACGCCTGAATTTTTGGAGGATCTCTGGAATTCTGTGCTGATCGTGGCAGAGCCTGGAACAGGACCCCTCTGTCTGCCTCGGATGGAAATAGAAAAGATGCAGTTGGTTGCAGAAGGTGCTGTGGGCTCTCCTGAACTCCGATTGAGGTAAGACTGGCGGTGACGCTTCCGTGGTCGGAGTATCTTTGATCAGGAGCTGACGTAGTTGCAATCGGAGGTCTGAGAAGAGAGCAGTCATCGGATGAGTGGGTGCAGGTCGAACCTGGATCCGTAGAAGCAGTCTGCGCACTTGGACGAGGAAAATGGGAACTAGGGGTTCTGGAAGCCAATTGATGCCCTACCTTTTGGAGATGAAAGAGGACTCAAAGGATAAGATTTTTTATGAAGAACTCCTACCCTGATTCCCAGGAGGTTGGCTGCTGTAGAGCTTCAACTCCAGCTCAGGTGCTCTGCTAGGGAAGCTACGCACAGTCGGGGAAGAAATGCTCTCACGGCCAGCTCGGAGCTTGGATCCATACGAAACCACCACCGTTACGAAGATGACTCGAAGACGCTTCCAACGGTACCTCTTGGGCTTTCAGATTCGCCGGGAGGAGGATGTGGTGGCCGCTTCAAGCTACGGCCAACCTGCTGCCTGCAACTAGAGCTTGACCTGCAAAAGAAATGGGTATGAATGGAGGGGTGGGGGGGGGGCGACCTTGGCTGGGTTTGGGGTTGGATTTGGGCGACCAAGGGAGATAAGGGGGTGAGAGATGGGAGGGAAATTCGAAATTGGGCTTTGGGAGAAGCTAATTTAGCATTGGGAAGGTGGTGGGATGCTTTGGGAAGGAGAGTGGGGTAGTTGGGGGTTGGGAGGTGGGGTGTGGATTGGAGGATGCCACCTTGGGGTTGGGGGGGGGAGTTAAATGAGTGTATGGGGAAGGGGAGGGGTCTTAATGAGGGGTGAATGGGGAGGAGAGAGAAAATCCCAAAAATTGGGGTGGAGGGGGAGAGAGAGAGAGGGGGGGACCCCTTAGAGAGAGAGTGAGAGAGAGGGAGATCTAGTGGGATTTGGAAGTGGATTTCAATTTTCATTCAATTATTCATTACTTCAAAATGAGGGGAATGGGGTCCTATATATAGGCAACCCACATTTCTACAAAAGTCCCTGACATTTGACTCAATGACAAATAACCGAAGGGATAGGGGTGCCCTTGGGCCAAGCCCAATGAATTGGGCCCACTAGCCTAACAAACCAACCTAATGACACAATACTTAAGAAAATGACTCACTAACCTAGGTACATGACTCAAATAATGGGAAAATTACATGATATTGACTCAAAGAAAATGTGAAGATTACATGACTAGACTCAAAAATACATGACTAACATAATGGCGCTTGCCGACGAACAATCTGAGTCCGGAGAAAATGTGGAGGGGAAGGGATGCCCTCATCATACCCCCGGGGTGGGGAAAACTCGACCCCGTCGAGTATGGGTCCACCATCGAAGTAGTACATCGAACTGCGGCTCTGGGCGATCCATGATCTCCATACTCAACCCGCGACCATAGTCGGGGAACGACACTTCAGCTTGACAAAGTGGCTCGGTCATAGCCTCATGCTGGCGATGGGATCTTGCTTGCCTAGTATTGCCGCCGTGTGCTCACGTCGGGCTCTCAGGCTATTTTGTGATGGCACTCGGAAGGTGTCTCTTGCAAGGATAGGTGTAAGCTCAATGCACTCACTAGGATCCACCGCGGTGCCCTTAGAGGGTGCTGGATCCGCCACATGAGAAATAGGGAGAATCCAAAAACCCTTTTGAAAGTTCAACCCATAAGCCGGGTTGCCAAAACCACTCGAAACTTGGCAAGGTCCAAGTCCTCGTGCCCTCAATTTGGAGGTGACCCCAGGGTAGAGCCACTCCAAAGTCATCATCGTCAAGTTACCAACTTGGAATTTCAAGTGGCGCTCACGAGATTTTGCTCACTTATTGTGAATCTCACCGCTTGTTGCTTGATATTTGCTTGGATGCATATGCCATGCTTTATGATGCGGTGTGAGTGGACAATGTATGGTATGCGAAGGTGGTCCGGGGCAGCCACATGTAGATCGATCATGCTTTGATGCCATGAAGACTGTGATAGACTCAGGGGGGCCGGGACATCCATAGATGAACCTTTTATGCATGGGTATGACAAATGGCAGGGGACCCGGACATCCATGTATGCTCCTCTCATGCTTAAGACTCATGATGAATGAAGGTGGGCCAATACATCCAAATACGGTCCACTTATGCTTCCTACTTGACATGTGGGTGATGTAAATGAATGTACCCAACTTATGAATCATGCCAAGTGGTATTGTATGCCAAGACTTATGCACTCTTGAGACAAAGATGTCTCCTAGGTGTGGGCTTTTTGACTTCCATTGGAATGGGTCAAAGGGGTCTAGGAAGGTGGATATCATGAAATGGGGCACTTCCTCGATCTCTGGGTGTATACCACCCAAAGTCATGGCTCCCATGGTATAACCCGGGTCTGGGATGGGGTGGATTGGATCAAACATGGTGGGTTGGGGTAGGGAAAGGTAGGTGGTGGTTAAGGTGGTTGGGTCACACGGGTTCCTTGACTCCCATTGGAATGGATCATAGAGATCATAAAATGGGTTACCAAGGGAGAGGAGCTCCATGTCTTCAAGGTCCTCCAAAGGTGCTAAGTCATTCCTCTCCATGATAATTGGGCCAATGTTCTTGGTAAGTGGGTCGGCCACAAGGGGAGGGCTTGGCTTTCTACACGCTGTAAGAAGCTCCAAATTGAGGAGAAGGTCGGGCTCATCGGGTGTGGGGAGGAATAGAAGGAGGTCGCTAGTGTAGCAACCAATGGTGCAAACCGAGGTGATAGACCCTATGCATAGGTGTAGGAGGTCAAGGCTCTTAGGTTGTTCGGCCATAGGGGTCAACATGCTAGTGAACTCAATTTGCCATGCTAAGCCCATAAGAAGATCTTCTAAGGTTTCCACTTGGTAGGATGTTTGGATTATGGTGTGATAGGAGGAGAAGGGTACAATGGGAAGGTTTTGCTCCATGGGAGGGTAAACATAGGACATGGTAGGGTGAATTGGTCTCTCCTTTAGCCATCTAGCTAGGGGCCCATCTATGATTATGGTGCTATTTGTGAAGGCTTGTGGCTCTTGGGGGTCCAAGCTATGTGGAGGGGACATTTGTGATTCTTCCTCACCATAGGTATGAACTTGGGTTTCCTCAAGGATGGGGATGGGTTCCGGAATGGCATCTACTCCCATGTGGATGGTTGTGGTCTCCTTTCTCAAGGGAATGGGAAGGTCTATTGAGGGTGGGGTGATGATGGTTGGTGCATGGTGTACCCGGGGTGGTGGGTAATGGGAAACTTGGTTTTGGATAGGGAGGGGAAGTAGTGGAAGCCTAGGACTTGGGACTTTTGGGGTAGGGAGTGGGAGATGGGTTGGTTGGGGTGGCTTGGGTTGGTTGGTCTTGGGGGGAGTGTCCCTTTTAGGGGACAAGGGAGGGGTAGTGGTGGGGACCAAGGGGGCTTGTGGGGTATGGGTTTGGTGGGAGCTTTTAGATTGGAGGGTGGTGGCCGTCATGGGCCTAGGTGGAGGGGTGGACACGGTGTCCACTTGGTTTTTAATGGTGAGGGTTGGATGAGTGGTGGTCACCATGGAGGGAATTGGGTCGGTTAGGGGTCTCTTGCCCTTGGAATCGTTTGCGGTGGAAGTGGGGGCTAAAGGGGCTTGACTAGTGTAGGTTAGGGAAGGGGGTTTTGGTTGGGGTGTGGGGGCCCTCATGGGGTTAGGTGGGGAGGTGGAGGCCTTGGACACTTGGGTTCTAGTGGTAAGGGTTTGGACGGGTGGGGTTGGAGGAGTGGGAGTGCTCCTTGAGTTTTGGTAACCCGGGTAGGAGGGAGGAGGTCGGGGAGTGTAGACTTTCCTAAGTTCGGCTCTCATGTTCTCCCATGTGTTAATAGGCTCTAGCCTCATAACCCTCCTAAATTGTTCAATGAACTTCCACCTATCCTCGGCATGGTACACAAGTCGACTCTTGGTAAGGTAGATTTTCATGGGTTCAGTCATTGGATTCCTCTTAAAGTATTTGTCCATGTTTTCCTCCCACTCTAAATATGCACTAGGGTGGTATCCGTTAAAGATAAGGTCCTCAAATAGGACTTTGTCCAAAGGGGTGTCAATCGGACCTTTGCGGAGGGCCGAGTGAGATAGATGTGACTTACATGAAGTAGCAATGCTAGTGGACAAAAGAGATGCAACCGAAGACTCTAAATGCATATGAGCGTCCTAGGACCAACTTGATAGAGATAAATTGTGAACTTGCTCTGATACCACTTGATGTGACACCACCTATGGACCTATTTTGCAAGCATTCAAGTTTGAGCGGCGGACTCACACTAGCGAGCTCACCCGTATGGCGCACACTAGTGCCCGATGGCGACTAGGCGATGTTGGAGAGGGTCCGAGGCGGGACCTTGAGGCTCTAAAGGTTGGCTAGCTTTGGGAGAACCCCAAATGGGCCTAGGATGAATCATGGGCAGCCAACACACCAAGGGTGTGGGTTAAGTGGATTCACTCTCAACTTGCCCGCGGTGGTCACTCGCGGTACTAGCAATTTGGGCCGAGCTCTCACTCTCCATCCGACAAAGCAATAGCAATAATACTAAGCTAAGCAAGTGATTAAACCAGTCAAGAGAGGGACCGAGGCTCACCTAGCCGGCGTGAAGACGTCGACTCCGGCCGGAGACGAGGGCGAGCGGGGAGGCGAGGGTATGCACCCCCACGCCACGTCGAGGGAGCTTCAACCTGAAATTGAAAGATTACACCACTACTCCTCTCGCAGGAGGGGGGGATCTCGGGGTGGGGGTTAATGTATTACAACCAAACACTACCTCCTCGTAGGGAGGGGCTGTAAGCCGGCCAGGCGGGGTGGGGGAATTGGGCAAGAAATCCCAACTTCCGAGTTCCGCCGGTTCTGCCAGTCTGCAGATTCACTGGATAGGGGGTCGGTGTTGACGCCGCCACGGGCTCCAGGGGACTCCGATCCCGATGATACTGGTCCCAAAAGTTTCCTAGCTGCCGGAGGAAGATGCCTGAATTTTTGGAGGATCTCTGGAATTCTGTGCTGATCGTGGCAGAGCCTGGAACAGGACCCCTCTGTCTGCCTTGGATGGAAACAGAAAAGATGCAGTTGGTTGCAGAAGGTGTTGTGGGCTCTCCTAAACTCCGATTGAGACAAGACTGGCGGTGACGCTTCCGTGGTCGGAGTAGCTTTGAGCAGGATTGACGTAGTTGCAATCGGAGGTCGGAGAAGAGAGTAGTTGTCGGATGAGTGGGTGCAGGTCGAACCTGGATCCGCAGATGCAGTCTGCGCACTTGGACGAGGAAACTGGGAACTAGGGGTTCTGGAAGTTGATTGATGCTCTGCCTTTTGGAGATGAAAGAGGACTCAGAGGAGAAGATTTTTGATGAAGAACTCCTGCCCTGATTCCTAGGAGGTTGGCCGCTGTAGAGCTTCAACTCCGGCTCAGGTGCTCTACTAGGGAAGCTGCGCACAGTCGAGGAAGAAATGCTCTCACGGCCAACTCGGAGCTTCGATCCAGACGAAACCACCACCGTTGCGAAGATGACTCGAAGACGCTTCCAACGGTACCTTTTGGGCCTTTAGATTTGCTGAGAGGAGGACGTGGTGGCCGCTTCAAGCTACGGCCAACCTACTGCCTGCAACCAGAGCTTGACCTGCAAAAGAAATGGGTATGAATGGAGGGGTGGTGGTGGGGGGGGCCACCTTGGCTGGGTTTGGGGTTGGATTTGGGCGACCAAGGGAGCTAAGGGGGTGGGAGATGGGAGGGAAATTCGAAATTGGGCTTTGGGAGAAGCTAATTTAGCATTGGGAAGGTGGTGGGATGCTTTGGGAAGGAGAGTGGGGTAGTTGGGGGTTGGGAGGTGGGGTGTGGATTGGAGGATGCGACCTTGGCTGGGTTTGGGGTTGGATTTGGGCAACCAAGGGAGCTAAGGGGGTGGGAGATGGGAGGGAAATTCGAAATTAGGCTTTGGGAGAAGCTAATTTAGCATTGGGAAGGTGGTGGGATGCTTTGGGAAGGAGAGTGGGGTAGTTGGGGGTTGGGAGGTGGGGTGTGGATTGGAGGATGCCACCTTGGGGTTGGGGGGGGAGTTAAATGAGTGTATGGGGAAGGGGAGGGGTCTTAATGAGGGGTGAATGGGGAGGAGAGAGAAAATTCCAAAAATTGGGGTGGAGGGAGAGAGAGAGAGAGGGGGGACCCCTTAGAGAGACAGTGAGAGAGAGGGAGATCTAGTGGGATTTGGAAGTGGATTTCAATTTTCATTCAATTATTCATTACTTCAAAATGAGGGGAATGGGGTCCTATATATAGGTAACCCACATTTCTACAAAAGTCCCTGACATTTGACTCAATGACAAATAACCGAAGGGATAGGGGTGCCCTTGGGCCAAGCCCAATGAATTGGGCCCACTAGCCTAACAAACCAACCTAATGACACAATACTTAGGAAAATGACTCACTAACCTAGGTACATGACTCAAATAAAGGGAAAATTACATGATATTGACTCAAAGAAAATGTGAAGATTACATGACTAGACTCAAAAATACATGACTAACATAATGGCGCTTGCCGACGAACAATCCGAGTCCAGAGAAAATGTGGAGGGGCAAGGGATGCCCTCATCACTGTCTTCTCTCGGCTTCACAATGCTGCCCCTTTTATAGAACGACCATCCTGGGAGGGTCCCTGCCAATTCCACCTCGTCCGCAACGAAGTCGGGAGTTGACTGGCTGTGCTGGACACCGTTGATTCGTCTCGTACACTGCTGCTCATCTGAGGATGGGATGCTCAGAGATTTGTCAGAGCTTGCCTTGCTGCTGCTGCTTATGTGCTGTCGAACGGAGGTAGAAGAAGGGCCATGGGCATTGAATGTTCTTCTGCATGCCATAATGATGCAAAATAGAGCATCGGAGTGTAGATGGGATGGCTTGTTTGCGTGCCGGGGAAGCGCTTCAGAGAATAGAATGAGGGGTTAAAATGGCGCCACATTCAAAGGGGTGCTGTTTTAAGCATCAAATGGGCAGGCCCCTTCGATAGGAGCGCACCGTGTATCCAAATAAAAAAGGGGGCGCGCTGGTTTAAGAGGGGGGGCGCGCCGTTTTAAGGCGCGCCGTTTTAGGGCCACTTCGTGCCGTTTTAAGCACCAAACGGATTCCTTTCGAAGTCGCGGCCATTTATATGAATGTCAGCATTCCCAGAACGTTCTGGTTGCGACGTATGGCCTCCATAATATTCCATTTGTAGCCTCTGGGACTCGGTCCCAGATTCTGCGTGACTTTCGGTGCATGCCGAGACTGTGCCGGAGTTCCTGACTTTTCTCTGATTCAGCTCTCGGCATGGCCGGTCGGAGCGTTGTAGCTGTATCTTCTGCTTAGGGGGCTTCCTTAGCGGGTAGCGGACCACCAAGCGAGTTCTCGTCCTGATCGGGCGAGGCATGAGGTTTATTCGATAGTTCTGTCTTCGACTCGCGCTCTAATGTGTAGACGCGAATGTCGCCATGATCATCATCGTCATTTTTTTGGCATCCACAAATGCCTCCCACTCACGGGCGGTGCAAGCGAGGGATGAGTGCGCGGGGCCCGCGAGTGTAGAGTTCTTCAACATGACGTCTGTTCTTCCGAGCCAGTGGGATGCTAGTCCGGTGCAAATTCACGGGAAAGCGCTCACTCCTTCAGCGAAGGGATGAGGGGATCGCTTCACCGAATATGCACGCGGACTGAGATGTCAGAGTGGGGGTTTAGTCATCGGCATGGGGTGAATACCGAAGCGGGAACGAAGGGTCTACGTGTCGTCTCGGGCAAAAGGCCCCAAACAACTTAGATGAGGCCAACCCCAAAGAAGGAGTTGTTGACTCGTGCTGGGCTTAGGAAAGTTGTTCATTCACCGACTCGGACGGAGGGTCCGAGCCGAGTAATGGGATGCACTTTTGTTTATGGACTGGGATGGATGGTCCGAGCCAGGCAAGGAGGGGTTTCTTTATGTTCATGGACTTGGACGGAAGGTCCGAGCCAAGCAAAGGCGGTCCTTTTTTATTCATCGACTTGGACGGAAGGTCCGAGCCAAGCAAGAAGGTTCTTCTTTTGTCCTTTTTTGTTCATTGACTTGGACGGAAGGTCCGAGCCAAGCAAGGAGGTTCTTTTTGTTCATCGACTTGGACGGAGGGTCCGAGCCAAGCAAGGAGGTTCTTTTTTTTTGTTCATCGACTTGGACGAAAGGTCCGAGCCAAGCAAGGAGGTTCTTTTTGTTCATCGACTTGGACGGAAGGTCCGAGCCAAGCAAGAAGGTTCTTTTTTTTGTTCATCGACTTGGACGAAAGGTCTGAGCCAAGCAAGGAGGTTCTTTTTGTTCATCGACTTAGGCGGAAGGTCCAAGCCAAGGGTTTATTCGTCTGTGGGACTGGAGTTCTAATATTGAGGTGGTTTATTCATTGACACGGGGTTAGTGTCAAAGCAAGGGTATTTTTATTCATGGCACCAGACGGAAGGTCCGGGCCACTGGTTCGTTCATCGATGCCGACAGGGAGTCAGAGACCGACGTGGTTTATTCATCGGCACGGGGTTAGTGCCAAAGCAAAGGTCTTTTTGTTCATGGAGCCAAACGAAAGGTCTGGGCCACTGGTTTATTCATCGACGCCGACAGAAAGTCGGAGACCGACATGGTTCATTCATTGACACGGGGTTGGTGCCAAAGTAAGGGTCTTTTCATTCATGGAACCAGACGAAAGGTCCGGGCCACTGGCTTATTCGTCGATGCCGACAGGGTGTCGGAGACCGACGTGGTTCATTTGTCTCTTGGTATTTTCGTTGGTGCGGGGGCTGGTGCCAACGCAAGGAGCAAGGGTTTATTCCCCAATCCTGGACGAAAGATTCAGGTGGGGTGTTCTTCGTCAGTGTCGACAGGATGTCATAGGCTGACACAGTTGATTCGTCTATTGAAATATTTGTTGGTACGGGCTGGTGCCAACGCAAGGAGAAAAGGTTGATTCCCCGATCTCGAACGAAAGGTTCGGGTGGGGTGTTCTTCGTCAGTGCCGACAGGATGTCAGAGGCTGACGTGGTTGATTCGTCTATTGAAATATTCTTGGAGATAAGAGTGAGTGTTAATAAAGGGAGACTGATTCCTCCCCCCTTTTTCCTTTCTTTTTTTTCTTCTTTTTTTTTCTTCTTTCTTCTTTTCTTTTTTTTCTTTTTCTTATCCTCTTTTTTTTCCTTATATTTTTTTTCCTTATATTTTTTTCCTCCCTTTTTTTTCTTCTTTTTTTTTTGACATGCTAGATGAATAGTGCCCAATCCATCTGGACAATAGTAATGCAAATTCGCCTGGGCAGGGCGGAGAAAAGCATTATTCCTTGAATGGAGAAATCGGAGCATGGTACAACCTCAGATGCCTACCATTGAGGGGCGGAAACTGAACCTCCCCCCGATGGTCAACGATTACATATGCTCCGCCCTTGTAGACTTTCTGGATCACATAGGGTCCAAGCCAATTCTCATTCAGCTTGCCCTTGGGGTTGGAAGCCATGACTTCTCTTTTCATCACCATAACGAGGTCACCCTTCTTGAATTCACGTTCCTTGACAAGCTTGTCGAAGGCGCGAGCTGTCCGGGCCTGATAGACCTGGATGTTCTGTTGGGCTTGGAGCCATTTCCCCTCCAAGTTGGAGAGCTCTTCGAGCCTTCGCTCGACATTTGTTTGCTCCTCCCGGACCAACCCATGTTGGATTGCGACCCGGAGGGAGGGTATTTCCAGCTCGATAGGGACAATTGCCTCTGAGCCATATACCAGGGAAAAGGGTGAACAACCCGTTGGAGTTTTGTACACAGTTCGATACGCCCACAGGGCCTCGTACATTTTCTCTTCCCATTCTCTCTTGTTAGAACTAACAATTTTGGACAGGAGAGTGCAAAGAGTCTTGTTGAAAGCTTCAGCCAAGCCATTGGCCTGTGGATTGTAGGGGGTCGACATCCTCCAGTCGATCTTGTACTTTTCTGCCAGCCGGTAGACCTTCTGGTTGCGGAAGTGACTTCCATTATCTGAGATAATTCGGTTCGGAGTGCCAAACCGGAATATGATGTTGCGGCGGACAAATCTGGTGACGATCTCCCCAGTCACTTCTTTCAAAGCAACAGCCTCCACCCAGCGGGAGAAGTAATTAGTTGCGGCCAAGATGTACTTGCACCCAGCTGATGACGCGGGTAGTGGACCCACAACGTCTGCTCCCCATTGGGCAAAGGGCCAGCTGGGCAGTGTTGGATGCAGGGGCACGGGCGGTCTCCTGGGCACCGTCGCGTACTCCTGGCATTTTTGACAAGACTTGGCATACTTGCAGCAGTCGTCGAACATTGTCGGCCAATAGTAGCCGAGCTTCTTTATTTCAATTTTCATTTTCGATCCTGCCTAATGTGCCCCAGCTGTTCCGGCGTGAACCTCTTTCATGACCTTCCAAGCTTCTTCTATGGATAAACATCGGAGGAGCACCTTCCGTTTGGCGCCTGCCATAATTCGGAATAGGATCCCGTTCCGGACCTCGTAAGAGTCCTTTATTCTGATTAACTTGATCTTCTCTTCTCTTTGCCTGGGCAGCTGCTGATATTTAAACCACTGCAAAAGGGGGTCCCTCCAGTCGGGTAGGCTGATGGCTTCTGTTGTGGCGACCTCAAGTTCTTCTTCTTCTGGCCCTTCTATCATGCTAGGCACTTGGCGTTGATTCACCACTCGGATGTTGAGGGATCCGTCTAGCGGGACTGCTAATGAACTTGCCAATTTCGCCAGTGCATCGGCTTGTGCATTTTCCCCCCTGGCAACATGGCCTATCTCAATGAGGTAGAACTGTTGCATGAGCCGTTTCGCCTTAGCATGGTAAGGGAGTAACTCGGATTTTCGGACGTCAAACTGTCCCTGGACCTGCTTGACGACTAGCAATGAATCGCCAAACACATGTAATATTTTAATCTCCATCTGTAAAGTGACTTGGAGACCAATGATCAGAGCTTCATATTCTGCCTCATTATTTGTGCAGGGCTTGTTAATGGAGCAGGATGTGTGCAATACTTCTCCCTCAGGCGATTTAAGGACGATGCCGGCCCCGGCCCGTACTTTTGTGTGACCAGACGGGGTTGTTTCTGTTCTTGAAGCTCCGTCAAAGTGCAGCTGCCAGGTGATCTGTCGGGCTTGGTCCACTTCCAGTGTTTCATCTTCAGGCAACTCTGTGGCCAGTGGGGAATTTTCAGGCACAGGGTGCGCTGCAAAGAAATCGGCCATGGCTTGACCCTTAACGGCCTTCTGCGGCACATAGGTGATGTCGAATTCCATTAACAGTACTGCCCACTTGCCGAGACGTCCCTTCAGAACTGGCTGGGAGAGAATGTGCTTGACTGGGTCGGCCTTAGAAATCAGGCTCACTTCATGCGAGAGCATGTAATGCCTCAACTTCTTGACTGCGAAGACCAAGGCGAGACAAACCTTCTCAATCGGGGTGTATTTTGCTTCTGCCCCCATTAGTCTTCGGCTAAGGTAATAAAGAGCTTGCTCCTTCCCCTCATCATTGTTCTGGGCGAGCATTGCCCCCAGTGAACATTCGGTGGCAGCTATATATAGAATAAGCGGCCTCCCCTTGACAGGTGCCCCCAGCACAGGCGGGGTCTTTAAGTAATCCTTCAGCCGATCAAAGGCCTTCTGACATTCATGGTTCCAGTTGAAAGGTGCATTCTTCATCATTAATTTGTGGAATGGTTGACAGCGCCCCGACAAATTGGAGATAAATCTTCGGATGTAGGCTAGCCGACCTTGTAGGGACCTTAACTCTCCCAAATTCTCCGGAGGAGGTAGCTCCTGAATGGCTTTTATTTTAAAGGGGTCGATCTCGATCCCCCTATATCGGACAATGAAGCCGAGAAACTTTCCACTAGAGACGCCGAAGGCACACTTCATTGGGTTCATTTTCAGCTCGTACTGCCGGAGTCTCTCAAAGATGACTCTAAGGTCATTCAGGTGATCCCCCCTTTTCTTTGTCTTGACGACCAGATCATCGATGTAGCATTCGACTTTGCTATATAGCAGTTCGTCGAATATCTTGGTCATCGCCCGCTGGTAAGTGGCGCCAGCGTTCTTGAGGCCGAAGGGCATCCTTTTGTAGTGGAATATCCCTTTAGGTGACCGGAAGGCCGTATGAATTCGGTCATGTTCAGCTATCCATATCTGATTATAGCCGGACGATCCGTCCATGAAAGATAAGGCCTCATGGCCGGTAGTTGCATCAATCATCACTTCAGTGACGGGCACCGGAAAGTCATCTTTTGAGCAAGCTTTATTCAGGTCGCGGAAGTCCACGCAGATCCTGATCTGTCCATTCTTCTTCTTCACCGGCACAATGTTGGCCAACCAAGTAGTGTATTGGTTTTCAGCTACAAAATTGACATCTATGAGCTTGTCGACTTCTTTACAAATCAGTTTTATCAGCTCCGGCCTCATACGCCTGGGGGGCTGCTTCACCGGCTCCACCTTGGGATCAATAGCCAGAATATGTTGAGTCACTCCGGGGCTCAGACCGGGCATCTCTTTGTAGTTCTAGGCGAAACAGTCCCGGAATTCTTGCAGCAACTTGACATATTGTCCCCTCTCCTGTGGAGGAAGAAGGGCACTCAGAAAGGTCGTCCTGGGGTCGCTTTCTGTGCCTAGATTAATTTCAATGAGCTCATCCACTGTGGCCTGGCCGCCATCTTCAAATTCTGGAGGCGCTGGTAGCAGGTCAATGAAATCCTTATCTTCACCATCTTCTGCTTCAAGGACACCATAGGTGTTTTCTTGCTCTGCCTCATTGGGTAACGAGGCTTTGCTTGTTTCCCCCTCTATTAGGCTTGCTGTGTGCGGCTCTGGGGGGCTCTCTTGTGTGGAGAAGTAAAGGACTTCTTCGGGATCTTCTTTGTAATTGTCATAGATGGCTCTTGCAGGGGCTAAGGTGATTGATTGCCATACTGGGGGCTGCTGCTCTGCTGGTGGCTGGGGTTGCCCATTCTCAGCTGCATCTTCAAAAATCTGGTGCTGAACTGACACCATGTAAACACTTCTTTCATGGCCGCCTGCCACATGGGGGCGTGGCGGAGCGACCACATAATCTCCCATTCTGAGCTCATCTCTCTCAATCAGGTCTTGAGCAATGTCCTTGAAGACGTAGCAGTCTTCGATGGAGTGGCCCAGTATTTGGTGATAGGGGCAGAACGAGGGGTCACCGCTTTTGCGAGCATCTTGCGGCCTCTTTGACCTTGGGAGGGAGACCTTGCCATAGTAGCAGGCCCATTCAAAAATTCCTCGGGTTTTATTCCTTGGGAAAGAGTAGGGTCTTTGCATCTTCTCCCGCAGCGCGGGGCTTCGCTCGACTGATCGCCTGACCAGGGAAGCAGCTACATCCCTAGCCTCCCTTTTCAGGTGCCCGGGGGCGTTTGGGACGGTGTTCGGGGACCGGTGCGCGCCGATGCTTTGTCGACAGAGGATGCCTCTAATGAGTACAGTCATTTCGGCCAAGCGAACCTTCAGCATTTCGATCTCTCGCTGTTGCCTACAGTATAGGGCGAGTAGGGTAGAGTCGCACCGAGTGAGGTTCGGAGCTCGGCCCGCTTCCCCATCCTTTGGGTCAGTGTCAGACGAGGGCGATGGCACCCCGCTGCTGTGGTCATTCGGGATTGGTCCCCCGGAGGAGGACGGGGTCTTCCCCTTATTCCTGCAGGGAGGTGGATTCCATAGGAATATTTCTTCATCTTGTTCTTCGTTGGCCAAAGGCATAAGATGCTGACGGCCTTCAACCTGCCATGGGCCTGCAGTGCCTGCGTGGCTATTGCCGCCTAGAGCCGAGACTGATATCACATCAGCTTCATAGGAATCTTCTAGTGAAAAGCCCAATCCTGGATGTCGGGTGATTTGCAACAACCGCCGGTCCAGGTTTGGTGGGTTCCACATTTTCTTGAACATTTCTTTCCGACTGGAGAGCTGGCAGAAGGGGATCCCTTGCTTTCTGGCCATCTTGACCACAGGACCGGCTGTGTCAGGAAGTCCCATTATTGGGACGAGTGGGTCGTGCAGCTCATCGGGGAGTCTACAATCATCATCCCCCTTGACCGGGTGCTCCTTGGCCACATAAAAGATGGTAGGCAGACCCTCGGGGTTGGGCACCTCGAAGGTCCTTAACGGTTCAGCCACCTGGCAGTCAGCTTCTGCAAGAGGCTTGATGATCCCGGAGGGACCCTGATGTCTTCCAGCAAGTCTTCAAGGTATGGTGTTCCCGGTGTAGGGTAGATGGGAAGGTAGGTGGCCCGGAATACCCCTTCTGCTTCAGAAACGAATGACACCTGAGGGGGAGCCACATAGCCAGGCGGTGGTGGAGGGAACCAGCTGTCAAGCTCTGCCTTTTTCTTTCCTTTGTCTTGAGTAGCTTGGGAGGCTTGCTTCGACTTTTCCAAATAAAGATTAGCATCCGACAAGTGACATTCGAACACTTCGAAAGGATGGAGGTCGGCGAAGATTCTCTCCTCTTTCCCGTTGCCGGGGTACTTGATGCATTGGTGCAGAGTGGATGGTACCACCCTATTTTGATGTAGCCAAGGTCGGCCGAGCAACGCCTTGTAAGAGGTGTTGGAGTTGATCACATGGAATTGGACCTTGGTGGTGAAGTCACCGAGGGAGAGGTTGAACTCTGCGACCCCCATAGGGACTTCGCACTTCTGGTTGAAGCCGGCAATCTTGACGTTCCTGACCTCGACCAGGTGTACGTCAAAGTAATGCTTCTGATACACCCGATAGGGGAGTATGTTCACTGCTGCCCCAGGGTCGATCAAGACTCTGTTGATGGGATGCCCATTCAGCTGCCCCTTCATGTAGAGTGGCCTGTTGTGACTGCAGGTTGGTAAAAGCATGTCCTCTTCAGTGAAGGCCACAGGTACCTCAGGTGACATTTCTGCAAGGCAGGCTTCAACATATGCTGGTGTCTGGAGTGCGGCGATGACAGCTTGCCGTGTTTCTTCATCTAAGGATAGGATTTCCCAGACGGTAAACCTGGCTGGGATCTTCTTCAGGTGTTTGACTATTCTGTTGCTAGCTCGGACTTCGAGCAACTTCATTTCTTCGGCTCTACTGCGCCTGCCCCCAGTCTGGGCCTGGGGAGTCGGCTCAACGGGTGCCTCCTCCACTGGGTCAGATGCCGCTTGAGCTTGTGGGGCCTGCTGGGTCACTTCCTTTTCTTGCAAGAACTCGACAAGATTTGGGATGTTGTCGGGCTCTTCCCTTGGCCGAGGAGGGATTGCTACAGACGGAGCCGAGGGGCTGCCTGCCCCTTGGGTCTGCCGGGACTCGCGGGGGCATGACTGTCCTCCCCTCTGAGTTGTAAGAAATTCAATGAATGACGGGGCACTCTGGCCACTTGGTTCTCCGGGGTAGAGGCCCGATGGAGGGGGGATCTCCATGCCTTGGACCCTAGGCTCGGGGATGTGATATGGTTGTTCTCCCCTAAGCAGGATGTTGTGGTTGGCCTGAGGAGGGCGTCCCCACGCTCTTCCCGACCTGGTGGCATGTTGGGAGGTGGATGCTTCAGCCTGATTCACCTCTGACGGCTCAACAAGCACCTCTTGCTCTTCCTCTCTCAGGGAGAGGGCTGTGTCAAATAATGCTGAGAGGGTGTTGCAAGAAAGGACCACCCCACTCTTCTTCTTGTTTCTAGGTCTTCTCTTCTTCTTTTTCTTTTTCTCTTCAGTGGCTGGCAACTGCTCTTGGGGAAGCTCACCCCATAAGAGAGGCTCTTCTTTCGTCTCGGCTTCCTCTTCTGGAGCGAGTTCGAGTGACTCGAACTCCTCCCAGGGGACATACTCCTTCAACTCCATAGGCTGGATCTCGGGCTGTTCATAGTCTTCAAGCCCATCAATGATGGCCTGGAGCCTTTCTACCGCAGGGCTGGTTTCCTTGTGCACCCGCATCGGGATGTGTTTCTTCTTGTTGTGAGTGGGCCGTCTCATAATGAGCCGGGGGGCTGTGTCATGCAAAATAGGTGTCACCGGTGGCGGTGCTGGTCGGGTGTAACACCCCTTATGCGAACCTCTGGAGTGGGCCGAGGAGCTTGTCTTCTTCTTCTGTTCTTCGTTGGCGCGGCTTGCCAACCTCCTTGATCATGAGCTGGCGCCATGACGAAGGCTTGATAAGTGGCCTGCGTACTGGACTCCGCCCATTCTTCAGGCAGCTGTTGGTATAAAGATACCATGTTGACAGTGGTGCCAAGGCTCGGCATCTCGTGCGGCTGCGGAGGATCCACTCTGAGCTCCCCCATGTCCAGCTCTCCCTTCTTGATCAAGGACTCAATGACATCCTTGAAGATGTAGCAATCCTCAATGGTATGCCCAAGCATCTGATGGTATGGGCAAAAATGAGGATCATCCTTCTTCTTCAAGTCACCAGGCCTCTTTGGATCTGGTAATGTGATCTTGTTGTACCTGGTGGCCCATTCGAACAGGACTCGGGCTTTGTCTCGAGGAAAGGAATACAATTTGTTCCTCATCTTCTCCCGCAGGGAGGGACCTTCCCGCCGTTCAGTGGAGGTGTTGGCCATCTCTTTGGCTTTCTCTTTCTGTTTCTCAAAAGCTTCGAAGTCTAGTGTATGAACTTCTGGCGGTGTTGGCCTCCTCTCGGCCTGCCGGACCCTCTGACTTGATGCAGCTGGAGCAGAAGAGTATCGAGCAAGGAATGCTTCGATCTCTGCCACTATGTTGTTCAGACGGTCGAACGACCTCACCTCAGCACCGATCATCCTCTCAAGGATCTCCTTCTTCAGATTCTGTTTACAGATCTGCACTGCGTCCTCCTGATGCGGGGGACGTTTGCACCTCATGCTGAGGTTCCTCCATCTCTTTATGTAGTCGAGTGCCGACTCCTCATTTCTCTGTCTCGTGGCGTAAAGCTCTGCCACGGTCACCTCCCGCTCAGCTATGTAGAATCTTTCCTTGAATTTCTTCTGCATATCAGGCCAGTCTGCAATGGACCCGGCGAGCAAGCTCGAATACCACTCGAAAGCGAGCCCGGTAAGTGTCGAGCCAAAGAATTTGAGAAGATAAGCTTCATCCGCAGCTAGATCCCCCATAACATTCACATAATAGGCAATGTGCTCCCTGGGAGACCCTTGCCCATTAAATTTCTCAAACTTCGGCGGCTTGGTAATGCCGACCGGTAGCCTCTTGGCAGCATAGTGTGCCGGGTAAGGTACCGGTATACGTCGAATGGCGTGTGATCACCATCGCTCCTCTCCGCCAGCTTCATATCTATCATTTGTTCAAGCATTAGTCTGCTTACTGTTGCCGGGTCAACCGGGTTTGGATAGAAATGGGTCGGTTGCATCAGCGGTGTTGTTAACACTGTCGCCTGAGGTGCAATAGTGGACCCCTGGAATGGCAGGTTCGGTGGCGGGGCCGGTGTGACATGTTGTGGCTGATGCAGGGGTACGCCTCCAGTGTAGGTAGGTATTGGGGGAGACACCGTCGCCTGTGGAGAAGCTTCCGAGGCCTGCCCGTTGCCCCCAGGGGTCTCTGGTAATGCTTCAGTCTGCCCGGATGTTGAGGGCTGAGCGGCTCTTTCAGTCAGTTGTTTCTTCAACAATTCGATCTCCCGTTGATATTGTTGCATCATGTGCAATACCGCGGGGTCGTTCATGGGAAGGCTAGGGGTGCCCCCCCTTTCTTCGATCGGCACCTCTTCGGATGAAGTGGATGGTCCTCCCGCCGTGCCTTCTGTAATAACATTGGCAGCCAAGGATGTTGAAGGTTCCTCATAGTTAGCTCCTCCAGTGTGGACTTGTGTCTTTTCAGCTGCCGCTTTCCCTCTTCTGGTAAGAGGTCCTGGCCTTGTGGCAAGCCTGGCTACTTCTTCGGGCTCGGTTGGTAGAGCCCCGTACCGGCCAGATACCCCTGCCATATTGCAGGTATAAACTCTTAGGTCTCTGCCTCTTCTTGTTGTTCTTCTCGATGGCCTACCTGGAAAGACCAATCTGTCAAAGACCGCTCTCCGCGGCTTCACTTCTTCCCTCGGCGGGGACTGATAATGCTCCTCAGAGTAGTTTCTTGACTCGGCAGTGAGCGCTGGCCGGGTCTCTTCTTCTTCAAAGGCAGAGGCTACTACCCCCAGTAATCTCTGGCGACCCAGGGGAGTGCTCCCCGGGCCCCGCAAGTAGTTCTTCATGGCTTGCTCCACTCCTTCCCAGTCCTGGTCAGGAGGAGAAGCTGATGATGTCGCCCTGTTGGCAGCAACGGGCATGTGGGTTGCAGGCTCCACACGGGCAGCCTGATAGTGACGTCGGTAGTGTCGACGGTGGATGTTCTCCGGTGGGGCCGGTGTAGTTAATGTCGTCTGGTAGACGGGGGCCGATGTCTTGACCCGATCTCCTTGTTGTGCCCTTGCCGGGCGGAAGGTGCTGGGCCTCGCCTGGGCTGGTGAGGTGAACCGGGCCCCCTTGGGAACCCAAACTTGCTTAGCTTTGGTGGGCCTGGAGGCTGACTGATGTTGCGGCGCTGGGGCCTGAATGGCGGGCATCATCCTGCCCTTCATCTTCTCCAGTGCCTGAAAAGAGTTGCGCACTGGTACGGCGGGTACAATGCGATCCGGGATCACCTCGGAACGCTGTCCGTTAAGATACACCCGGAAAGTCCCGACGACAGCCGACTTGCCGGTGCTGGAGAACCGGCCTCGGTATGATGTTGTGGCATGGCTCCTTCGGAGCCTCCATTGGTGAGATGCCGACCCTGGGCGAGAAGGGCCGGCAGTTTGGTGCACGTGGTGCACGTTGCAGCTCAGCGTCCCAGTCGGGACGGTCTTGGAAGTCTTGGCCATTGATCGGCCGATAGTAGCTTTGGCGGCCCCCTGGATGGGAGCGTTGTTTTCAGTCCTGTCAGACGCTTCCACGTCCAGCAGGTTCGTGAAGGCTACCCCAAGGAAGTTGGGGAAGCCTACCGCGGGAGGGAAGCTCCCAAAGCTGAGGGGGACGGCCAAGTAGCCGTTCTGAACATGGCTCTCGACGGCCTGTTGGCCGAACGTGGGGGCCATCCTGGTGTCCAAAATGCAACCTGCATTTGCAAATCAAACAATTAGAATTACATGAAAGGGGCCGTAGGGCCCTTAGTCCCGGCAAAGAGATGAAGGGTGATTTCAGTCCCACCGGGCGTGCCAGACTTGTGGACGCACTAAAATTAGAGGGGGAATCGGTTCGTTTGTTGATCGGGGTTAATTCGTCTATTTAGTGAGAGGGCGTGCCAGTCACAAAGTGACGATTTATTCGGGCTTCGTGGAAGCCCATGGTGCGCGCGATCTGACTAATCAGATAATTGTGTGGTTCATGTCGGGACGGAAACCCGCCGCGCCATAAAGGTCACGACGTTATTTACATCCCCCATACGGGGGAACACCCTTGATTGATTGTCGGGAATAAGGGCCCTACGGCCTAGAGAGAATACTAATAATGCAGGAGGATAGTGAAAGATGAACTATGCTAGAAACCTGTATCGGGACGTGAATGTTCAGACTATGTTGGCCACTCACGGGCCACTTCATGTTCGGACGAAGGTCCGTGTTTGTAGCGCAAGAGACGGTAACAAAAACCGCGCAGACGTATGCCACGGACAAGGCAAGTTTAATGAGAATGTGGGATTAGATCCCGGAAGAAGCGGGTCAAGCTAGCGAACTATCGGCCCAAAAGGTGCCCGGATCATGACCGTGTCGGGGATCCCGAAGTCCACGTCCGATATCACAGGGGCATCATTACTTTTCTCTTCATGCACAGTCTGGGGGAGCAGGTTGTTAGGTGTGAAGCCCAAACTCGCCAACGTGCGCCCTCGCACGCGGATCGACCTGCGCGGTCAGGTCGCGGGGGGTCAAGGGGGCAGCGCCCCCGGAATAAAATTTTAATTATGGGGGGGGGATTATGCTATTGTCGAGAGAAACAAAGAAAAGGGCTAAACCGGTGCGGCCAAGGGCGCGCCGTTTCAATGTTCAGTGGGGAGATTGGGGGCTCGCCGGATATGGAGGGCAAGGGAGAAGGCGCGCCGTTTTTGGAGGGCAAGGGAGAGGGCGCGCCATTTTAGCATTTAGAGAAGATATGGGGGGATTTTGTGAGGAGGGTTGAAGCGGCGCGGTGGGGCAATGGCCGCGCCGTTTTGACTCGCGCCAGGATAGCTATATGGGGGTTATTTTGAAGCTCCATTTACTGCGTTTTCTTTTCCTTTCACCCGTAGATTGATTCAAGGTTTGATTTGCTCGTTCTGTTGATAGATCAAGCTGGTAATGAGGAGGTTTTAAGAGATTTAACCATTTTAATCATTTATTATGATGAAACAGTATGAACGTCTAAGTGTTTTACTCCAACAGTTTGCTCACAAAGTCCTCATTTTGTTCTTTATTAGTTCAACCCGTTCACTTGTTGTTGGGCGTTCTTAGTCTTGGCGAAAATATGGCAGCACCTCCCCTGGACCGAGACTTGCCAGAGATAAAGGAAAGCCACCAATCGGATTGCTCCAGGGTAGACTCTCAAAAATCGGAGTAGCCTCACGGCGGTCCGAACCCAAATGTGAGTATGGAACGTTCGAGGGCCAGCCTACAAGAACGACCACAGCTCACGGGTGATGATTTCGTGGAACGGGACAGATGTAAGCCATAGGTGGCCATGAATGTTCACCCTTCGAACGGGTTCCCTCAGAGTTCATGCCACAGAAGGGCAAGCTTCTGAGGACCCAGGTAATGTTGAAAAAATCGGGAGGAAGAAAACGGAAGAAAAGGGGAAGGGATCAGAGTAATAGAATACTGCGCATGCTTACAAAGTCACTCTTTTATTCATCCTCAAGGGAAAGGAGGGAAGAGAGGTACAAGAGTAGATCTACCCCCCCCAAAGCATAGGGAAGAATATAACGGAGAAGATAAAAGAAAAACCAGGTGTTGAGGTGGGGGAAGAGGATACATCGGTGGGGGAGAAGGAGGAACAGAGCACAAGCTCTTCCCCCTCTCTCCCCTCTCTCTTTCTCACCCTCTCTCTCTTTCTTCTTCACCTTGCAGATGGGGATGGATGTAGCTTCCTCTTCTCTTCGGGCGTCGGAGACCCTAGCCGAACCAGCCAGCCTTCCCTTCAGCCTTTCTTCTCTCTGCCCTTTCTTCTTCTAGCTCCTTCTATCTGTGAGCTCCTTCTGTCCCGTGTGCTCCTTCTGTCTTCTTGCTCTCCTTCTGTCTGTCTTCTCTCGGCTTCACAATGCTGCCCCTTTTATAGAACGACCATCCTGGGAGCGTCCCTGCCAATTCCACCTCGTCCGCAATGAAGTCGGGAGTTGACTGGCTGTGCTGGACACCGTTGATTCGTCTCGTACACTGCTGCTCGTCCGAGGATGGGATGCTCAGAGATTTATCGGAGCTTGCCTTGCTGCTGTTTCTTATGTGCTGTCGAACGGAGGTATAAGAAGGGCCATGGGCATTGAATGTTCTTCTGCATGCCATAATGATGCAAAACAGAGCATCGGAGTGTAGATGGGATGGCTTGTTTGCGCGCCGGGAAAGCGCTTCAGAGAATAGAATGAGGGGTTAAAACGGCGCCACATTCAAAGGGGCACCGTTTTAAGCATCAAATGGGGAGTCCCCTTCGATAGGAGCGCGCCGTGTAGCCAAATAAAAAAGGGGGGCGCGCCGGTTTAGGAAGGGGGGGGCCGCCGTTTTAAGGCGCGCCGTTTTAGGGCCACATTGTGCTGTTTTAAGCACCAAACGGATTCCTTTCGAAGTCGCGGCCATTTATATGAATGTCGGCATTCCCAGAACGTTCCGGTTGCGACGTATGGCCTCCATAATATTCCGTTTGTAGCCTCTGGGACTCGGTCCCAGATTCTGTGTGACTTTCGGTGCATGCCGAGACTGTGCCGGAGTTCCTGACTTTTCTCTGATTCAGCTCTCGGCATGGCTGGTCGGAGCGTTGTAGCTGTATCTTCTGCTTAGGGGGCTTCCTTAGCGGGTAGCGGACCACCAAGCGAGTTCTCATCCTGATCGGACGAGGCATGAGGTTTATTCGGCAGTTCTGTCTTCGACTCGCGCTCTAATGTGTAGACGCGAATGTCGCCATGATCATCATCGTCATTTTTTTGGCGTCCACAGGCGCCCATGGGCCTAGCCCACTTAATTGGGCCCAACTTACTCATTAACCACTCTAATGCCAATTAACCTAGGGACTTGACTCAAATAAAAGGGAAATTACATAATAAGAAAATGAAAGATACATCATATGACTCAGAATAAAGTGGCGAACAAGATGTAGCACTGGCGGTCATCAGGAACCCTAAAAATGTGGAGTGGTCGGAGATGTCCCCATCACACCATCTAAGTCATCATCTGATAAGACGATGGGATCTTTGAGGTGTTCCTTGGCGGCAACTTCTCGCATGCTGCTGTCGCCTTGCTTTACAGTGTTGACGGCAGACGTGTACTGCCAGCGTCTTCTGGACCTATCCCCGCCTGTAGCCGGCCCTCTGGAGATCATCATGATTTCTTTTCCGTTTGGTCAGTTGTCGAGGTGTAGGGGTGTTCACTCGCGCTGTCGCTTCTCTGCGGCCTTGGCGATGAATTTGTCAAGGAGCCCTCGCCGGATCAAGTCCTCGATGGCGTCCTTCAAGTTGATGCAATCGGTCGTGTCGTGGCCATGGTCGCTATGGAAATGGCAGTACTTCTTCTTACTCCTCGTGCTCGGGTCCAATTTCATCCTGGGAATCCACTTGAGGAAGGGTTCGTCTCGGATCTCCATTAGGATTTGGTCAGGAGGAGCCGTCCGGGGAGTGTAGTTGCGATACTGGCCCCTTTCCTTATTGTCGGGCGGTCGCGGTGATCTCGATCCCATCGCTCCCACTTGCCACGCCACTCGCGAGGTGAATCGGCAGACCTCTTCCTGTCGGATCGATCGATTCCGGCCGTGCGGCCTAGGGCATAAGTGTTCTCCTCGCACCGCGCATGTTTCTGTGCCAGGGCGAGGAGGTCGGTGAGGGTCGTCAGGGCTTCAACTCCGAGCGCGCATCGAAGGATGGAGTCCCACGTCCCCTGGGTGAGTGCGGTGGTAGCGATACTGATGTCGAGGCGTGGGATTCGGAGCGCCTCTACTCGAAAATGAGAGACGAAGTCCCAAAGCGTTTTCTCGCACCCCTGCCTCAGGGCGAGCAGGGTTACCGTAGACTTGGCTACCTTTCGATAGCCAATAAAATTCTCATTGAACAACTTCTTCAGCTACTGAAAGGGGGCGATAGTCCCAGCCAATAGGGACTCAAATCAGACCTGAGCGTTCTCCCGGAGGGTCATGACGAACGCCAGGCATTTCACAGCGTCCGAGGCCCGGTGGAAGACCAGGTGGGACTCAAAACTTTGCATGTTGTCAGCCGGGTCGATAGTGCTATCGTAGGAGGTAAATGATGGCAACTATAATTTTGGCGGGATGGGGGCTTCCATGATCTCCCGAGAAAAGGGTGCATGGAAGTCCTAGTCGTCGTCGATGAGGCCGCGAGTCTTGGCGGCGAGGAGGACTTCGTCAAGATAACGGACCTTGTCCTCAATTTCATCGATGCGTTGGAGTCGACGATCGATCTCCAAGTTGGAGTGCAGCGGCCTGCACACTCTTGGTGCGGGCGAGCTGTGCGATCGTCGGGTCCTTGCAATAGAGGCATGGGAGGCTTCCCACAGTACTTGGTGAGAATTCTCCTTGATCCGGACCCTCTCGTTCTGCCGCCGTTCAGGAGGAACGTGCTGGGGGACTGCATGCCGGTTCAAGAGTTCCTGACATAGTCCTATCAGGGCGTGAATCTGCTGGAGTATCTCATCGAGATCGCCTAGAGTAACTTCTTGGCCCAGATAGGCAGAATAGGTTTCTTGCGATCCACGACGGGAGTTGGGCCCTTGGTGAGAACCACGCCCAAGCGAAGACTCCCACGTGGTGCCATGACTTTTCGCTCGAGATTCCCACAAACGGTGCCAAAAAGTGTAGCGGCTGGAATCAGGTTCCTATGTCACGTACCACACCTTTCTATTTATTTGTTGGGGGAGATCATCTGACACCCGTGGAAGCCTACAATCACCAGAAGGAAGAGCCTCAGAAGGAGTCCTGGATGCTATCCCAGAAGAGAACCCTCCGATGCTTAAGTCAGCAACGACTCTAGTAATGAATAGAGAAGAGTAGGAGAGAAAGTGGAGAGGGAGGCCGCTGTAGAAGATTTGAGAGACGTGTAGACCCTCTAGATGAGTGCTCGCCGGCCCCAGTGGTCACTAGGAGAGTGCTCGCGAGGTGGTAAGGTCATTCAGGAGGGGATTCTCTTCTCAGTGAATGAGCAGTCATGGCCTCTCTAGTAGCAGGGCGTGTAGCTCTCTAGTTAGCTTCTCTGTAGGCATTTTGTTGGTGAGATTCACCGTGAGTTATCCTTCGTCGGGTCCCCTTTTATAGGGGGTTCTCCTGGTGGAGATGGTCGATCCCTTAATAGGGAAGGGCATGCGTCGTGGGATAATGTTCCCCGCGGTTATGATGGGAGTTTCCCATTGAGGGGTGATTATCCCGGGGCCGGCCGGTTCCTGGGCGGACTTTATGGTGTTAGTGGGGAGTGCTCGCCCTTAGTGGAGTTGTTACCCGCATCATGGGGGGTAGCGGTCGGTCTCCGGAGGCCTATCCAGGGGTCCTTCCGCCCGGATTAAGGCCTTTCCCGTTGTCGAATCCAAGGACTGTCGTCCTGGGACATTCGCTATGGGCCACGGCCATGGACCGAGGCCCGTTAGGCGCATTGTGGATCGCAAGTCGAGTTGGGCTCGGTGCAACCGGGCCTTATTTAGGCCGATCTGGATTTACCCTCCTCAGAGTCCAATAACCATTTTTTGACTCAGGTGATCCAAGCAGGATCATGACCCATTTTTGCTTTGATCTGGTATGGCACGGCCGAGTCGGCCCAAGTCTGACCGAGTCGGTGAACCATGCTCAAGCAAAACTTGAGCTAAACTCAAGAATTTTGTAATGGGTCGATTCATTTTTCAGAAGTGAAAGGCGTCTGAATTTGAATCGTACTCATTGCAACGGTAAGACGTCATCCCTTATCATCAAAGTTAAATACATATTCTGTTATACAAAATGAAGGTTGCAAAATTATAAATCATAGATGTATTAACTTATAAATTAGTATCATATCAAATTTCATATCGTAATCATGAGTTTTTGGCCGACAAACTGTTGAACAAATTTATATTAAACTGTCATTGGTGTAAGGTATTCAGAAGAATTTATTATATGATGTTGCAGTGGACTGTGGATGAAAAGGAATTGACCTAAATGATGGGGGTTCTTTAGGGATTTAAATTTTTTAAATCATCTCGAAGCTTGTGCATAGTAACAAAGTAGCCTGAATAAAGGTCAGTATTCCAAGAGTTAACTGTGGAGTACGTTCATGGTTATCAAACTAATTAATGGAGTAAGATAGAATAGCACACCCCCGGTTAAGATATTCCCCTTATGCCACCCAGCTATCAAATAGGGTCTCTGGGAAGATATCTGGGTACAACAAAGGTGAATAAGGATAATTTTTTTAGAGATTGCAACTATTGCTCACATAGCCGACTATGTTCACATAGCTATATGTTCACATAGGCGGCTATGTTAACATAGCATGTTCACATAGCCATAGTTTTTTTCTCTCATTTTATTTCTTTCCACCTTTTTTTCATTTTCTTTCTTTCCCTTTCTTTTTTTTCATTTACATTCTTTCCTCCCCTTTTCATTTTGATTTCCTTTTAATTTAAGGTGTAAAGGGTAATTTTTTTAAGGATTGCAACTATTATTCAAGTAGCCCGCTATCTTCACATAACTATATGTTCATGTGAACATAGCATGTTCGTGTAGCCATTTTTTTTATTTTCTTTCTTTCCACCTTAATTTTTCATTTTCTTTATTTCCCTTTCTTTTTTTTCATTTTCTTTCTTTTCTCCTCTTTTCGTTTTGATTTTTTATTTAAGATGTATAAAATAATTTTTGTAAGGATTGCAACTATTGTTCACATAGCCGATTATGTTCACATAGTTGGCTATGTGAACATAGCTATGACTATTTGAACATGCTATGTTCACATAGCCATAGTTTTTTTTTATTTTTTTCTTTACTCCTCTTTTTTTGTTTTCTTTTTTCCCTTTTCTTTCTTTCTTCCCCTTTTTATTTTGATTTCTTTTTATTTAAGGTGTATAAAGATAATTTTTCTAAGGATTACAGTTATTGTTCACATAGGTAGCTATGTTCACATAGTTATATGTTCACATAGCTGGCCATCTGAACATATTATGTTCACTAGCCATTGTTTTTTTTCGTTTTCTTTCTTTCCTCCCTTTTTTTCATTTTCTTTCTTTCCCTTTCTTTTTTTCATTTTCTTTCTTTCCTCCCCTTTTTATTTTGATTTTTTGATTTAAAGTGTATAAGGATAATATTTTTAAGGATTGCAACTATTGTTCACATAGCCGACTATGTTCACATAAATATATGTTCACATTGCCATAGTTTTTTTCATTTTCTTTCTTTCCTCCTCTTTTTTATCATTTCCTTTCTTTCCCTTTCTCTTTTTTTATTTTCTTTCTTTCCTCCCCTTTTTATTTTGATTTCTTTTTTATTAAAAATGTATAAGTGTAATTTTTTTAAGAATTGCAGCTATTCTTAACATAGCCATAGTCATTTTCTTTCTTTTCTCCTTCTTTTTTTCATTTTCTTTCTTTCCCTTTCTTTTTGCTTATTTTCTTTCTTTCCTCCCCTTTTTTTAATTTCTGTTTGATTTAAGGTGTATAATGGCAATTTTTTAAGGATTACAGCTATTCTTCATATAGTCAGCTATGTGAATGTATATGTTCACATGGCAACAAGGCAAAAGTGGATGTATCCATTGTCATTTCCAAATGCTACCTAAGGGTTTGTGGGTTTTTAGCTGGGCCACCCTGACAGGCCCATGATGTTGGCCCGATTTAGGGCTAGGCTTCAAGGCCCTTCTTGACTTGCAGGCAAATTGGTCGGGCCTAAAACCCAGACCCCACACTAGGCCCATGGGCTAGACTCAAGCTTTATGTTTAGCCCGTGGGCCAGCCCGACCCGTTAAATTTAAGCCGTTTGAATATGATTTAACTATTAGATTTGCTCCCGATCTAAATCTATTTGGTCTCATTCGAAATATGACTAACATCTGACAGTTAGATTTACCATTGATCTAACTCTGATCATTTGATTTAAGTTTTGATAAAAGTTTGACTGTTAAAAATGAGGAGGAAGGGAGAATATTTGACACCATTTTGAGTAATTCTCATATCACACTATAATGTCCCAAAGTGACCCTCAAATTGACTTATTTGAGTGATTTTTCCTATTTCTCTCGATTATTCACATTTTCCTAACTTTTCCAATTTTTTCAAATGTTTCTCCAATGTTTCTGACTTTTTTCAAATTTTTTGGCATTTTTATTGAACGTGTCACTTAAGATAGACGCATTTTTCAAATCCACGTCAACCCATTTGGACGTCATTTTCATAATTGACGACAAAACATTCAGACACATTTTGTAATTTGCATCATTTTGCAAAGACGCCATTTCGAAACCTACTTTCCCAAAATTTAATTGCGACTATGTGAACATAGTTATGACTATGTGATTTTTAGGGAGGGAATTTATGACGGAATTTATAGTCCGTCCCAAATTTTGTCCTTAATCCCCATGGTCGTAGCTATGTGAACATAACTGTGACTATGTGATTATTAGGGATGGAATTTCAGATGGATTATGAGGAGGGAAAATCCGGCTTGGCCCATGTCGGGCCCATCTACAACAAGCCCAATTCGACTCATGGTCCACGACGCGCCTAACAGGCCACTACCGCCACAGCCCGCTACGAACGGCCCAAGACGAACGCTCCTTGGATTTGACAGCATGAAGGGTCCAGGTGCAATGACCACCAATAACTCTCCGACGACCAACAGTTACACCCCACGACGTTGGCTTCAACTCCACGAAGGGTGAGCACGCTCCACGGACGCCATAAGACTCGCCTGGGGATCGACCAACTCCGGGGTAATCGCCCCTCACCAGAAAACTCCCAATATAATCGCGGGAGATGTTGCTCCACGATCTATGCCTTACCATGCTAAGGGATAGGCCTTCGACACTAGGACAACCCCCTATATAAATGGGACCTCGACAAATGACCAGAGGGATTTTTCATGAACAACACACGGTGAACTTCACCAAGAAACGCTCACTGAGAAATAGGCTAGAGAGACACACCTCCCAATGCTACTCGAGAGGTGATGCGGGACGGACACGCGACATGGGACTCTAGCTTGCGATCGTCCCTATGCGAGGGAAACGTTGGACTGTGCACGGTTGAGAAACCGGCAGTAGTCTCGGGTATCGGCTTTCCGCGTGGTCTCAAATCGAGTCACGGGACGGGTCACTCACTCTCGCTCTCTCACAGTGGTGATAACAATATATCGGGCTAAGAATCCTAACACTCGCAGTGGCATATACAAATAGATACGAGTAAAGCAAATGCGAAAGAGAGAGGGAGCGAATTTACCTCCATGCTCCCGGCGTGGGGAAGACGATCCCGGCCAAGTCAGTAACTCCCGATACAGTAAATATTTAAATTATAGTAGTGAATTTTGATGCCCACTCCACGCAGGGAGGTAACGGGCTACAAGTGGGCCTGGGAGGACTGATCTTGGGTTGATGGGCAGCACTTGGATCCGCTCATCGGTGCAGTCCCGAAGACACTTGCTGCGGGTTGTGGGGCCCACGTGCGGCTCAGTCCTCCGAGTCAGGCGGAGTAGGCCCCGTTGTGAATGGGGCACCTGGAGGAGCGATCCCTGGAAGGCGATCGACCTGGAACGCCGGGAGGAGGCCAGGTGGCCCGAGCCAGAGGCCTGAGTATGTGCTGTCCACGGATCTGAAGCTTCTGTTTTACAGCGCATGACCCGGCGAGATCAGCTGCTGCGATCAATCCCGACATCGGATCGATGCGAGATTGGTATCATTGGAAAGCTGATTCAAAATACTTCAACCATTGACTGTGAAAAGAATTTCTGTAGATCTGGATTTTTCGTGGTAGATTTTTCAATGGACTGACTGACAGACTCAGAAAACTCAGGATAGAAATAGAGTTTCCTGATAACTTGTATTGACCGCGACTCACACCTCAGATCTGGAACTTGGACTCTGAAGAGGCGAAATCTCGCGCTGTTCCTGAGCGGGCTGATAATCACCAGATTGTGAACTGCAAGATAGGAAAATGGATCAGAGGGCCCAGGGGTAATCCCTGGGGCAAACCCTCCGATGCTTAAGTCAATAGAGCTATGGTGGGAGCAATAATGGGGAGGGGCTAGTTTATGCACGAGATCCCTCTCTACCAAAGGGGTGAAGCGGTTCGTGCTAAGGAGTTTAGGGCGTATGATTGCCTTTTTGGCTTACCTTTCACCGGAGGGTACCCCTGGTTTAAATAGTGCACCGTCCCCAGGAGTCCTGCAAGCCGAGGGGTTTCCGGTAGTGGTTACGTCCTCATCGTGGGCTTTTATTGCCTTATCGTGGGAGCGTTATCCTCACGGGGAAGAAGAAGTCCCCTGTCTTCCCGGATTCTTGCATGTTGCGGACTCTTAACAGCTGCAAAGATAAGTATTCATCGGCCATTCCGAGCTTTGGAGAGGCGGGCCCTATCCGGGTGGTAGGCTTAGCTCAATAAAAGATGGGTCAGATAGGCCGGCTTATGCCTTCTTCTCCCGGGCGGAGGGATGGCTCGGGCGCGGACCTTCCAGTGACCTGACCGATGCTCGGACCCTCCGAGCCTTGAGGCCGCCTAGGAGGGTTGTTTCCTCGAGCGCTGTAAATTGGGCTTTCTCCCCTAAGTGGGCCTTGTGGGCTGTCACTTGGGTGAGCTTGGCCTCATTGGGCCCTGCCGGGCCTAGTTGGGCTGCTCCATTGGGCTGCAGAAATCCCCCTCTCCACTTGTCCCCCTCCTACTCCAGAGCCAAATGAGGCTCGGTTGAGTAGTGTTTGAGGGCGTTGGACCGGCGTTGCTCAGGTGGGTGGAGATCTGACGGTGTTAAGTAGCCACGTGCTGTGGTCACCTGGGCCCGTAGTAATAATGATCCTGATGGATTTGAAATGAAGGGGGCCCCCTTTTTCTCAGAGGTCGGAACGGCGCGCTGCCTTCCGCGAGGGTTTATAGGCGTTGGGCGCTGGTTGTCATTCCGAACTCTCTAGGGTTTTGGCTTTCCTTCGCTTCTTTGCTTTTTGGGGCTCCTTGATGCGCCGTGAGATCACAGTGGAGGAGCGAAGCCTTGCGGCGGCGTTCGAGGAGCTGGAGAGGATAACCGCGGAGGCGGTCCGGCAGCTGCCTTCTCCCCCGGAGTCTTCGAGGTCTTGTGAGGGCTCTTCTTCCGGTTCCTCCTCGAAACTCATGGCGGACCAGTGCTCGGGAGATGAGTTGGAGGTGAGGGCGCCGGTCCCGAACTACAGCGAGCTGGGGGAAGCCGAGGTGAAGAAGCTGGAGCACCGGTTTCGGTTGCCTTATAAGTACAGTTTCGCCGTTGCTGGTCCATACGAGACGAGTCTGGACGACCGCGCGGGCCATATCTGCTCCTTTCTTCTGGCTTGGAAGAGCGGGTTTCGCCTCCCCTTCGAGCCTTTCATCCTTAAGCTCCTTAATTTTTTCAAGTTGGCGCCTATTCAGTTGGTGGCCAACTCGTATCTCATTCTCTCTGCTTTTCAAATCCTCTACAGTCAGTGCGGGGTTTGCCCTTCCTTGGATCTTTTTCATTATTTCTTTGAGTTGACGGCACACCCGTCGGCGGGGAAAGGCTTCTACTACATCAAGGCGAGGAGGAACATGAGCTGCATTTCGCTAGCGGCGAAGGATTCCTCGCATAAAGGGTGGAAGACCTAATTTTTCTGGGTGAAGATGGAATCGGTAGAGGACACTTGGTGGTGTGAGGTGATGCCCAACTTCCACCCGAACATCCCTCCCCGCCAGGAGGAGTTTCCTTCAGAGGTTGAGGAGTACGCCGCTCGCCTGCTGAGGAATCGCCGGTCTACCGAGGAGCTGGTGACGCCGGAGAATGTCGAGCGGTGTCTCCTCACGTGGTTGAAACCGTCAGGTATCACCATTCGAATTTCTCTCCAGGGGTGAGGGTCATCTTTCTTTTCCTGACCATGTCTTCTTCTCTGCTGTAGACACTAGGGGGGAGCCTCTGGAGGAGGCTGCTGAGGTCATCGATCTCGGAGATGACTCGGCGGCTGATGAGGCTGACGCTCCTGTGGGTCGCTCCCAAGCCCGGGACAAGGGCAAGGGGGCGGCTTCCGAGGGAACTTCCCGGCCGGGCAGTGTAAAGCGCAAGGATCCCAAGGAGGGAAGGTTGCGGGAAGCCGCGAAGGACAAGAAGCGGGCCAAGAAGGCCGGCCTTCTCACCACTGCCGGGGGCGACTCTAGCTCAGCGTCGCTCCCCTCTCAGGGGCAAGATGGGGCCGACCCTACCGGGCCGGCTCCCCCATCCACCGGGCGAGAGGGGGCCGAGGAGACCAGGGGCCCCTCAGAGGGTGGTGATGGCGGGTCGGCTCTCCCCTCGGTGGGAACAGAGGGGGCCGGAGTCGAAGTAGCCGATGTCAAGACCTGGGGACCGGTCGAGGTCGGCGATGTCTCGGGCGGCGAAGCGCGGGCCGAGACAGTTGAGGTTGGGGGTTCGCCTGCGAGGGCGTTGCAACCCCAAGCGCCGGTGGTGTCCGGAGTGACCGGGCTTGCTGCGCCGATCGAGGTTGGGGGTTCGCCTACGGAGGCGTCGCAACCCCAAGCACCGGTGGTGTCCGGGGTGACCGGGCTCGCTGCGCCGATCGAGGTTGGGGGTTCACCTATGGAGGCGTCGCAACCCCAACCGACCATGGTGCGCGGGGCGGTGGACCCCGCAACCCGAGCTGAGCCTTCCGAGTCTTTGATGTCTTCATAGATCTCATAGACCGGTGCGGCAAACGGGGTGTACCGCTCGTACTTCCGCTTGTGCTCTCCATCACGGTCTCGCTTCTTTCCCGAGCCGGGAGTTGGCTCGGAAGTCCGCTTCTTGTCCCCCTCCCGACCCGAGCTGGTTGCGTTAGTAGAGCTAGGCAGTTCCTCGAGCCAGCTACCCTTGATCGCGAAGCCTTGGCCAGCTGCTCGGTCAACGCTCCAGCCTCCAGCCGGATCGACCGCACCAAGTCCCTGATCGCGAAGAACTCCCGTTGGAGCCCCTCGTGCGCCTCAGTGAGTTGGGCTAGCTTCCTCTCGCACCCCCCGAGGGTCCAAGCGAGATTCGACCACTTTGACTCCGTCCGGGCGAAGGTCTCCGCCATTGTGGCCCCCATCTGGGCCATGATAAGGCCACCCTCCATAATGACGTCGAGGACCCCGGAAGGAGAATGGCGCCTATCTCCTCTTTTCATCCTCGCGGACACCTCGCAGCAGAGTCGATATAGATTGCTCGAGATTCTGAGCCTCTCCAAGGCCTCCGGCATAGGAATCCGCTCCACGCCGGGTGCCACGCCGGAAGGCTCAGCTCGGGTTGTGGGGTCCACCGCCCCGCGCACCATGGTCGGTTGGGGTTGCGACGCCTCCATAGGCGAACCCCCAACCTCTATCGGCGCAGCAAGCCCCGTCGCCCCGGACACCACCGGCGCTTGGGGTTGCGACACCTCCGTAGGCAAACACCCAACCTCGATCGGCGCAGTAAGCCTGGTCGCTCTGGACACCACCGACGCTTGGGGTTGCGATGTTCTCACAGGTGAACCCCCAACCTCAACTGTCTCGGCCTGCGCTTCGCCGCCCGAGACATCGCCGACCTCGACCGGTCCCCCGGCCTCGGCATCGGCTGCTTCGACTCCGGCCCCCTCTGTTCCCACCGAGGGGAGAGCCGACCCGCCATCACCACCCTCTGAGGGGCCCCTGGTCTCCTCTCCCCCCTCTCGCCCGGTGGATGGGGGATTCAGCCCGGGAGGGTCGGCCCCATCTTGCCCCTAAGAGGGGAGCGCCGCCGAGCTAGAGTCACCCCCGGCAGTGGTGAGAAGGCCGGCCTTCTTGGCCCGCTTCTTGGCCTTCACGGCTTCCCGCAACCTTCCCTCCATGGGATCCTTGCGCTTTGCACCGCCCGGCCGGGAAGTTACCTCGGAAGCTGCCCCCTTGCCCTTGTCCCGAGCATGGGAGCGACCCACAGGAGCGTCAGGCTCATCAGCCGCCGAGTCATCTCTGAGATCGATGACCTCAGCAGCCTCCTCCAGAGGCTCCCGCCTAGTGTCTACAGCAGAGAAGAAGGCATGGTCAGGAAAAGAAAGATGACCCTCACCCCCGGAGAGAAATTTGAATGGTGATACCTGACGAGACACCGCTCGACATTCTCCGGCATCACCAGCTCCTCGGTAGACCGGCGATTCTTCAGCAGGCGAGCGGCGTACTCCTCCACCTCTGAAGGAAACTCCTCCTGACGGGGAGGGATGTTCGGGTGGAAGTTGGGCATCACCTCACACCTCCAAGTGTCCTCTACCGATTCCATCTTCACCCAGAAAAATTGGGTCTTCCACCCTTTATGCGAGGAATCCTTCGCTGCTACCAAAATGCAGCTCCTGTTCCTCCTCGCCTGGATGTAGTAGAAGCCTTTCCCCGCCGACGGGTGCACCTTCAACTCAAAGAAATAATGAAAAAGATCCAAGGAAGGGCGAACCCCGCACTGACGGCAGATGATTCAAAAAGCAGAGAGAAGGAGATACAAGTTGGACACCAACTGAATAGGCACCAACTTGAAAAAATTAAGGAGCTTAAGGATGAAAGGCTCAAAGGGGAGGCAAAACCCGCTCTTCCAAGCTAGAAGAAAGGAGCAGATATTGTCACGTCCCGAGCGCTGAAGATTACCCGAGGCGCGACAGTCCTTTATATAGAACCAAAGCGAGCTAGCTATCCGTTCGAGACTCTACCTTCGAACCATTAACAGAATGCGCAAACAACTCAAATTTTAACTAGAACTTCATAAAATGATAAGTACTGGTGATTACAACAGTTCCAAAGACATCCTTTACCGTTAGGCCACAAGCCTTTATTACAATACTAGACAATGACAATTAAACTAAATGGTTTACATCTATGACATAAATGCTACATCACTCCATCTCATCCCCTTCCGAGTCCTGATCAATTTCCACATTTCCTGAAAATATTAGAAAACAACAGTATGAGCGAATCGCCCAGTAGGATTTACATCTCAATTTCTAGCATGCTATAAGTGAATTACACATTCATTTAATGTAAAGAGTATATGCATGCAGACAAGTAAACATCAAGGAACTGACTGGAGTAGAAAGTGAGAGTATAAATCAATTTCACATAGAAATGGTAATTGATGTCAAGCAGTGAATAACTGGAATAACAATCATGATAGCACAGTAAACAAGTAAGTTCAAGCAATTAGAATTGGCTATATATATATAAATCAATTCATTCAAGTAATTGCCCATTCGGGCCACGCAAGTCAAGTACTGCCCATCCGGGCCACGTAAGTCAAGTAAAGAGAGAGAGAGAGAGTGATGGAATGTCTCCAATCTAGCATGTAGTTCGGTGCAATGCAAGACACCGACAAGCAAGAGATCTTTCCCATGGGTTTCGGGCGCTCCTCCCAGGACCAGACCGGGCCCTATTGCCAGCATTATTAGTCATGTTTTTTCGACATCCATTCTCATTTATCATTTATAGCCAATATAGAATTCAAGGTGTGACCGGTAGGAATATAAGGTAGATTTGGAATCCAAGGGTACAGATAAAGTAAAACCAGTGATGAAAAGTTGATGCATTGTATAACTGGTTATCCAATTAATGTCTCGGGGTGGATTTCTAACTAGTACAGACTTAGTAAATTAATGACTTCTACTAAGGCACCTTTTATTAAATTCAAGTTACTATTATATAGGGTTTGAGAGAAAGTGGCACCTTGGTCAGGGGTGCCTGTAGCTCGACGGTAACAGTGTTAATTTATACTATGAATAGTTAAATTCAATACTGCTAAACCATATTAATTTCAACACTGTTAAACGCGGTTACAACATCGGTAAATTAAACACTGTTAAGACGGGTTTTATATATATTAATCATGCATATACTTGAATATGTATTGGTGTACAATATTATATTGGGTTATATATATATTAAGCATGAATATACATTCGTCAGAGTGTGCTGTACATAATTAATATACATTCATCGGTTTGAATTATGTATTCTGTACATGGTTAAACGGGTACAATATTATGTATAATATACTTGAATACAATATGTATAAAATACTTGAATTCTAACTATGTATAGTATGTAAAATATGCTTGAATTCTAACTGCATACCAAGGACAAAAATACTTGAATTCTATATGTATCAAATACTTGACTTCTAACCGGTGTTAAAGCTTGTTGCTGCAGCTGACCGTTGCTTTCATGAAGAAATTAATTTCAAATTAAGACCATACGTATGTGTAAATAGGCTTAGAATGGAAGACAACATAAAGAACAGTCAGAAAAGAAGTCATTTCAAGCCATGGGTCGGCCCTTGCATGCGAGCATGTGGGAGTTTTTGGTTCTGGTTGCATCACAGGGGAATTTGGGTGAACAAGGTTTGGGAAGTTTAGGTGGGTTTTAACTATATTTTAAGCTGAACGCTTGTTAATTATTAATCATTGTTATGAAAGGTTTAAAAGATTTATAATCTTTTACCATTCCATGAAAATATTATAACACTGTGTAACACATAATGAAACTATTATAATACTGTTAACAAGGTTAATATACTATTGATGAAACTATTATAATACTGTTAACAAGGTTAATATACTATTGAAAATATTGTTATGAAAAGATTTAAAAGATTTATATTAACAATTTAACCATGTCAATATACTTAATGAAAATATCATAACACTGTATTAACAAGATATACTTAATGAAAGTATTATAACACTAACAATGTTAATACACTTATAAAAATATTGTAACACTATATTAATAATAATTTTGAATACCATATAAAAATTTATAAAAATAGTAATTAAATCGCTAACACATTGGTGATCACTTTTGTCTTCTATGACTAATGCTAATAAAATCGTTGACAAGGCCTAATCAGCGATTTAAGCATGACTTAAAACTCGGAAATCACTATTCACGCAATAATTCGACTACCTTGTAAAAATATAGAAAAATAAGAAAATGGTATATCAGGATTTATAGAACAATTTTGTCTTCTTGAGTGTTTTTAGTAAAAATCTGCATTTAGATCTATTCACCATTTAAGGTGAGTTTAATAAATTAATATTTTAATTAGATGAATAGTACCATGAAAATGTTTTCACTAGATAAAAAAAATCCAGAAAAATAATAAATAGGTTTCTGGAAGCTTACTTAACAAAGTTGTCTTCTATCATTAACCTTGGAAAAATACGTGGTAAGATTTAATTAGAGATTTAGGTTGCAAAATTATAATACTGTTAACAATGGTAATACACTTATATAGATCAATGTTAACAATGTTAATACCCTTAATGAAAACATTATAACACGGTAGTAGCCATACACCCTTAATAAAAATATTATAACACGGTATTAGCCATACACCCTTAATGAAAATATTATAACACGGTAATAACCATATTAATACACCTAATGAAACTATCATAACACTGTTAACGAGGTTAAGATACTAATTTAAGAATTCCAGCAGTAAACCGATCTTAGAACTTAATAACCATACTTAAGTGGTTAACAAGGGTTATATATTCATGTTAAAGCTAATAACCCATTAATAATGTACCTAATAACCCATAATCCTGGTACCTCATTAATTTAAGTGTATCATAGAATGGGTAACATTAATAAGTTGTTCACCCTACTGGTATTATTACTATGCAGACTAATTAGGCTATTGCTGTATTTCACTAAATTAAGTTTAACACATGTTGATAACTATGCGGAAAAGCATCACATGGAGATGAACCAATTGTTAACTATTAGTTTAGCTAGAAGTTTAGAACACCTACCTCAAGAAGATGGCAGAATAAAGAAATGGCAGAACAAAGTTTCTTCTGCAAGAGACAGCTTCTGCAGCAACCTCTGCAGCAACTGCACCTTCTGCAACCCTTAACCAAAGCCACCTAGCAGCTACGAGGGAGGATTTAAGGTGGTTTCTGAGTGGTTTACTAGACAAGATAGGGAGGCCAGATCCGTGAAAAACGGATCTGGGTAGGCGCCAACGTGTGCACAGATGGGTTGGCATGAAAATGACGTTTTTTTTTTAAAATGACGCCTCTATCTGGGGCATTACTTCTGGTTATATTTGTTTATATTAAACTTATGACATTCTTAATTGAATTTTATATTTAATGTTTGGTGGAGTATGTCTACCAAATTTTATGGGTAAGTTAATTATAATTTTTCCTATTTTTACATATAATTTTTATAAAAAAATTCTTTTTACATAAAAAGTAGCACTATTCATCCGTTACTATTCATTTCATGAATTAACGACATGGCATATGTCGTTACCCACAGTCACGGGCGTTTCTTACATATATCGTTAAGATTAATCACATGGTAATTAATTAAACCTACCTTTAATCTTAGTATTAAAATTCAAAGAAGAAAAAAAGGTCAATAAGCATTTCTACCTTAGTTCGTGTGTTGTAGGAATTGAACCCTAGTCCTCAAGGTTAGTGACACACTACTTAACCAACTATCCTAGTAAGTCCTCTTATTACAAGAAGTGATCTTTATGTATGATAAGGTTTAGGGTGAAAATTATTTAGTTTTATTTTTATATAATTGAAAGATTAAATTATTTATGATATTCAATTTTATAAATCTAAAAATTTAATTTCTTGGGGAAATTGGCTTATAACTTACTAAATTCTAAATAATTAGAAAACAGACTTATTAAATTATGAAAAATTGATTTCTTTGACTTTATAATTTGTGAGAATATAATTTGGTATCTTATAATAGTTTTAACTATTAGAAATTAACTTATCTAAATATTTAATAGTCATAAAAAGGTTTTCTATCTATTTTTTTTTGTTTTGTTTGTCTTATTTTTGGTTATTTGAAATTTTAAAATAGTGGTAATTTTCTTTTATTTATTTTTTTTTGAATTTTATTTCTTTAACGGGTGTTACACCCTCCCCTACTTAGAAGAATTTGGTCCCCAAATTCAACTGTATCAGGAAATTTCAATTTACCTGTATAAGGAAATTTCATTTTTATAAGGATACGGTGCGGGTGGTGTAAGATACTCACAGTCTAAAATAGCTCTAGGTATCTTCTCTTCATAGATTCCTCGGTCTCCCAAGTTGCTTCCTGCTCGGAACATCGATTCCATTGAATTTTCACCATAGGGATCGTCTTGCTCCTTAGAACTCGGACTTCTCGATCGAGGATGCGCATCGGCCTTTGCTCGTAGGTAAGATCCCTTTGAATCACCAAATTGGTGTGGTCGATGACATGAGAGGGATCGTGCACATATTTCTTTAACATAGAAACATGAAATACGTCGTGCACTTCCGAGAGCTGAGGAGGTAGAGCAACACGGTAGGCTACCTCACCCACTCTTTCCAATACCTCAAATGGACCGATGAATCTTGGTGTAAGCTTGCCTTTAACACCAAATCTTCGAATACCTCGGCTGGGAGATACCTTGAGAAATACATGGTCACCGACTTGAAATTCCAAGTCTCTCCTTCTGTTATCAGCATAAGATTTCTGCCTGCACTGAGCTACCTTGAGTCTTTCTCTGATAAGGAGAATCTTCTCAGTTGAATCTCTCACCATCTCAGGACCTAGGAGTTGTCTCTCACCGACTTCCTCCCAGCATACCGGAGATCTACAGCTTCTACCATAGAGTGCCTCGAAAGGTGCCATTTGAATACTGGCTTGGTAGCTGTTGTTGTAGGCAAATTCGGCTAGTGGTAAGTGGTCAGGCCAACTTCCGCCGAAATCTATAATGCATGCTCGCAACATGTCTTCAACAATCTGATTGGTCCTTTCCGTCTGACCATCTGTCTGGGGATGAAAGGCAGTACTGAAATTAAGCTTCGTTCCCAGAGAGTGTTGTAGACCCTTCCAGAAATGAGATGTGAAGCGAGGATCTCGGTCAGATATTATGGACACAGGAATTCCATGTAATCTAGTAACTTCCTTAATATACAAAACGGCAAGAATATCAATCGACCATCGACTCTTGATAGGCAAGAAATGAGCCGATTTAGTAAGGCGATCGATGATTACCCATATTCCATCATATCCGCTCCTAGACTTGGGTAATCCCATAATGAAGTCCATGCCAATGTCTTCCCACTTCCATTTTGGGATATCCAATGGATGTAGCTTTCCGGCAGGTTTCTGATGTTCCGCCTTCACTTGTTGGCATGTGAGACAACGAGATACAAAGTCTGCTACCTCTCGTTTCATGTTCGGCCACCAAAAAGTTCTTTTCACATCTTGGTACATTTTAGTAGCTCCAGGATGGATCGTGTATCTCGATCGGTGAGCTTCTTCCAGGATTTTCCTTTTCAACTCCGGACAGTCAGGTACGCATGTCCGTTTATGAAATAGCAATCTGCCATCTGATGCCATCTTGAAATTAGTCTTCTCATTCAGTTTACTCTTTATTTCTACTAGCATGGGATCTTCCTCTTGTAACTTTGTGATTTCAGGAAGTAAGTCGAGATGTAGACTTACATGAGAGAGAATAATACATGCATTCTTCTCATCTGTGTTGATGTCCAGCTCTGCAAGTTTCTCTAACAGCTTCCATTCTTGTATCATACAGTTGGCCAGAATTACCTTTGGCTTCCGACTGAGGGCATCTGCTACAGAGTTACCCTTACCAGGATGGTATTGTATGATGAAGTCGAAATCCTTGAGATATTCAAGCCAACGCCTTTGCCTCATGTTCAACTCCTTTTGGGAAAATAGATATTTGAGGCTCTTATGATCAGAGTACACAGTAAATTGTTCTCCGTAGAGATAGTGTCTCCAGATCTTTAGAGCAAAAACTACCGCGGCGAGTTCCAAGTCATGAACCGGGTAATTCTTCTCATGTTTCTTCAATTGACGGGAAGAATATGCAATGACTTTCCCATTCTGCATCAATACACAACCAAGGCCAATACCAGAAGCATCGGTATATACCTCGTATTTTTCTCCTTCAATTGGTAGTGACAAGATTGGAGCAGTGGTTAAGAGATCCTTAAGGGTTTGGAAACTCTTTTCACAATCACCATTCCACTCATATGGCACTTCTTTACGGGTTAGCCTGGTTAGAGGTACCGCAATCTTAGAGAAGTCCTTGATGAAACGCCGGTAATAACCAGCTAGACCCATGAAGCTTCGCACCTCTGTTGCATTAGTGGGTCGATCCCAGTTTTTCACAGCTTCAACTTTTGACGGATCAACTGCAATTCCATCCTTCGAAATAATATGACCTAGGAAGGACACTTCCTCGAGCCAGAACTCACATTTGCTGATTTTGGCATATAGATTGTTGTCTCTTAATATTTGTAGGGCCTTCCTGAGATGTTCTTCATGATCTTCTTCAGTCTTAGAGTAGATCAGAATATCATCAATAAAGACCACAATAAATTGGTCTAAATAGGGTCTGAAAATGCTGTTCATTAACTGCATAAAGGCTGCAGGGGCATTTGTTAGTCCGAAAGGCATAACAGTAAATTCGTAGTGCCCATACCTGCTCCGGAATGCAGTTTTATGAATGTCTTCTTCTTTGATCCTCAATTGGTGGTAACCAGAACGAAGATCAATCTTGGAAAAATAAGCAGCTCCAGACAATTGATCAAATAGATCGTCGATCCTCGGCAGCGGGTACTTGTTCTTGATTGTGAGGTGATTTAGCTGCCGATAGTCGATACATAGCCTCATCGTTCCATCCTTCTTTTTGACAAACAGCACGGGTGCTCCCCAAGGGGAAGTACTCGGCCTGATGAAACCCTTCTTTAGTAAATCCATCAACTGTTCCTTCAGCTCCTTTAATTCAGCAGGAGACATCCTGTAGGGTGCTTTAGAAACAGGACCAGCGCCAGGAATAATGTCGATGGAAAACGACACTTCCCTTTCCGGGGGTAAACCAGGCAATTCTTCTAGAAATACGTCGGGGTAGTCCCGAACCACCCGAATGTCTTCGACTTTTGTTTTATCGACTTCCGTGGTAGTCACGAAAGCCAAGAAAGCCATACATCCCCTATTCACCAGCTTACTAGCTCGGAGAGCTGAGATGAGTGGGGATTTATTCCGAGGTCTGTTATAAACTAACTCGGGATAATCTACAAAAATTACCTTGCCATGTCGGCAATCTACTGTTGCTTGGTGGATTGATAACCAGTCAGCTCCCAATATGACATCATAATATTCCATGTCAAGGCATATCAAGTCGGCTGGTAGATTATTATCATGTACCTTAACCTCACAATCTGGGTAGTGATGCATGATGTCTGATTTCTTTCCAAGAGGTGTAGAAATGACTAAGTCTAACCGTTCAGGTTCCTTAGTAAATGATGCAGTAAACTTCTTGGAAACAAATGAATGAGTTGCTCCAGTGTCAAATAGAACTTTAGCAGGTTTAGAGCAAATAGACAATGTACCTTCCACGATTCCTCCTTCCATAGGTTCTGTCCCTTGCAGTGCTTGCAGTCGGCCTTGCTTCTTGACCGGACGCTTCTCGTCCAGGTTGGAGTGTTCCTTCATCAAAGGGCAATCGGGAATTCGATGCTCTCGACTCCCGCATCGGAGACACGCTCCCAGCTTCCTCCAACAATCCTCGGTCTTATGACCAGCCTTATCACAATATTTGCAAATGTCCTTGGAAGGTCCAGTGATTGCTAAAGCCTTGTTGTTGTTAGAGAAGAAGGGCTTGTTATTTTTCTGAAATTTCTTCTCCTTGGAAGATTCCCCTCCGTTAAAAGATCGCTTCTTACCGAATGACGGTTTGAAGCTTCCCGGACTTGTAACATGTGCCTTCTTGTCCTTCCCTCGGATCTTATCTGAGAATTCCGTGGCATCTTCTAGCAATTGAGCGCGCCGCACCATCTCTGAGTAGACCTGGATGTCCATCGGTGCTAGCTGGGTGATATATTGGGGTCGTAACCCGTTGAGAAATCTCCTCGCCTTCATCTTTTCCGTACACACCAAATGTGGTGCATAACGGGAAAGTCTTGAAAACTGGGCCTCATATTCGGCCACTTTTCGGGTCCATTGTTTTAACGCGGCAAATTCCGCAGCTTTCCTCTCTTGTACCCGATCCGAGAAATATTTATTGTTGAAGTGCTCAACAAATTCCGCCCAAGTGATATGGTTGTCGGGTAATGTTGCTTCCACGGACTCCCACCAGCATCGAGCGTCCCGCTCCAGTTGAAATGTTGCTAGTAAAACTTTTTCATCATCCGCGCACTGCATCACGCGAAAAATCCTTTCGATCTCCTTCAACCAATGCTCTGCGTCATCGGGGTCCACTGATCCCGCGAACCTTGGTGGATTCATGTTGCGGAAATCCCGATGAAGGTCACCAGCTCCGCGGTGAGCACCGCCAACACCACCTTGCGCCACTTGTTGTAGCGCCTGGGTGAGTCCTTGCACGGTGCGCTGCATCTCGCGCCATTGTGCTCTTTCAGCGGCCATTTCCTACAAAAGAATTAAAGTGTACTGAATATGGAGTTTTCAGTTAAGGTTTCAGTTAAGGTTAAGGGTCAATTATCATTATTCATCTAAACCCTTGGCTCTACCCCACTTTCCAGGTAGGATTTTAAACACTAATCCAACCAATCCTTAGACCTTTTCTATCTTTGGACTCAGGTTTTTATTTCTACTAGTTCCCTAGGTTTGAAACCTAAGGCTCTGATACCAAGAAAGTTCTGTCACGTCCCGAGCGCGGAAGATTACCCGAGGCGCGACAGTCCTTTATATAGAACCAAAGCGAGCTAGCTATCCGTTCGAGACTCTACCTTCGAACCATTAACAGAATGCGCAAACAACTCAAATTTTAACTAGAACTTCATAAAATGATAAGTACTGGTGATTACAACAGTTCCAAAGACATCCTTTACCGTTAGGCCACAAGCCTTTATTACACTACTAGACAATGACAATTAAACTAAATGGTTTACATCTATGACATAAATGCTACATCACTCCATCTCATCCCCTTCCGAGTCCTGATCAATTTCCACATTTCCTGAAAATGTTAGAAAACAACAGTATGAGCGAATCGCCCAGTAGGATTTACATCTCAATTTCTAGCATGCTATAAGTGAATTACACATTCATTTAATGTAAAGAGTATATGCATGCAGACAAGTAAACATCAAGGAACTGACTGGAGTAGAAAGTGAGAGTATAAATCAATTTCACATAGAAATGGTAATTGATGTCAAGCAGTGAATAACTGGAATAACAATCATGATAGCACAGTAAACAAGTAAGTTCAAGCAATTAGAATTGGCTATATATATATAAATCAATTCATTCAAGTAATTGCCCATTCGGGCCACGCAAGTCAAGTACTGCCCATCCGGGCCACGTAAGTCAAGTAAAGAGAGAGAGAGAGAGAGTGATGGAATGTCTCCAATCTAGCATGTAGTTCGGTGCAATGCAAGACACCGACAAGCAAGAGATCTTTCCCATGGGTTTCGGGCGCTCCTCCCAGGACCAGACCGGGCCCTATTGCCAGCATTATTAGTCATGTTTTTTCGACATCCATTCTCATTTATCATTTATAGCCAATATAGAATTCAAGGTGTGACCGGTAGGAATATAAGGTAGATTTGGAATCCAAGGGTACAGATAAAGTAAAACCAGTGATGAAAAGTTGATGCATTGTATAACTGGTTATCCAATTAATGTCTCGGGGTGGATTTCTAACTAGTACAGACTTAGTAAATTAATGACTTCTACTAAGGCACCTTTTATTAAATTCAAGTTACTATTATATAGGGTTTGAGAGAAAGTGGCACCTTGGTCAGGGGTGCCTGTAGCTCGACGGTAACAGTGTTAATTTATACTATGAATAGTTAAATTCAATACTGCTAAACCATATTAATTTCAACACTGTTAAACGCGGTTACAACATCGGTAAATTAAACACTGTTAAGACGGGTTTTATATATATTAATCATGCATATACTTGAATATGTATTGGTGTACAATATTATATTGGGTTATATATATATTAAGCATGAATATACATTCGTCAGAGTGTGCTGTACATAATTAATATACATTCATCGGTTTGAATTATGTATTCTGTACATGGTTAAACGGGTACAATATTATGTATAATATACTTGAATACAATATGTATAAAATACTTGAATTCTAACTATGTATAGTATGTAAAATATGCTTGAATTCTAACTGCATACCAAGGACAAAAATACTTGAATTCTATATGTATCAAATACTTGACTTCTAACCGGTGTTAAAGCTTGTTGCTGCAGCTGACCGTTGCTTTCATGAAGAAATTAATTTCAAATTAAGACCATACGTATGTGTAAATAGGCTTAGAATGGAAGACAACATAAAGAACAGTCAGAAAAGAAGTCATTTCAAGCCATGGGTCGGCCCTTGCATGCGAGCATGTGGGAGTTTTTGGTTCTGGTTGCATCACAGGGGAATTTGGGTGAACAAGGTTTGGGAAGTTTAGGTGGGTTTTAACTATATTTTAAGCTGAACGCTTGTTAATTATTAATCATTGTTATGAAAGGTTTAAAAGATTTATAATCTTTTACCATTCCATGAAAATATTATAACACTGTGTAACACATAATGAAACTATTATAATACTGTTAACAAGGTTAATATACTATTGATGAAACTATTATAATACTGTTAACAAGGTTAATATACTATTGAAAATATTGTTATGAAAAGATTTAAAAGATTTATATTAACAATTTAACCATGTCAATATACTTAATGAAAATATCATAACACTGTATTAACAAGATATACTTAATGAAAGTATTATAACACTAACAATGTTAATACACTTATAAAAATATTGTAACACTATATTAATAATAATTTTGAATACCATATAAAAATTTATAAAAATAGTAATTAAATCGCTAACACATTGGTGATCACTTTTGTCTTCTATGACTAATGCTAATAAAATCGTTGACAAGGCCTAATCAGCGATTTAAGCATGACTTAAAACTCGGAAATCACTATTCACGCAATAATTCGACTACCTTGTAAAAATATAGAAAAATAAGAAAATGGTATATCAGGATTTATAGAACAATTTTGTCTTCTTGAGTGTTTTTAGTAAAAATCTGCATTTAGATCTATTCACCATTTAAGGTGAGTTTAATAAATTAATATTTTAATTAGATGAATAGTACCATGAAAATGTTTTCACTAGATAAAAAAAATCCAGAAAAATAATAAATAGGTTTCTGGAAGCTTACTTAACAAAGTTGTCTTCTATCATTAACCTTGAAAAATACGTGGTAAGATTTAATTAGAGATTTAGGTTGCAAAATTATAATACTGTTAACAATGGTAATACACTTATATAGATCAATGTTAACAATGTTAATACCCTTAATGAAAACATTATAACACGGTAGTAGCCATACACCCTTAATAAAAATATTATAACACGGTATTAGCCATACACCCTTAATGAAAATATTATAACACGGTAATAACCATATTAATACACCTAATGAAACTATCATAACACTGTTAACGAGGTTAAGATACTAATTTAAGAATTCCAGCAGTAAACCGATCTTAGAACTTAATAACCATACTTAAGTGGTTAACAAGGGTTATATATTCATGTTAAAGCTAATAACCCATTAATAATGTACCTAATAACCCATAATCCTGGTACCTCATTAATTTAAGTGTATCATAGAATGGGTAACATTAATAAGTTGTTCACCCTACTGGTATTATTACTATGCAGACTAATTAGGCTATTGCTGTATTTCACTAAATTAAGTTTAACACATGTTGATAACTATGCGGAAAAGCATCACATGGAGATGAACCAATTGTTAACTATTAGTTTAGCTAGAAGTTTAGAACACCTACCTCAAGAAGATGGCAGAATAAAGAAATGGCAGAACAAAGTTTCTTCTGCAAGAGACAGCTTCTGCAGCAACCTCTGCAGCAACTGCACCTTCTGCAACCCTTAACCAAAGCCACCTAGCAGCTACGAGGGAGGATTTAAGGTGGTTTCTGAGTGGTTTACTAGACAAGATAGGGAGGCCAGATCCGTGAAAAACGGATCTGGGTAGGCGCCAACGTGTGCACAGATGGGTTGGCATGAAAATGACGTTTTTTTTTTAAATGACGCCTCTATCTGGGGCATTACTTCTGGTTATATTTGTTTATATTAAACTTATGACATTCTTAATTGAATTTTATATTTAATGTTTGGTGGAGTATGTCTACCAAATTTTATGGGTAAGTTAATTATAATTTTTCCTATTTTTACATATAATTTTTATAAAAAAATTCTTTTTACATAAAAAGTAACACTATTCATCCGTTACTATTCATTTCATGAATTAACGACATGGCATATGTCGTTACCCACAGTCACGGGCGTTTCTTACATATATCGTTAAGATTAATCACATGGTAATTAATTAAACCTACTTTTAATCTTAGTATTAAAATTCCAAAGAAGAAAAAAAAGGTCAATAAGCATTTTTACCTTAGTTCGTGTGTTGTAAGAATTGAACTCTAGGCCTCAAGGTTAGTGACACACTACTTAACCAACTATCCTAGTAAGTCCTCTTATTACAAGAAGTGATCTTTATGTATGATAAGGTTTAGGGTGAAAATTATTTTGTTTTATTTTTATATAATTGAAAGATTAAATTATTTATGATATTCAATTTTATAAATCTAAAATTTTAATTTCTTGGGGAAATTGGCTTATAACTTACTAAATTCTAAATAATTAGAAAATATACTTATTAAATTATGAAAAATTGATTTCTTTGACTTTATAATTTGTGAGAATATAATTTGGTATCTTATAATAGTTTTAACTATTAGAAATTAACTTATCTAAATATTTAATAGTGATAAAAAGGTTTTCTATCTATTTTGTTTTGTTTTGTTTGTCTTATTTTTGGTTATTTGAAATTTTAAAATAGTGGTAATTTTCTTTTATTTATTTTTTTTTGAATTTTATTTCTTTAACGGGTGTTACAGATATGGCCCGTGCGGTTGTCCAGACTCGTCTCGTATGGAGCAGCAGCGGCGAAACTGTACTTATAAGGCAACCGAAACCGGTGCTCCAGCTTCTTCACCTCGACTTCCCCCAGCTCGCTGCAGTTCGGGACTGGCGCCCTCACCTCCAACTCATCTCCCGAGCGCTGGTCCGCCATGAGTTTCGAGGAGGAACCAGAAGAAGATCCCTCACAAGACCTCGAAGACTCCGGGGGAGAAGGCAACTGCCGGACCACCTCCGCGGTTATCCTCTCCAGCTCCTCGAATGTCACCGCAAGGCTTCGCTCCTCCACTGTGATCTCACGGCGCATCAAGGAGCCCCAAAAAGCAAAGAAGCGAAGGAAAGCCAAAACCCTAGAGAGTCCGGAATGACAACCAGCGCCCAACGCCTATAAACCCTCGTGGAAGGCGGCGCGCCGTTCCGACCTCCGAGAAAAAGGGGGGCCCCTTCATTTCAAATCCGCCAGGATAATTATTACTACGGGCCCAGGTGACCACAGCACGTGGCTACTTAACACCGTCAGATCTCCACCCACCTGAGCCACGCAGGTCCAACGCCCTCAAACACTACTCAACCGAGCCTCATTTGGCTCGGGAGTAGGAGGGGGTCAAGTGGAGAGGGGGATGGGGATTTCTGCAGCCCAATGGAGCAGCCCAACTAGGCCCGGCAGGGCCCAATGAGGCCAAGCTCACCCAAGTGACAGCCCACAAGGCCCACTTAGGGGAGAAAGCCCAATTTACAGCGCTCGAGGAAACAACCCTCTTAGGCGGCCTCAAGGCTCGGAGGGTCCGAGCATCGGTCAGGTCACTGGAAGGTCCGCGCCCGAGCCATCCCTCCGCCCGGGAGAAGAAGGCATAAGCCGGCCTATCTGACCCATCTTTTACCGAGCTAAGCCTACCGCCCGGATAGGGCTGGCCTCTCCAAAGCTCGGAACGGCCGACGATTACTTATCTTTGCAGCCGTTAAGAGTCCGCAGCAGGCAAGAATCCGGGAAGACAGGGGACTTCTTCTTCCCCACGAGGATAACGCTCCCACGATAAGGCAATAAAAGCCCATGATGAGGACGTAACCTCTATTGAAAACCACTCGACTTGCAGGACTCCTGGGGACGGCACACTATTTAAACCAGGGGTACCCTCCGGTGAAAGGTAAGCCAAAAAGGTAATCATACGCCCTAAACTCCTGAGCACGAACCGCTTCACCCCTTTGGTGGAGAGGGATCTCGTGCATAAACTAGCCCCTCCCCATTATTGCTCCCACCATAGCTCTACTGACTTAAGCATCGGAGGGTTTTCCCCAGGGATTACCCCTGGGCCCTGATCCATTTCCATGTCTTGCAGTTCACAATCTGGTGATTATCAGCCCGCTCAGGAACAGTGCGAGATTTCGCCTCTTCATCACTTTGTAGATCCGAGATGAACTTTTTTGGTGCCCCCAAGAGGTATTGTCCCCGCCACGCTGGAGGGCGGCTAGGGTTTTGTCCTTATAAAAGGGCCCTCTTAGGTTAAGAGGTAAAGACCTTCTTTATAAGCACTCGGTTGCTTTCTCAACATCCGATGTGGGATTAATCTTGTGACCCTAGGTCCACTACAGACTCTTCACAAAAGTTTTAGAGGAAGAAACAAGGAAGACAGGGATAATTTTTGTAGAATATCTAGAGGAGGTTTGACAGGGGAAAACGATTTTATACTGGACAAGGGTTGGATCTGAACTACACAGGACAGAACAGATTTGGGAAAAGACAGTGTTTTTTAAAAATAGTAAAAGGACTCCAGAAATTCCAAGAAAATTCATGGATTATGGGTGTGGTGGACAGAACTTCCAATAAAATTAGTGACTAAAACAAATAAAGGAAAAGGGGTCGAACTGAGGAAACTCAGGGTTGGTATAACACAAAACTGAGTGCAGATAGAACTGGAAGGCTAAAGAACATGAAAATGGAAAAATAGAAAACAAAGGGTAAAAATTGGGAAACTTTTTTTGGGAGAGGGTATTGGCGTGGTGAACCTACCCTCAAAATTTGGGCTCCAACAGATCATGGAGCTGGGAGATAAAATTCAAAATTGGAACCTTTATCCTGATTTAGACAGAACTCCGGCAATGGTGACGGCAGCGCGATGGCGGCGGCGGTAGAAACAAAATTCAGAGGATAAGAGGGAGAGATAGAATGGGTCTCACACCCTGGAATGACAGAATTCCATCTGCAAGAGGGGGGAGGAGAGAGGAGGAGGGGGCACCCTTCTTTGGCTCCAACCAAATTCACAAATTTTTCATCATTCATCATTAAACCTTACAAAACACTATACATGGGTTTATATAGAAGGGGAGGAAGGGGGAGAGGGTTGGAATTTCATGGGAGAGAGGGGAGGGGTAGCATTTTCTTCCCCCATGTGGTCAATTGGCCTAAAAAAAGAAAATACAAAATGTCATTTTAATGGAGGGCACCCCCTTGACTTAAGGGGAGGCATCTTGGACATTTTTCACCCATTGTCCCCTTGACTTGTCCAAGAAGGAAGGAATCCTTCTGGAAGCCACCTTGGCATTTGACCAGCCGCACATGGACCCCTAGGGCTTAGGTAGACCAATGGAGAAGGAGTGAGGGGGCCCCTTGCTGGTCCTACTATACTTTTGCACAAAAACCCACTAAAATCTAAAGACTCACAGTTTGGCTTATGAAGCCTTACAATTGCACATATGTTTTCCCAAGGATATAAAAATAAACTAAAAGGACACAAATGTAAATTAAAAATGTCAGTGCTCGGTGTTGATTCCCATCAATTCTCCCCGGGTGGGAAGAACTCGACCCCGTCGAGTAAGGGGTGTGGCTGCTCGAGTAGCTCCGGCAGATGCGTCACCGAACCTGGAAGCGCGGAGTACGCTCCACTCCAAGTAATCGACACCTGCTCATCCCGTATAGATTTGATATGCACACGCTGCTGGGGAATGAGGCTAGAGGTGGACACTCCGGGGTGGGGTCACTCTTAAAAGAGGGGGAAGGTGGCTCAAAGACTCACTAGGAATCACCGCTGGGTCCCTTTATGTGACTAGATCCGATATGTGAGGTAGAACTGATCCCAAAGTCTGACAAGTCTCGCACTCGAAAGGGACTGACAACGTGAGCGTACAAAAGACTGACTCGACGCGATGCATGTAGACTCACTATGCACTCGGCAAGAAAGAAAACATGGACTCAAACATGACCCTAAACAACCTATGGTTAGTCCGACCCAAACATATGCAAGGTGGACCAGGACACCCGAATGTGTGCCATGCATGCATGTTATGTAACCGGAGGTTGGTGGCATGGGGGACACCTAGACGTCCAAGTATGACCCAATCATGCATGGTCGTCCCATGGGATTTGGGTGGAGAAGGGATAGGAGATCCAAAGTTTCCTTCTTCCTTACCCCTATAGGATGGGTTGGATGTAGGTGGACTAGCCTGCAGGATAGGGGTGTGATAGGCGGCTTCCCTAACGAGGTGGAATGGATAAGGTGGGTCACTAGGGAAGGGATCGAAGGGATCAATAAAGGTATGACCCCTTGAACTGGGCTACCATAAGTCACGGTCCCACATTTGGAAATCTTGAAGGTGTAGGTGGTTACCTCCGTGCACTAGGGTATAGGGGACGGTGATCTCATATAGGAGGTAGGGTTCCTTCCTCGAGATAAATGGAATGAAGTTAGGCTCGTCCGGTAAGGGGAGGAATAGGAGAATCTCCATGGTGACACAACCCACCGTGTACACGGAGGTAATGGACCCTAAGGCGGGGTGGGTGAAGCTACAACTTGTGGGTTGGTCGAAGCCTCGGGCCAATATATGCGCCAACTTCATTTGTGAGTCTAATCCCATAATAAGGTCGTCTAATGTATCGACATGGTGACTAGACCAAAATGTTGTGTGGTAGGAGTTGACGGGCACCAATGGTAGGGTGGGGTCCATAGATGGATAGGAAGGTGGGACCAAGCCTTTCTCGAGCCAGCTAAGTAGTGGCTCGACAATGAAAAGCGTACCCGTTAGAAACACGGGTAGCTCGGGCTGAGGTGGCTCCAAATAAGGTTGTTCCGAATAAAGATCAGACATAGATGGCAATGGAGCTCTAGGGGAGAGGTTTCCCGACTGGGTTGAGGGAGGCCATGGGGTAGGTTGTCCGACCGACTCGGGAATCAGCTGAGAGGTAGATGCTTGTCGAACGGCGGCATCTGCGCGGCGAATGGCGGAATCAAACCTTGCCTCGAAAGGCTCAACCTCGAGAGTGACCTCATATGACTGTGCCAGAGAGAACGCGTCGCGGATAAGACATTCATACCGGAAATGAAGCCACAAACCTCTCCGGAACTGAGAGGCAGTCGTGGTGCCCTCCTCTCCAAATCTATTTCCAAACCGGTACACTTCGAAGTCCCTAATGTACTCAGACACGGACTTGTCACCTTGGATGGGTCGGCATGGGTTGGCCATAGTTGCCACAAGATGGGAACAGATCCCTAGGAATGGAGATGCAATGGCATTTTTTTTTCTTTTTATAAGCAAAATTTTATGCAACTAATGCAAGCACCTAGACACGACTCTAAATGCGATGCAAAGTGGAAATGTCAACTCGACTACAACCTAGACACGACCAAGATCCGGTACCTGGGGGAGTCCGGGGATCCGAAGATCCTCTCACGCAAGTGAATCACCTCTCCGACAGGCATAACCTAACGGCCGGGCGACACCTTTTTATATACCAGATAAAGGTATGCAAATGCAACCTTGGACCGACTTAGACTCTTTTTTTGTGTGTTTTTAAGTAATGACTAATGACTACCCTAGACTCAACTGGCTCTCTGATACCAAATTGATGCAGGACGGACACGCGACCTGGGACTCCAGCTCGCAATCGTCCCTATGCGAGGGAAACGCTGGACCATGCGCGGTTGAGTAACCGGCAGTGAGTCTCGGGTATCGGCTTTCCGCGTGTACTCAGATCGAGTCACGGGACAGGTCACTCACTCTCACTCTCTTGCAGTGGTGATAACAATATATCGGGCTAAGAATCCTAACACTCGCAGTGGAATATACAAATAGATACGAGTAAAGCAAATGCGAAAGAGAGAGGGAGTGAATTTCCCTCCACTCTCCGGGCGTGGGGAAGATGATCCCGGCAAAGTCAGTAACTCCCAGTACAGTAAATATTTAAATTACAGTAGTGAATTTTGATGCCCACTCCACGCAGGGAGGTAACGGGCTACAAGTGGGCCTGGGAGGACCGATCTTGGGTTGACGAGCAGGACTTGGATCTGCTCGTCGGTGCCATCTAGAAGACGCTTGCTGCAGGTTGTGGGGCACACGTGTGGCTCAGTCCTCCGAGTCTGGCGGGGTAGGTCCAGTTGTGAATGGGGCACCTGGAGGAGCGATCCCTGGAAGGCGGTCGACCTGGAATGCCGGGAGGAGGCCAGGTGGCCCGAGCCGGAGGCCCGAGGATGTGCTGTCCACGGATCTGAAACTTCTATTTTACAACACGCGACCCGGTGAGATCAGCTACTGTGATCAATCCCGACGTCAGATCGATGCAAGATTGGTATCATTAGAAAGCTGATTCAAAATACTTCGACCATTGACTGTGGAAAGAATTTCTGTGGATCTGGATTTTTCGTGGTGGATTTTTCAATGGACTGACTGACAGACTCAGAAAACTCAGGACAGAAATAGAGTTTCCTGATAACTTGCATTGACCGTGACTCACACCTCAGATCTGGAACTTGGACTCTTCACAAAAGTTGTAGAGGAAGAAACAAGGAAGACGGGGATAATTTTTGTAAAATTTTTAGAGGAGGTTTGACAGGGGAAAATGATTTTATACTGGACAAGGGTTGGATCTGAACTGCACAGGACAGAACAGATTTGGGAAAAGACAGTGATTTTTAAAAATAGTAAAAGGACTCCAGAAATTCCAAGAAAATTCATGGATTATGGGGGTGGTGGACAGAACTTCCAATAAAATTGGTGACTCAAACAAATAAAGGAAATGGGGTCGAACTGAGGAAACTCAGGGTTACTGTGACACAAAACTGAGTGTAGACAGAACTGGAAGGCTGAAGAACACGAAAATGAAAAAATAGAAAACAAAGGGTAGAAATTGGGAAACTTTTTTTGGGAGAGGGTATTGGCGTGGTGAACCTACCCTCAAAATTTGGGCTCCAGCAGATCACAGAGCTGGGAGATAAAATTCGAACTTGGAGCCTTTATCCTGATTTGGACAGAACTGGGTCTCACACCCTGGAATGGTAGAATTCCATCTTCAAGAGGGGGGAGGAGAGAGGAGGAGGGGGCACCCTTCTTTGGCTCCAACGAAATTCACAAAATTTTCATCATTCAACATTAAACCTTACAAAACACTATACATGGGTTTCTATAGAAGGGGAGGAAGGGGGAGGGGGTTGGAATTTCATGGGAGAGAGAGGAGGGGTAGCATTTTCTTCCCCCATGTGGTCAATTGGCCTAAAAAAAGAAAATACAAAATGCCATTTTAATGGGGGGCACCCCCTTGACATAAGGGGAGACATCTTGGACATTTTTCACCCATTGTCCCCTTGACTTGTCCCAGAAGGAAAGAATCCTTCTAGAAACCACCTTGGCATTTGACCAGCCCCACATGGACCCCTAGGGCTTAGGTGGACCAATGGAGAAGGAGTGAGGGGGCCCCTTGCTGGTCCTACTGGACTTTTGCATAAAAACCCACTAAAACCTAAAGACTCACAGTTTGGCTTATAAAGCCTTACAATTGCACATATGTTTTCCCAAGGATATAAAAATAAACTAAAAGGACATAAATGTAAATTAAAAATGTCAGTGTCCGGTGTTGATTCCCATCAAGAGGCCACGGCTATCCCAATCGGAAAGAGAACCCCTTCCGAGCACCCTTACCGTCCAGCGAGCACTCGTGGAGTGGTCACTGGCAGCAGTGAGCACTCATCCGGAAGATCTACCGCTCTCCCAGATCGACTATGGCGGCCTCCATCTTCCTCTCTCTTCCCTACTATGCTTTACTCTCTACTTAATTCTATGCTAACTTAAGTATTGGAGGTTTGTCCCCTTGGTAACACCCTTGGCTCCTTCTAACGTTCGTCTATCTGGTGTTTGCAGACTTCCACGGGTGCCGGACGATCTTCCATAACAAATAAATAGAGAAGTGTGGTACGAGGGGTAAGAACCAAATTCTGCCCTCTACACTTTTTGACGTCGTCTGTTGGAACTTCGAGCAAAAAGCCATGGCACCGCGTGGAAGCTATCGCAATGCCAGCAACTGTGGGTGCGGATCCTATCAGACCCCTAGCTCTCGTCAGGGATCTCAGGAGGCTTCATCCTCCCCCCGATCGCAACCAGAGGTTGCCGCCAATGAGCTCGCGGAGATGCGCCAGCAAATCCAGTTCCTGATGGAGCTATGTTAGGGACTCCTCAATAGGCCTGACAGGAGGGAGCCCACTTCCTCAGAACATCTGTAGAATGGGGGGGCTCCCACTGTAGCCAATTCTCGTCGGATGCGGGAGGCCTCCAACGCCTCAGCCCCACAATCCCAGCGCCCACGCAGCTCGCCCCCACCAAGGGTATGCAGCCTGCTACACTCTAATCCGGAGATGGCACAGCGGCTCCAACGTATCGATGAAATCGAGGACAAGGTCTGTTATCTGGACAATGTCCTCCTTGCCGCCAAGAATCGAGGCCTCATCGACAACGATCAGGACTTCCATGCCCCCTTCTCCAAGGAAATCATGGAAGCCCCCATCCCGCCGAAGCTTCAATTGCTGTTGTTCACCCCCTACGACGGTACCACCAACCCGGCCGACCACATGCACAACTTCGAGTCTAACCTGGTGTTCCACCGGGCCTCGGACACTGTGAAATGTCCAGCATTCGTCACGACCCTCCGGGAGAACGCCCGGGCGTGGTTTGAGTCCCTGCCGACTGGGACTATTTCTTTCTTCCAGCAGCTGAAGAAGCTGTTCAAGGAGAACTTTATTGGCTGCCGAAGGGATGCCAAGTATGCGGTAAGCTTGCTCGCCCTCAGACAAGGACGTGAGGAGACCCTATGGGACTACGTCTCCTGCTTTCACGCAGAGGTGCTCCGGATTCCACGCCTCGACATCAGCATCGCCACCACCGCCCTAACGTAGGAGACTCGGGACTCCATCCTTCGACGATCGCTCGGAGTCAAAGCCCCGGTGACCCTGACCGATCTCCTTGCTTTGGTGTAGAAGCATGTGAGATGTGAGGAGAACAAAGCGGCCTTGGGCCGCACGGCCGGAACGGATCGATCCGACCGGAAGAGGTCCGCTGACTCGCCTTGGGAAGGGAGGAACAAGCGGGAGCAATGAGACCAAGATCACCGTGACCGCCCAAAAAATAAAGAAAGGGGCCAGTATCGCCACTACACACCCCTGACGGCTCCCCCCGACCAAATCTTGATGGAGATCCATGAGGAACCTTTCCTCAAATGGCCTCCCAAGATGAAGTCGGATCCGAGCACGAGGAGTAAGTGGAAGTATTGCCGCTTCCATCGCAACCACGGCCATGACACGGCCGACTGCATCAACCTGAAGGACGCCATCGAGGACCTCATCTGGTGAGGACTCCTCGACAAGTTCATCGCCAAGGCCGTGAAGAAGCGACAGCACGAACGGACCCCTCTATCCCTCGACAACCGACCCAACGGAAAGGAGATCATGATGATCTCTGGAGGGCCGGCATCGGGCGGAGATAGCGCCAGCAAGCGTCGACGGTACGCATCGGCTATCAACGCCGTGGAGCTGGGCGACAGCAGCCGACGGGAAGCTGCTGCCCGGGTGCACCTAAAAGGCCCCATCGTCTTCTCAGACGATGAGTTAGACGGTGTGACTACTCCCCACTCTGATGCTTTGGTGGTCTCAGCCACCATTAACTAATGTACCGTACGACGTATTCTGGTTGATAATGGAAGCGGTCCTGATGTTATTTCGTATGATTGTTTAGTACTTATGGGTGTGGATTTGACACGGATCACACCACTACACACACCGTTGTATAGTTTTTCCGGCACAACCGTCCTCCCGGAAGGGCGTATATCACTGCCAGTTACATTCGGGGCCGCGCCTAGGGACGTAATGTTCCTAGCAAATTTCACGGTCGTCCGCGGGATGACCAGATACAGCGTCATCATCGGGCGAGGGATCCTCGGCACCCTTCTTGGCGTCCCCTCCTCATATCACCAGAAGCTCAAGTTCCCCACATCTCACGGAGTAGGGGAAGTCTGCGGAGATCAAAGGGAGTCAAGAAGGTGTTACCTCATCTCCACACGCGATAGACATTAAGCCAAGGAGGCACCTCCCAAGAATAAGACAAGGATGGAAGACCCGGGTCCGAGTGTAAGCACCCCAGCAGAAGGCCTGTAACTCATCCAGGTGGAGGAAGATCCTAGCAGGATGCTAAGGATCAGAGCCACCCTGTCCGACCAGGAGAAGGAGGCTTATACCAACTTCCTAGTAGCCAACCAAGATGTGTTCGCATGGTCCAAGGACGAGCTCCCCGGAATCCCACCAGAGATCATCACCCACCAACTAAAGTTGGATCCGAGCTGTCGCCCGGTTCAGCAGCACAGGAGATGCTGCAACCCTGAGCGATAGGCCATTATCAGGGAACAAGTGAGCGAGAAATTACACTTGGGGCTACTCAGACCCACCCGGTACCCTGACTGGGTGGCAAGCGTAGTCCTCATCCCTAAGAGCAACGTGAAGTGGCGGATGTGCGTAGACTACACCGACCTCAACAAAGCTACGCCAAAAGATAGCTTCCCCATGCCACGGATCGACCAGCTGGTCGACGCTATGGTCGGGCACGAGATGCTAAGCTTTCTAGAAGCCTATTCTGCGTATCATCAGATTAGCATGCAGAAGCCCGACCAGGACAAGACAACGTTCATCACCGACCACGGCTTATATTGTTGCACCCGCATGCCATTCGAACTGAAGAATGCGGGAGCAACGTACCAGCGCCTGGTCAACCACATGTTCGATGCACATATCGGCCGCAACATGGAGCTCTACATCGACAACATGCTCGTGAAAAGCCTCCGGGCCACCGAGCACCTGGAAGACTTGGCGGAGATGTTCGTAACGCTCAGAAAGTACAACATGAAGCTCAATCTAAGTAAGTGTGCGTTCGGTGTGAAGTCAGGGAAGTTCCTCGAATTCCTTGTCACCCATATAGGAATAGAGGCAAACCCTGATCAAATCTGAGCGGTACTGGAGATGAAGCGGCCGGCACGGGTAAGGGACGTATAGTGCCTCACCGGCCGCATCGCCGCCTTAACTCGATTCCTATCCCGAGCAGCTGAGAGAAGCCTTCCCTTCTTCTGGCTCATCAAGCAAGCTAATAAAGCATCGGAGAAGAGAGGACAGATCGAGTGGGACCAGGAATGCGAGCAGGCGTTCGAAGAGCTAATGCGTTACCTAGCGACATCTCCTGTGCTCTCCAAACCACAAAAGGGAGAACAATTGTTCCTGTATCTGTCAGTGACTCCGAGCACGATGAGCACAGTGCTCGCTCGGAAGGAAGGTAACATCATGAAGCCCGTCTACTATGTAAGTCGGGCATTATAGGGGCTAGAGTTTCGGTACTCACGGACTGAGAAGTTCACTTTGGCCCTAATCACGGCCGCCCGCAACCTACGATCGTACTTCTTGGTTCACCCAATTGCCCTCCTCACTGATCAACCTCTGTGATAAATCCTCCAGAACCTCGACGCATCAGGAAGGTTGATCAGGTGGGCTATCGAGTTGGGCGAGTTCGACATCCAGTTTCGCCCGAGGACCGCGATCAAGGCCCAAGCCCTCGCTGACTTCATCGTCGAGTGCACAATACCTAAGGAAAACTCACTCGGGTAGTCCTCTAGGCCAACATGTGAGCTATATGTCGACGGATCGTCCTGCACCGCTAGCAGCGGAGCGGGACTAGTTCTACTATCACCGAAGGGGATAGAATTACAATACGCCCTCCGCATCAACTTCCCAACCATGAACAATGTGGCCGAATATGAGACGCTCCTCTCGGGGCTACGAATGGCAAAGCACCTGGGGGCGACCAGTGTGCGAGCGTTCAGTGATTCCATGCTCGTCGCCAACCAAGTCAAGAAGGAATTCAAAGCACGTAAGCCGGCTATGATCAAGTATCTTGAAAAGGCTAAAGCGGTAGCTATGGAGTTCTCCCATTTCAAGATGGTCCACATTCCTAGGGAGGAGAATGTCCGAGCAGACGCTTTATCCCGCCTGGCGTCGGCCACTACGGTCCCTAGCTCCAGGTCCATCTTGATCGAGGAATTATCAGCACCAAGCACAGAAGAATTGACACCCTAGGTGAACTCCATCGACTATGAACCCTCATGGATGGATCCCCTCTTGGACTTTCTCCTACGACAACAACTCCCATCCGACCACGCCGAGGTCTGCCGCACGCGAGCACGAGCGGCACATTTCATAGTGGTCAATGGTTGTCTATATCAACGGCACCGTGCAGGAGTGTGTGGCCACTGCTCAGCGGTTTTGTCCACCAGCTCTACTAGTATAGGCCTTTTGCTCTTCGTCACCCATTGACAGATGATGTTGGACTCCCAACCAAGATGGCATCTTCTCCTCTCGGTCTGTGCGCAGCCACCTGTTTACTAGGGCCTCTCCGCATTGGCACTTGTTATGTCATCAACACATTCCCCTCAAATGGTCTGTGCTCTCTTGGCGGCTGCTGCGTGGCTACCTCCCGCTTGATGATGTGATATCTGCTTGTGGTGTTCCCCTTTGTTCCAAATGTAGCTGTTGCTCATCCCCTAATGTAGAGACCGGCCTCCACCTATTGTTCCATAGCACCATTGCTAGAGAAGTGTGGTCAGCTCTATTCAACTTCTTACGTTTCCATGGCTTCGCGTTAGTCTCAATTGGCTCGGCTATCTTTGAGTTCTTGAGCAGCCTGCACCTAAATTCCATGGCTGGCTATTTATCTAGGTGCATCTTCTTGGCAGCTATCTGGGAAATATGGATCAGTAGGAACAAGTACCAGTTCGAGGGCCAGCCAATGAATGCGCGCCACATCCTTGGTCGAGTCTTGCAGTCGGTCCGCTCCATTATGTAGGCACACAAATTCAAAGGTAGAAGCATCTCCTCCATAGAACGGCCATTACTTGCTTCGTGGGGCATCACGCTCCTGGAGGCACAGCCATCTACCCCAAGACTCATCCGATGGTTCCCACCCCCCACGGGCCAGCTGAAGCTTAACGTTGACGGTGCATTCAAGCGTGGCATGGGTCTCGCGGGAGGTGGTGGTGCACTACGTGACCCCCATGGCCACCTCATCTTTGCATTTACCGTTGCTTACCCACTTTTATCCTCACACCTTGAAGCAGAAGCCCTCGCTCTACGGGACGACATCTCTTGCTGCAGGGACCGCAACATCCAAAACGTCTCCATAGAGACAGACTCCCTTGCGCTTGCCCACATCGCCAACAGCAAGTGCTCCTGCCCTTGGCATCTCAACATAATCATGTGTCAAGTGGCAGATCTGCTTAGGTCTATGCATGTTTCCATTGCCCATGTATATCAGGAGGCCAATCAACTTGTCGATATGTTGGCTAGTTATGGTTGTGGCCTATCTTCTATTTCTCTTTGGTCATCTTGGGAGGAGCTTCCTACTCCTGTCAAAGGGCCCTATCAACTGGACAAGATAGGGTGTCCTTCACTCTATCGTTAACTATCCTTTGTACCTTCTCATTTTGCTCATACATGAAAATTTTCCTACTTGGCAGTCAGGGGTGGAGTGCTCCTTCCCTCTGTAGGGTTGATCGCTCCCCCTTGTCTTGCCACTCAGGTATTGATCAGAGTTAAAAAAAATGGTCGTCTATATCAACGATCTCTCTCAACTCCATTGCTAAAGTGCTTATTCCCCATGGAAGCCAAGCAAGCCGTACAGGAGGTACACGAAGGGCTCTGCGGAAGTCACGTAGGAGGGCGAGCACTCGCACGGACACTAATCTGACAAGGATGTTGGTGGCCTACTCTGCAACAAGACTATCTCGATTACGCCCGGAGGTGCCCTCAATGCCAAAAGTTCTCCACCTACACCATCAGCTAGCAACACAACTGCACGCCCTAATGGAGCCTCGCCCATTTGCTCGGTGGGGTGTAGACATACTGGGTCCCCTCCCCGAAGCTCAGGGGAGGAAGAAGTTCCTCATAGTCGCCATAGACTATTTTACCAAATTGGTCGAGGCAAAACCTTTGGGGAAAATCACAAGTGACGCGATGTGGAAGTTCATGTTGTGGAACATTATTTTTCGATTTGGGATTCCTTGAGTCCTTACGACCGACAGTTTGCAAGCGCCATCTTCCAAGAAAAGTGCTCGGAACTAAGGATCTGGAACAACTACACATCAGTGGGCCATCCCCAGGCGAACGGGTTAGTGGAGAATGACAATAGGACACTTCTCCACGACATCCTGTTTGATGTAACGGCTGAATGATAAACTGCCACAGTGATGTAACGCCGCAAGAGTGGACCGTTACATAACCTTATCCACTAAAAGATAAGATCAACGGATGAAGAAGGTTGTAGAATAGGACTCTACAGAATGTAACGGCCTACGAAGATTGTCAAAAGGCCTATGAGGACTTAAAAGTCTATCTATCTAATCCCCCAATTTTGCAACCTCTTGTCCCTGGGAAACCCCTAATCCTATACATCTCGGTCATTGAGGACTCCCTAGGGGCGGTCTTAGCACAAGTAGACGATGAAGGCAAAGAGCGGGCAGCTTATTACCTCTCCAGGTCGTTTAACCCGGCCGAGGTCAAATACACTGCTATGGAGAAGACTTGTGCCGCCTTAGTGTGGGTAGCTCAGAAGCTTAAACACTACTTCCTAGCCCACCCAGTTTTGTTGATCTCTAGAATGGACCCGATCTGCTATCTCTTAGAAAATCATGTCCTTTCTAGTAGGTTAGCTTGCTGGCAGAGCTTCCTCTCTCAGTTCGATATCACCTTCGTTGTTCAGAAGGCGGTCAAAGGATATGCCATTGCTGAGCATCTTGCCCATCTTCCCATTCCTCATACCGACTCTATTCAGGATGATTTCCCTGATGAGCATCTCTCTACTATATCTCATCATCCCTTCTGGTCTCTGCACTTCGACGGTGCACTCAATTCTCAAGGCCGAGGGATAGGCGCTGTTCTCCTCACTCCAGAAGGAGTGACGATTCCGCTTGCTTACCAGCTCCGATTTCCTACTACCAACAACATCTCCGAATATGAGGCTCTCCTAGCAGGTTTAAAGCATGCGTACCATCTAGGCGCGTGCCACTTGAAGATCATAGGAGACTCTCAGCTCGTCCTACGATAGGTTCTGTCCACTTACCGTACTCGTGACCGAAAGCTCAAGCCATATCAATATTTAGTCACGCTCCTAGCTAGGCAATTCCCTAAGCTAATCTACATCCACACTCCCCGATCCCAGAACATTCTAGCTGATGCTTTGGCATCTCTCGCTTCCTCTCTATCTTTCCCTCTCAGTCAGAGCACTGAGACTATCGTCGTTCAGAGATTGGACGCACCCTCTCTTCAGGATCCTTGGTATGCCAACCTTAGGAAAACTGTAGAGGTGGGGGCTGAGAAGGAAGATCTTAAGGAAGTATCTTTGACAGAATTAGAAGAGATCTTGAAGGAAGAAGAATTGCCCTGGTACCATGAAATTGAGTTGTATTGCAAAGATGGATCGTTCCCGAAAGGAGCAAATGCCGAGCAACGCAAGTCAATAAGAAGATACGCTTCAAGGTATACTATCGTTGCAGGAGAACTATATAGGCGCGCTACTAATGGGATGCTCATGAGATGCTTAGACGATGATGAAGCTTGGAAGGTGGCCGAAGCAGCCCATTCTAGTGAGTGTGGAGGTCATGTCAATGGCCAGGCTCTAGTAAAGAAGATTCTTAGACAGGGTTATTATTGGCCCACTCTAGAGGAGGATTACTCCCTTTATGTCCTGAGGTGTCTTAAATGCCAACTCAACGCTGATAAGATCCATGCTCCAGCTTCGTCTCTTCATCCTCTTTCTGGTCCTTGGCCATTCTCCATGTGGGCATTCGACGTTGTTGGCCCGCTTGGTGATCCCAATTCTCAGACCAAGAAAAAATCCTTCATCCTTACCGCCACTGAGTACTTCACCAAGTGGGCTGAAGCTGAAGCGTATGTGGAGATTAAAGCTACCACGGTGTGCCGCTTCATCATGAGGAACATCATCTCGCGGTTCAGAGTGCCAAGCAGCATCATCACCGACAACGGACCCCAGTTCGTCTCTCAAGAGCTCCAGGACCTATGTAAGAAGTTCAATATTGCATTGCATCATTCATCTCCATATTACCCACAAGGTAACAGCCAAGACGAAGCCACTAATAAAACCATTCTTAAGATCATAAAGAAAACGTGCGAATCTCACGAATTCTCTGATTGGCCAGAATGATTAGTGGAAGCTCTATGGACTTACCGCACCTCCGTCCGTACTCTTACGTGGCAAACCCCTTATGCTCTCACATACGGGATGGAAGCGGTGCTCCCATATGAGATCTTGATCCCTTCCCTAAGGGTACAGCTCGATAAGGAACTTAATCTCGATGAACGTCGAGAGGCGTTACTCGTTCAGTTGGAACTCTTAGATGAGAAGAGGATGAACGCGGCCGATCACGTGTTCGTTTATCAAAAGAGAGTTTCGCGTTATTTTCAAAAGAAGGTAATTGAGCACAAATTTTAAAAGGGTGATATGGTTTTGAAACACAAGTTTATTAGGTCTGTAGGCCCTAGCTCTAAATTACAACATAACTGGGAAGAGCCGTTTGTCGTGAAAGAGGCTTATCTAGGGAATGCTTACCACTTAGTAAATGCAGAAGGCGAGGAGCTTGCTCACGCTTGGAATGGGTTGTATCTTAAGTGTTTCTTTCCTTAGAGTCTAAGCTAGTGCCACCCCGGCAGCAAGGTGCATTTTTTCCCTTTCGCCATGAAAGAGAACACCGAGCACGGCAATCACACACTACACGACGTCCCTGGTCGGGTTTTCCACTTTGTAGACACCGTTTCTCCTTGGCCATGCTTGGGGGAAAGTCAAAGTCCCTGTCCGTTTCTCTCTTTGGCTGAATCTAGGGGCAAGAGGTGAATGAGGGGGCGATGACCGATCTAGACGCCCTAATGAGAGGAGGTCTCAAATAGGGGCAGTCCGTTATGACCTGATGCGACAAAGAAAAAGCCAAAGAAAGAAAAATGAGCAATCATCATGACTTCCCATCTCAAAAGTCCATCAATCATAATTTCGAAGCTCCAAGAAAAATGAAAAGGCTAGGCATGGCAAGAGTGGCTGTAGAGTTTCCCCACGAGACGCATGAGCCTGGTCGTATGTGTGCCTAGACTGGACGAATGTTCGATGATGGACACAAAGCCCTGGTGCAACAGACCGAGTCTCTGAATGGGCTATCTGGAGAGGAACCCAAGCCCTGAAAACCCCTATCCCTGGCCTAAGCTTATCCCCATATTCTATTTTCTTTTTAGGACTAGACAAATACCCTGGGTATGGCCTTGATAGAAGCACCATCACGAAGATTGAGCCTTGGCCAGGGGTTGTCACTCCCATTTGCGCGCCAACCTCAGGGAATTCCTAATGGAATAGGGAGAGCCCGCGTTACTAGGGAGGCACTGGTTTTCAAAAAATCCAAAAACAACAAATATTTCAAAAATCCAAAAAATAACATGGTGAGGACACACGGCGCTATCCTCGACGGAGCACCCGGCACACCGCTACCTCCTTGTGGCTCGGCGACGGCGGCACCTTCTAGTTATCTTTTCATCATCATGTTTAGGCCATGTTGGGCCTCAGTCTGGACTTGCTCAGGCCTTGTGGGCCTTGTCTTTTGGTCCCTGCGTGGGCATCTTCTTGTTTGGGCACTTATTGGGCCATATAGTGGCCAATTGGGTTGCTTTGTGGGGTAATGGATCTTGTTATTGGGTCAGGGGCTTATTGGGGCTTGAAGCCCACTTAAAAAGAGGCCCATTAGGGTTTAGGGGGCGGCCCCCTCCCCATCTAGAGGAGGAGGAGGCAGCCGCCCCCCCCCCTTCCTAGTTCTACTAGGGAAGGTGGGGGGCGCTCCCCTCTCCCTTCCCCTTTTCCCCTCTCCTCCTTTCCCCAACTCCACCCCTTCCTTATCCCACTTAGATTCCTTTCCTATTTTCTAAGCTTGCTGAAATTTGGGCCGCCTTTCTCTCCTTGGAGCTGGGCGCACCCCTCCCCTTCTAGTTAGATTAGGGTTTTCCCATCCCCTATAAGTAGTTCTCACATTGTACCGATTACAGTTTACACATGATTTTGAATACAAGTGAGTATTGTGCAAAGCTTTTTGCGCCCTTCTCTCTCTCTCTCTTTCTTCTCCTGCGACGGGAGACCGGCGGGGTGTGACGCCTCAGCCCTCGGTGGACTCCGGGGTTCCCTCTTATCCTCATCTTCTTCCTCAACGGTTCGTGTGCGTGATTCCAGATTTCTGCCCCGACTTGTAGCAGAGCTCGCGCCCCCTTCTTGGACGAGTTTTGCCACGATCTATTTTATGGAGATACGTCTGCGGATCAGCTTCGCGTCGGCGCCAGTTTTGCATCAATCGGGGATCGGCACTGCCCGTACCGATTTTCTCCGCCGACCTGCGCCAGCACCACTTTCTCTGCTCGCCCAGCGGGGAGGCCCTGATTGCGAATTTTCCCCAGGCCTCCACGCTGCGTCTTTTGCGCTGGTTTCTTCAGGGTTCGTGGATCTCCGAGTTAACTTTCCAACGCCGCCGACGGCGTTGCGTTTCGACATCGTCACCGTCCGTGGCGGTCGATCTCGTGGTGTTGCGCCAGCGTGTCTGCCCAGTCCGCCCAGCGAACCAGTCCTGACTTTCAACGACTCCTGCGACTCGCACCGGCGTCGTCTGCCAGCGCCATTTGGCCGAGGGCGACCTCTGCCAATCAGCTGTCACCACCAACCGGCCCGGACTTGTTCGGGCACCAGAAGGCCGATTTCCAGATTTTACCGACGGCGTGCGCAGTTCTGTGTCCACAGAACCTGATCTGACTTTCAGCAGCGCCCACGGTCACCACCGGCGGATCCAGCGCGCCCCCTTTGGCCGGAGCGTTCCTCCATCAGTCAGCGACGCGTCCTCTCTGACGGTGCTTCAAACGGGCGTCGTATCAGCCCGTGAGACCCCCTCCGCTCAGGCGCGCGCGACACCGGTTTCGGCAGCGTTGCACCCGAACCTCCTCGCGGCCAACCCGTCACCGAGTGCGGCCCGTCAACCCGTGTCCGGCAGTCCCGAACGTATTGGTTGTAGCCTTTTACCTCCCTGCGAGGAGTGGGCCACTATTGGGTTGTATTTTATTGATCTCTGGTGTATCGGGGTTGTTGGTTCACGGCCGGGGTTCCTTCCCCACGCCTAGGCGTGGAGGTACGCGCTCCGACTCTCCTCCTTTTGCTTGCTCTTTTAGTATGTGATTGATTATGCCGCGTGAGAGAAGGTAGGCGTCTAGCCACTTTTTGCCATCACCGCGGATCGTGAGTGAGAGCATCCATCCCTAGCACTAGTCGAGCACCGAGCTAGGACTCGACTCCCCTTGTCTTTGGAGGTCGACTATACGCCTAGACACGTGCGCTTCCCTCCTTGGGACGGCCGAGGTCGGAGTTTCTATTGAGAGACGTCCCTCATTCTGTGGGATATCACGGTGGTCAGCCACTTGGCGACCCTTGAGCGTGCTACTGCTGGCCTGAGTTAGAGTCTTTTGTGAGTCTTAGTCCGTGTCGGTCCCCGTCCCGCGTCAAATTTGGTATCAGAGCTATTTTTGGATGCCTCTAGAGTTGCCAGGTCGTTCTTCACCCACTGTGTGTCCAGGTTTGGGTTGCCGCGTACCATTGTTTCTGATAGGGATGTGCGTTTTACGAGCTATTTTTGGAAAACCCTTTGGCGGATGATGGGCACCCAGTTGAAGTTCTCCACCGCATACCACCCCCAGACTGACGGTCAGACAGAGGTAGTCAATAGAAGTCTAGGGGATCTTCTGAGGTGTTTAGTGCGTGATAGAGTTGGAGATTGGGACCTTGTCTTACCATTAGCAGAGTTTGCATATAATGATTCGGTCAATAGGTCTACAGGGTTGAGTCCATTTGAGATTGTCACTGGTCGAAGACCTAGGAAGCCGATTGATTTGATTCCCTCCCCCATTCAGTCCCGAGTCTCTGAGTCAGCTGAGTCTTTTGCGGAGCATATTAGACAGTTGCATGACCATGTCCGTCGTCATATAGAGGCCAGCAACGCACGTTACAAGGAGTTAGCTGACGCGCACAGACGCACACGTGAGTTCCGCGAGGGAGAGTACGTCATGGTCCGGGTTAGACCGGAACGGTTTCCTTCGGGAGCCGTAAAGAAGCTCCAAGACCGCGGTGCAGGACCATTCAGAGTGTTGAGGCGTATTGGGTCGAACGCGTATGAGATCGAGCTACCAGACGACTACGGGATCAGTTCGACGTTCAATGTCTCTGATCTGGTAGCTTATCGGGATCCCGCGGTGATACCCAGTGAGTTATTTGGGCCTGACCCTCCTGTTGTGAGTGATACACCTACTGAGAGTCCACCTCCTCCAGCCCCATTACAAAAACGCGAGCATATAGATTGCATACTGGATGAGCAGGTGACTACTACCAGGAGCGGAGCCTACCAACGCTTCTTAGTGCGTTGGAGAGGGCGCCCCGAGTCGGACAACACCTGGATTACACGTGGAGAGCTGGAGCGGATTGATCCGGACCTGCTGGAGCGGTACCTCAGCGACCGTGACCCTTACTCGACGGGGTCGAGTTCTTCCCACCCGGGGAGAATTGGTGAGGACACACGGCGCTATCCTCGACGGAGCACCCGGCACACCGCTACCTCCTTGTGGCTCGGCGACGGCGGCACCTTCTAGTTATCTTTTCATCATCATGTTTAGGCCATGTTGGGCCTCAGTCTGGACTTGCTCAGGCCTTGTGGGCCTTGTCTTTTGGTCCCTGCGTGGGCATCTTCTTGTTTGGGCACTTATTGGGCCATATAGTGGCCAATTGGGTTGCTTTGTGGGGTAATGGATCTTGTTATTGGGTCAGGGGCTTATTGGGGCTTGAAGCCCACTTAAAAAGAGGCCCATTAGGGTTTAGGGGGCGGCCCCCTCCCCATCTAGAGGAGGAGGAGGCAGCCGCCCCCCCCCTTCCTAGTTCTACTAGGGAAGGTGGGGGGCGCTCCCCTCTCCCTTCCCCTTTTCCCCTCTCCTCCTTTCCCCAACTCCACCCCTTCCTTATCCCACTTAGATTCCTTTCCTATTTTCTAAGCTTGCTGAAATTTGGGCCGCCTTTCTCTCCTTGGAGCTGGGCGCACCCCTCCCCTTCTAGTTAGATTAGGGTTTTCCCATCCCCTATAAGTAGTTCTCACATTGTACCGATTACAGTTTACACATGATTTTGAATACAAGTGAGTATTGTGCAAAGCTTTTTGCGCCCTTCTCTCTCTCTCTCTTTCTTCTCCTGCGACGGGAGACCGGCGGGGTGTGACGCCTCAGCCCTCGGTGGACTCCGGGGTTCCCTCTTATCCTCATCTTCTTCCTCAACGGTTCGTGTGCGTGATTCCAGATTTCTGCCCCGACTTGTAGCAGAGCTCGCGCCCCCTTCTTGGACGAGTTTTGCCACGATCTATTTTCTGGAGATACGTCTGCGGATCAGCTTCGCGTCGGCGCCGGTTTTGCATCAATCGGGGATCGGCACTGCCCGTACCGATTTTCTCCGCCGACCTGCGCCAGCACCACTTTCTCTGCTCGCCCAGCGGGGAGGCCCTGATTGCGAATTTTTCCCAGGCCTCCACGCTGCGTCTTTTGTGCTGGTTTCTTCAGGGTTCGTGGATCTCCGAGTTAACTTTCCAACGCCGCCGACGGCGTTGCGTTTCGACATCGTCACCGTCCGTGGCGGTCGATCTCGTGGGGTTGCGCCAGCGTGTCTGCCCAGTCCGCCCAGCGAACCAGTCCTGACTTTCAACGACTCCTGCGGCTCGCACCGGCGTCGTCTGCCAGCGCCATTTGGCCGAGGGCGACCTCTGCCAATCAGCTGTCACCACCAACCGGCCCGGACTTGTTCGGGCACCAGAAGGCCGATTTCCAGATTTTACCGACGGTGTGCGCAGTTCTGTGTCCACAGAACCTGATCTGACTTTCAGCAGCGCCCACGGTCACCACCGGCGGATCCAGCGCGCCCCCTTTGGCCGGATCGTTCCTCCATCAGTCAGCGACGCGTCCTCTCTGACGGTGCTTCAAACGGGCGTCGTATCAGCCCGTGAGACCCCCTCCGCTCAGGCGCGCGCGACACCGGTTTCGGCAGCGTTGCACCCGAACCTCCTCGCGGCCAACCCGTCACCGAGTGCGGCCCGTCAACCCGTGTCCGGCAGTCCCGAACGTATTGGTTGTAGCCTTTTACCTCCCTGCGAGGAGTGGGCCACTATTGGGTTGTATTTTATTGATCTCTGGTGTATCGGGGTTGTTGGTTCACGGCCGGGGTTCCTTCCCCACGCCTAGGCGTGGAGGTACGCGCTCCGACTCTCCTCCTTTTGCTTGCTCTTTTAGTATGTGATTGATTATGCCGCGTGAGAGAAGGTAGGCGTCTAGCCACTTTTTGCCATCACCGCGGATCGTGAGTGAGAGCATCCATCCCTAGCACTAGTCGAGCACCGAGCTAGGACTCGACTCCCCTTGTCTTTGGAGGTCGACTATACGCCTAGACACGTGCGCTTCCCTCCTTGGGACGGCCGAGGTCGGAGTTTATGTTGAGAGACGTCCCTCATTCTGTGGGATATCACGGTGGTCAGCCACTTGGCGACCCTTGAGCGTGCTACTGCTGGCCTGAGTTAGAGTCTTTTGTGAGTCTTAGTCCGTGTCGGTCCCCGTCCCGCGTCATAACAAATATTTCAAAATTTCAAAAACAACAAATATTTCAAAAATCCAAAAAAAATAGCAAATATTTCAAACATCTTGAATATCCCAAGAATCCAAAAAAAACATCAGATATTTTCAAAATCTCACAAAAATCTGAATATTTGCAAAAACTCCAAAAATACCGTCATGTGCATCGCATGCATTGCATTTTCCTTTTTACAGTTTCCGCCTATTTAATAAGGCTCCGCCCCTTGACCAAATATCAAGAAATTATCATTCTCTAACTTGTTGTAGGCAAGGGGTTGGGTCTAAAAACAGATCTAACTTATTTTTTTGTCTAAGTATGTGCAGAACGTAGGTTCAATGCCCAAGATTCAAAGCCCACAAAGTAACGGTTTCTGATCATCCAACGCTCCTACCTTAGACCGTCACATACTCTGACGCTCCATCGATCGGCCGTCACTCTCTCCCGAAGGGCTTAAACTCATTAGTTCTTAGAAGGCTCTCTCTGACGCGTCTACTTTGGACGCGTCACCCAACTCTAACGGCCCACTATTCGACTGCTAAACTTTCCCGAGAACAAGAAAACACAGTTTTCCTGGGCTCACCCTCCTGACGGCTCATCGTGTGACCGTCAGAGTGTTGTGGCGGCCCTATATAGGACCGTTACATGAACCAGAAACCCAATTTTTTAGGCTAATTGGAACAAAAGTGCAATTAATTCCATATATTATCAAAGTCTTCATTCCATTCAACTAAAACATAATGAACATCATTTTGTTGATAATTTCAAGAACATCATAAGAAAGCTCAAACTACATTCAATTTTCTATCCGCATGAGGCCGGATCTTGCGTAGTTCCTTCACATAGGCACGGCGTTCCTCGTCGTCTTCTTCCACCTCTTCTTGCCACGGGCGCACTTTGCTTATCTCCCACATGATCAGAGCGCTCCGGACTACTCTCTCATCCTCCTCGGTCCCCATCTTCCTAGCTTGAAGGGGAGGGAAATGTGATAGTACAGGAACTATAGTGCGGGGTAGCCCGATATGAAGATAGCATCGGTGAGGGTTGTAGATCGCCATGGTAATGTCCCCCACTAGCTGTAGATCTAGGCCTGGTCGCCGTGGTACTCTAAGAATAATGCTCCGAAGAACTCTTGGATGCATCACGAACTTGTCCATTGGAAAAGTGTTGAGGAAGAGGCGCCAATCGTCCAGTGTTTTCTTGTCCGCCGTCTGACATTCAACCTGTGAAGAAAGCCCAGATGCACCTCCAATAAAGAATAAAGGGCGGCTCTAGATCCGGCTAGCTAAAGGTATGTCTCCCTTGGGTTGGAATTTGATCCTCACTCCCATCCAACACTCAAGGAGCATCATAAAGTAGAATAGACGTCCTCCTAAGCAAGCTGAGCTAAGCCCTTCATAACGATATGAAAGGACCGCTTGAGAAATGGATAATCCCCGCCACAACCCACTGATGATACTAAGGTTTTGGATATGTAGGAGGTGGTCCGTGGTAGAGAAAAGAAAGACCCGCACAAGCAAACCGATATGGCTTTAGCTATAGCTTCGAATCTCCCGCTCTTGTTTTTGCAAAAAGCAGTGATCCATTGGGCCATCAGTATCAAATGGATATGTCGGGGACTGATCATGGTCCTAACATCGTTTGAGCCATGTAAGAAATCACTTAGGATGAGTGATGGGTCAACGGGCTCAACCGTATGGCACACTAAGTCTTCATCTCCCACTTTAGTCTTAGCAAGGAATAGGTAGGTCTCTACCTCCTCTAATAGGACTGTAGCTTCAAAGGAAGGAAAGAGGAATGTATGTGTTTGAGGATGCCATAATTCTATGAGGGCTGAAATGCTTGCCCAATCTAAGGATAATTTCTTGAATTTTTTGGCCAAAACAATTAAGGGGTGAAGGTGCCATGCCCTTAGGATTGATAGGATCTCTAATGGAAGTTCTTTGATCATGGGAGCCACCCACTTTAGGTTGGAGTAACACCTTGGGCCAGGAAAAGGCTAGAGAAAAAGAAAAAAGAAGAGGAAGAAGAGAGGAGGATCATAAGAAGAACGAAAAGTGCAGAAAATTAATGAACTTTTGAATTTAATTACAAACTTACCTCTCTTAGTGCACTTGAACTGAGATGCTTGGGGATGCAGGTCAATCTTTGCAGCTCCCCATGCTCATTCTTGGCTGTTTTGGGCCTGGTGTAGACCCTCTCCTCCATGCCCATCACTCCAAAGCTCCTCTTCATGGGGTTCTTTGCTATTTTGATGAAGTTCCAAGCCTTGTAGCAGAGAATTGATGTGAGCTATGGCTTCTGGGCTTGTTCCTATTTATAAAGGTTTGATTTTGGTGTTAGAATGATAGGACTTGGATTAGAAAGCCTTATCTTAGGCCTAGGAGTGTTCTAGTGTAGATTAGGGCCTCTTTGCCTCAGATTTGGATGCTCACGGGAGAGTCCTGTTCGGATTACACAGCCTTTTCATGTAACGGTTTATCGTAGGATCGTCAGAGTGCGCTGACGCTCCACTCTTGGACTGTCAGGTCCTTCCATCCATCGCCCTTACTCTGATTAGTCTAACGGCTCAGTCTTCAATCGTCACGGTACCCTGGCGGTCTTAATATAGAATGTTACACGGTCTTAGCAGGTTTTAGTTAATTTTGTTCTCTCTCCTTTAGTCAAACCTCCCAGACGACCGACCTCTCGTTCTGTCCCTGTCAAGCCTGTTGTTTTCACATCCATGCATTCATCCACACATCCATGCATTCATTCACACATCCACATACTAAAAACAATAACAAAAACAAAAATATTTTCATTCCATTTATCATTCCATTTTCACTCACATAGTCATGTACAAGTGTGTGTCAAAAAAAGAAGAAAAAGAAAAAGAAGAGAGTACAAGGTCACTCGGCCGGTCTGTCTCCCGGGCCGTCGCTATCGCCAGTGCCCTCGTGCCGCTTTGCTGGCGGGTCTACGGCACTACTATCATCCTCACGCCGCCGTCTCTGCTCTGCCTCCTCATTCCTCCGCTGGCCGGAAGAACTGGCAAGAAAGCCCGTAACCGATCCGCTTGGGGTAATGCTCCGAACGCCACTCCATGCTTCAATCTGGGAAGCACTCCTCTCTGAACCACGGCCTACCATCCTCAAGGCCTTCTCCAGCTCCCTGGCCTCGGTCCGGTAGCACTCCAGGTCTGCTGCCCCAGTGTGAAGTCCCTCTCCCTCGGCCCGTGCCTGTACCAACTCTGCTCGGAGTCTCTCTGTCTCCGAATGTCCTCGGTCTGCCTCAGCCACGGCTACGGTCAGCTCTCTTGCCTGCATTTTGCATTTTATCATCGTTAGTCAGAGCACTTGCATAAGCATTTAAGTCTAGGGAAACTCAGGTTTAGTTCCTTACCCGCTCCGTGAGGGTGGCCTCGGCTTCCTCAGCCTGAGCTACTGCCCGAGCAAAATTCGCATCTCGCTCTACGCGGCCGCCGGCAGTCTGTGAAGAAGAGGATGGAGCGTCCGGTCCCGCTCTCTGGGCTCCCTCGACCTGCTGCATTTAAGAGTTCAAAAACAGGCAGTTTACATAATCATAAGCATAAGCATTTAAGTCTAAGGTTTCAAAAACTCACCAGAAGCTCCAAAGCTGCCCGGTACTCATCCTGCTGCTGGATAGTGGCGTGGAGGAGCCCCTCGAGCTCGGTAATCCGTCCCTGTGGGTCTAGCTGCATTTAGAAAACTGTGTCAGTGTATATAGGGATTTAATTAAATTAAATAGACAAGAGTTTGAGTTTAGAAGTTCATACCAGCCGTCGGGTGCCTCGGAACACCTGGTCGCCATACTGCTAGGAGTAGGCCCTGAAGTAGGCCTCATCGCTGTCAGCTCACTCTGTCACGGCTCGACCCTTCTGGTTCCAGTCATGCACGTACTTCACCTTCCGGGCGCACCAGTCGATATCCCCGCTGATGCCCTTTGAAGACTTTCCAGGGCACTCGTCATTTCTGTGAGGGAATGCTACCTCTGGCTGGTGAACTCCCCACGTCCTCATGATCAGGCGGTAGTGCAGGGGCTCGATGACGTTGATGCAATGAAGCCAGATATCTTGCCCACTGTACGCCAGAGAGGCCTCCATCCACGGTTGTCCCTCGTGGCCCTCATCCCGATACGGTGACCAGCGCACCTGAAAAGGGCAATTAAGTCAAAGTCAGCATCTAGCAGCATTTAGAAGCATCGAGCAGCATTCGAGCATATAGAAGAGTTTTTAAGTCAAGAGCTCACCGATGCGTACGGGAATGAGTCTATGTCGTCCTGGATGGCTCGAGTCAGTCTACTGAACGATCCCATGTCCCTCGCGACAACCCACCGCCTCGCGATGGGGATCTGCCCGGGATGCAACTGAGTACCTCGCCCGATCCCTGGGAGGTGGAGGAAGCTCTGGATCTGCATTTTAGAAGTCAAATGTCAGCATATAGCAGTCATAAGCGTATAGAAGAACTTAAAGTTTAGAATTTACCTGTAGGAAAGGCGAGAAGCCGCCCAACATCGTCCACCGGTCGGTCGTACTTTGAGACTCAAATAGGAAAGCGAGCACCGTTGCTCCCCATGTGTATCTGCCTACTCTACCGAGGTCCTCCAGAAAAGGCAGGAGCCTGTAGCTGATCACGTCCGCTTTGGTCGGGAACATCAACTTCCCGAACAGCAGGATCAGGAAGCACCTCAAAACTCTATCTCCCTCCAGTCTCACCTCCGCTGCTACTCTCGGGCGGACCTACCTGACTACTCTATCGATGTGCTGCTCTGGTAGCTCACCGACTGCAATAGCTGCTCCTCGAAGACCCAGGCTCTCTTGGAGTCTCGACCGCGGCAACTGGGACGACGGATGCCCCGGTCTCACCAAATCCAGCCCCAGCAACTCCTGGGCTAGCTCCCGGTAGTCTCCGTATGTGTATCCAGTAACTGCCACTCCGTGGACCCTGAGCCCCGTGATCCTCGCTACGTCCTCCAGTGTTGGGATCATATGACCCCATGGGATGATGAATGCCCGGTTGATTGGATCCCATTGCTCGTGCAACGCGTATAGTAGTGGAGTGTCCACCCTCATCACCTCTATGCTAAGGACTTCCCCAAAGCCCATAGCAGCCAATCTCTCTCTCTGGTACTCTGGCAGTGCCTGGTACACCGCCCTGATCTGGAGCCATGATATCATGGTTCTTTTTTTCCCCTGCACACACAGATCATAGGTAAGTCATTTAATAAACATTTAGATTGCATTTTGACAATAAAACAAAAAAAAAATCAAATAACTGAAAACCAAAGAAAAATTGACTTCTATCTCTGGTTTCTCTAACGCATGCATTTTGGTCCGTCAGAGATCCCTGACGCACCCAGGATAGGGCGTCACCTTCTGTAACGGTCACTGGAGCGACCGTTACGTACCCCCCGACTGGGCCTCCTCTTCTTTGTTCCTCCAGTGCTTGGGACTGGCCCATTTGGCCTACAAGTGACCCCAATGGGTCCTCAAACCCTTTTCCACCTCTTCAATCACACATTCAAACAAAATAAAAATTGAATTTTTAGGGTTGGGGGCCTACCTCGGGGTCTTGACCTCGTTTCCTCTTCTCTGGCGCTGCTTGAGCCTCTTCCTCAACACCAGCCGTTTCCGCAGCGTCCCCAACATCTTCAGCAGCTGCTCCAACATCTTCTATGGCCAATGGAGCATTTTCTTCCACCGCCGTCGCCGATGGTGCTTCCGCCGATGAGCTCACCGCCGGGGCGACATCCTCTTGGTCCACCTGTTCTCTAAACCGGTTAAGTGCCTTTCTCTTGATTGCCTTTCTTTTCTTCCTCTTCTCCCTCATCATCTCGACACCAGTGGTCGTTTGGTGGCCCGAAATCGCCGGTGGGGTATTGAGTTTGGGGTTTTTGGGCGTGTTTGAATGAGAGAGGGAATGAGGTGGCTCAGGTTGTTTTTTTTGAAAACTCAAGAAATGTAACGATCTATCGTTAGACCGTCACATCTTTCTGACGCATGAACCATTGACCGTCAGATCATCATGGTTTCTTCCTTAAAGGATGTGAACCGACGAACTCTGACGGCCCAATATGGACCCGTCAGAGTATTCTAACGCACCTTTAGAAAACCGTTACAATCCCGGAATTGATTGGTTGAAGTACAATGGTTTATTTGCTGAAATTGTATGCCTTGTGTGGGCAGTGCATGCTTGATCAAATAGTTCTTATGCAATTCACATTTATCTAATGGTTATGACATTCATGCTGGTTGCTAATGATTAAATGTTGATGGCTAACTTTCTTTTATTGAGCACATCATGCCATCATGCTATCATGCTTCATCCACTCGCCTGTGCAGGTAAGTCAGGTACGGTATCTCGATCCCTTATCCGTTAATGCATTACTATATGTTATCTATGATATATTATATCGATAACCGGCTGGTCATTCATGTGTTCTGGGATCTGATGTTCCCCTTAATCAAAATGATGATGATCTAAGTGCACAAGTTTAATCGTTGGATAGGCCATTAAATTGGAAAAGCTTAGAGACCATAGTTCTGTCTTGCACGCCATGGTTGCAGTTGGTGTCCTGACCCTGGTTTCTCCGGTCTAGCAATACTATTCTCGAGTATCTTCTTATTTTATCTTTCTTGGCATTCGTTTTGATGATTTCTTTTTCCTTTAGCCCAGCATGCATCATACGCATCTCTGAGCATTCATGAGCCTTCATCAGTCCAAGGTGTCTCAATGATGGTGGATAACTATGTGTCCATGGTCTCGAGTAAGGAGAGTCATTCCACTCTGAGTTGGAAGGCATCTGTTAACACCCGTTTTATGACTAATAAGTTGGGTGATGCGGGACGAGACACGGACATGACAAGCTCACGATCGTCCCTTAACGAGGGAAGCGTCGGACGTGCGCGGTTGAGAAACCGGCAAGAGCTAGGGTGGTTGGCTCTCTCTTTCGTGCCCGGATCGGGTCACGGGACGGTAATGCTCACTCTCGCAGCAGCGGTGATACAAATAGAAAGCGAGCTAGTTACCCTATCATGCTCTCTAGCAGCGGCATAAACAGGTATATATGAAAATAAGCAAATGCCGAGTGTAGGGAGCGAGAACGATACCTCCACGCGCTCGGCGTGGGGACGACGGACCCGGCCGAAACTCGTACTCCCGGGGAATTTAACACACAATAATTACAGCAATGGGAATATGCCCACTCCATGCAGGGAGGTAAAGGGCGACACAAATGGGCCCGGGAGGACCGAATTCGGGATGACGGGCAGCTTCGTGTGTTGATTCGGCTACACGCGTAATCACGACCGTGGGGCCCACGCGCTGTCCGGAGGGGCCGTGTGGGACCCGGTGTCACTGCTGTGGTGGGGACACTGGTAGAAGCGATCCCCGGGCTGGCGGCACGCTGGAACGGCGATCGGAGGCCGGGCGGCTCCGTTCGGTACCCGTCGGAATTGCTGCCCACGGGCTGGTTGCTGCTGTTTTGCAGCGCGCGCTCGGACGAAAATGGCCGCTGTGATCAGCCCCGTCGCCGGAATGCGACGAAACCAGTGCCGTTGGAAAGAGGACTCAAAATCCTCAAACGTAGGGCCAGTGGATTCCTCTGAACCTATGCGGACCAGGGCCTTAGATATTTTTCAATCTTCTGCTCCACTGCTCCAGAAATCTCAGATCAGCATATCAGATCCCTGTAAAAGGCCATTGACCGCCTACTTACAGTGGGATTCAGACTTTGAGCTCTTCTTCAAAGTTGTAGATAATCAAACCACGGAACTGGGAAAATTTTGGAAATTGGAGTTGGAGGTGGGGGTGATTTGATATGATTTTTGGAGTGACTGGTGGTCGGATCTGGGAACAGGTGGACAGAACTGTAGATGGGACTGAGGACGATTTTTAGAAAATATGAGATGGACGAACCAAAAATTAAGAAAAATTGTGGATGAAGGGTTGGATGGAATGAAACGCCAGTAAAATTTGTGAGATGAACAAAAATCAAAAAGTGGGCCTAAGACCTAAAACTTAGGGCGTGTGAAAATAGAAACAGACAGCAGACAGAACAGAAGTGGAAGAGTGGACGAAAATCTAAAAATACTAAACGGGATCTGAATGACAAACCAAAATTTAGGGATGTTATTGACACCTATGGAACACCCAGTAAAATTCCCAACTCGATATGAGCTCATGGGTGAGGTGGGAATTTCGTGGAAGTTGCTGTGGTACTGCACGGACAGAACTGCAGCGGCGGCTCGATGGCGGCACGAACGGCGGTGGCGGTGGCACCGATGATCACCGGAGGGTGGGGAAAGGAGATACCACTCTAGAATGGAGGCTTGGGAAGGGGAGAACCAGAGGAGAGAGGGCTGGGGGCGCAGCTAGCTCTTGCTCATTTAACAAAATTCTGATTTTCATTCATTTTCACATAAAAATACAATCTTTTATATGATTCCAACCAAATCAATTGTCCACCCTTAGATCTAGGGATGGGGATTGAAGGGCTGGGATTACATGCCACAAACACAAAGAAAAACATTAAAAAATGAAGGGGGGGGGGCGGCCTATTGACTATGGGTAGGTTTTGAATGGAAGGTTGAATGGGGGTAGGTGGGATGGGTGTAGAATGTTGACATTCTTAACCCTTTGTCTACCCATGTGGCATATGACTAGTCCACTCATCTAGAAGGCCACCTAGGCTGGTTGACCAGCCCCACATGGTCTAGGTGGACCAATGGGAAAGGGCTGAGGGCCCCCTTGCTGGTCCCATGGGTAAATTACATAGAAACCCACATAATCTACGGGAGTGACGCATTGGCCGATAAAGCCGTACAATTGTGCGTATACTTTCCCATGGATAAAAAAATAAACTAAAGGATATAAATGCAATATGAGAAGTACTAGTTCGGCGTCGATTCCCATCAACTCTCCCCGGGTGGGAGGAACTCGACCCCGTCGAGTAGGGGTAGGAATGCTCGAGTACTCCTGCGGATCTGTCACCGTGCCAAGTGACGCGGGTACGCTCCACTCCAAATGATCGGCACCTGCTCATTCCATATATACTCGATATGCGAACTGCTATGGGCTAAAGGTGGTCACTCCGAAGGGGCACTCTCAAAAAGGAAGGAAGCAGCTCGAAGACTCACTAGGAATCACCGCTGAGTCCCTATAGGTGACTGATCGGGTATAGAAGTAGAACCGATCCCATACTCATCAAGTGAGTCCAATCACCTCTTACTCATAAGAGAACGACAACGAGCTTGCACAAGACACATGCAGACTCACCATGCACTAACACACGTATGCAAACCACACAAACAATCGACTCAAAACACACCACACAAAACAAACCACACAAGGAAAACACACCGACTCATGCACGACTCTAGAAGAAGGTGGTAGCATCAAGCCCACTAGGTGGCGGTATCTGAGCGGCAGAAGGGTCACCCAGTTCTTCCCCCAAGGCATAGTACTCATCGGCTAGTGCCTCATCGGCCACGTAATTGACATACTCAAGCTCGGGAGGTGCGGACCCTCCAATACCTAAGGCTAGGGTGGCGCGAGCGGGACACTCACTGGCAATGTGGCCAAATCCGTGACAGTGGAAACACTGCACTCGTGATCGACTACTCTCCCCGATAAGAGGGGCCTTACCCTTATCCTCCCGACGGGTAGGGGGCGTAGGTAACAAGGGTGGAGGTGTAGGCGCCGTGGGCAATAGCGGGGGAAGTGTCGGGGCCAGGGGGCGGGCCATGTGTGCCGGGGGACGGGCAACGGGTGCCGGTGGATGGGGTGGAGGTAGATCCCGTGGTGGGGGAGGTCGAGGTCTAGGAGCGAAGTGCTCCTGACGGGTGGGCTCCTGAGGACGAGCCATGGGTCCCCTCGGGTATGAACCTAAGGAGCCACGGGAATCACTACGGGAAGGAGCGGGGCTCCACCGAGGAATAGACTCGAACTCGCCCTCGAATTGCTCCATCTCGAGAGCAACTTGATATGCATCCTCCAACTTGTCCACCTTGCGGCGGAGAAGCTCATACCGTAGGTGCGGGCGTAGACCACGCCGAAACCGAGAGACGGTAAGGGAATCCTCCTCCGTGGCATCGCATCGCAAGTAGTACTCATCAAATTCGGCGATGTAATCCGAGACGGACCGGTCTCCTTGGGTGAGACTTTGCCACCTCTCTATAAGACGCTGGCGGTAGGAGGTAGGGAGGTACTTCTTCCTAAGTTTCTCCCTCATATCGGTCCATGTATCGATCGGGGGTTCTTGACGATGAAACAATAGGTTCTCCATGTTTCTCCAATAGGTTTGGGCTTGGCCTAAAAGTTTCATCCTGGCATACTTGACTTTTCGTTGGTCCGACATCTCGAACCACTCAAAATATCGATCCATACCAGCCTCCAATCAAGGTAGACCTTCGGGTCTAAGGACCCGTCAAAGGTGGGAGGGTCGGCCCGAACGGTCCGAATGGCCCGTTCATCCATATCTTGGTCATGGGTACGCCGTGTATGGCGATGATCACGACCATGTCCCCGATGCTCATTATCGGACTCGTAGTCATGCACCTCGGGGACTTCGTGCCTCCTAGTAGCTACCCCTTGAACCCTTGGAGTCGCGGGTTGATGAACCGGCTCCGGTTGACCTTGTGTAGGTGGGGCGGGTGCCTGGACTGGGACAATCGGGTGTGTCTCGGCTGGTCCTTTCTCTAGTGCGGTGACTCTCCCGACTAATCCCTGAACGGACTGGCTTGACCCGACGGCCCTATCCTCTACGGCCTTCACCCTCTCTTCTAGGCGGGTGCCTAGATCATTCACTTGGGTACTCAACCCTTCCATCCTATCCACTCGGGTGCTTAGCACTTCAAAGCGATCACTCAACCCATCCATTTTTCCCATAAGAGTTCGGAACATAGTGGCCACCTCATCGGAACTATAGACTCGGGATTCCGCCATTGGTGGTGGTGGGGGTGAGTATTGAGTACCTCGACGAGTGGGCATGCAAGACACGGAGTAGGAGACACCGACTAATGCAAATGCACACTACAAGATGATGCACCTAGACGTAACCAAAACTCGGCACGTGGCGGAGTTAATCGATCCGAAGATCACTCGCGCAAGTGTGCGGTCTTCCCGATAGGCGTAGCCTAATGTTCGGACAACACCTTTTGATATACCGAGTAAAGGGATGCAAATGCGAAAAGACACTTTTTTTGTTTGTTTTAAAACAATGATGACCCTAAACACGACTTAGACCGACTAATGACTAGACGTAAATGACACTCTTTTTTTTTTGACACCCTAGACTCAAACTCGCTCTGATACCAAATTGATGCGGGACGAGACACGGACACGACAAGCTCGCGATCGTCCCTTAACGAGGGAAGCGTCGGACGTGCGCGGTTGAGAAACCGGCAAGAGCTAGGGTGGTCGGCTCTCTCTTTCGTGCCCGGATCGGGTCACGGGACGGTAATGCTCACTCTCGCAGCAGCGGTGATACAAATAGAAAGCGAGCTAGTTACCCTATCATGCTCTCTAGCAGCGGCATAAACAAGTATATATGAAAATAAGCAAATGCCGAGTGTAGGGAGCGAGAACGATACCTCCACGCGCTCGGCGTGGGGACGACGGACCCGGCCGAAACTCGTACTCCCGGGGAACTTAACACACAATAATTACAGCAATGCAATTAAGCCCACTCCACGCAGGGAGGTAAAGGGCGACACAAATGGGCCCGGGAGGACCGAATTCGGGATGACGGGCAGCTTCGTGTGTTGATTCGGCTACACGCGTAATCACGACCGTGGGGCCCACGCGCTGTCCGGAGGGGCCGTGTGGGACCCGGTGTCACCGCTGTGGTGGGGACACTGGTAGAAGCGATCCCCGGGCTGGCGGCACGCTGGAACGGCGATCGGAGGCCGGGCGGCTCCGTTCGGTACCCGTCGGAATTGCTGCCCACGGGCTGGTTGCTGCTGTTTTGCAGCGCGCGCTCGGACGAAAATGGCCGCTGTGATCAGCCCCGTCGCCGGAATGCGACGAAACCAGTGCCGTTGGAAAGAGGACTCAAAATCCTCAAACGTAGGGCCAGTGGATTCCTCTGAACCTATGCGGACCAGGGCCTTAGATATTTTTCAATCTTTTGCTCCACTGCTACAGAAATCTCAGATCAGCATATCAGATCCCTGTAAAAGGCCATTGACCGCCTACTTACAGTGGGATTCAGACTTTGAGCTCTTCTTCAAAGTTGTAGATAATCAAACCACGGAACTGGGAAAATTTTGGGAATTGGAGTTGGAGGTGGGGGTGATTTGATATGATTTTTGGAGTGACTGGTGGTCGGATCTGGGAATAGGTGGACAGAACTATAGATGGGACTGAGAACAATTTTTAGAAAATATGAGATGGATGAAAAAAAAATTAAGAAAAATTGTGGATGAAGGCGTGCATGGAAGGAAACGCCAGTAAAATTTGTGGGATGAAAAAAAATCAAAAAGTGGGCCTAAGACCTAAAACTCAGGGCGGGTGAAAATGGAAACAGACAGCAGATAGAACAGAAGTGGAAGAGTGGACGAAAATCTAAAAATACTAAATGGGATCTGAATGACAAACCAAAATTTAGGGGATGTTATTGACACCTCTGGAACACCCAGTAAAATTACCAGCTCGATCTGAGCTCATGGATGAGGTGGGAATTTCGTGGAAGTTGCTGTGGTACTGCACGGACAGAACTGCAGCGGCGGCTCGATGGCGGCACGAACGGTGGCGGCGGCGGCACCGATGATCACCGGAGGGTGGGGAAAGGAGATACCACTCTAGAATGGAGGCTTGGGAAGGGGAGAACCAGAGGAGAGAGGGCTGGGGGCGCAGCTAGCTCTTGCTCATTCAACAAAATTCTGATTTTCATTCATTTTCACATAAAAATACAATCTTTTATATGATTCCAACCAAATCAATTGTCCACCCTTAGATCTAGGGATGGGGATTGAAGGGCTGGGATTGCATGCCACAAACACAAAAAAAAACATTAAAAAATGAAGGGGGGGCGGCCTATTGACTATGGGTAGGTTTTGAATGGAAGGTTGAATGGGGGTAGGTGGGATGGGTGTAGAATGTTGACATTCTTAACCCTTTGTCTACCCATGTGGCATATGACTAGTCCACTCATCTAGAAGGCCACCTAGGCTGGTTGACCAGCCCCACATGGTCTAGGTGGACCAATGGGAAAGGGTTGAGGGCCCCCTTGCTAGTCCCATGGGCAAATTACATAGAAACCCACATAATCTACGGGAGTGACGCATTGGCCGATAAAGCCGTACAATTGTGCGTATACTTTCCCATGGATAAAAAAATAAACTAAAGGATATAAATACAATATGAGAAGTACTAGTTCGGCGTCGATTCCCATCATTGGGCCATCTCCTCATTCATTTTAAATGATGCTCCGAGTTGTTCACCCTTATTGGGCCATCTTGGTCAATTTGAGGGTTATTTCATAGGTCATTTCTCCTTGGTTGGGTCTGGTTCCTCATCTCTTTCTCGCTGGACGAAGCTTAGCAAACCTTCATTTTATTTGCACTCCCTTGACTCTGACGGTCCATTCCTGGCGCGTCACAGTGTTCTAATGCCCCTATCTTTGACCGTTACATCATCTCAGAGTCCTAAAGCCTATGGCTTCTTTCAAAGCTAATCTCTTATCTTATCCGTTAGCTGTGACGGCTTATCGTGCGACTATTACAATATTCTGACGCACCTATTTATGGCCGTTACATTCTGCAGAGTCCTATTCTACAACCTTCTTCATCCGTTGATCATATCTTTTAGTGGATAAGGTTGTGTAACGGTCCCCTCTTGAGGCGTTACATCACTGTGGCGGTTTATCGTTCAGCCGTTACATCAAACAGAGTTCTAGTGGAACTGCTATTTCTCTTCTACTCCGTGGCCGGATTAATAGTTTATTTTCTCGATTTCTCCTTCAAATTTGATCGTTAGAACCTTCTGTTTGTTTCTATGGACTCTTGGGAGTATTATCTTCAAGAGTTTGCTAAGAAACGTCCAACTTTCTAGCTGGATTATCTCCTAATCAAGCAGAGTTTGAGGGTCCATAAATAGAACCCTCGGATTCATGGCTGAGAAAGGAGATATCTGGGGTTCGCGTCGAAGTGCTGATGCATCCTGGAGCTAGAACCAACCAAGGAGAGCTGCTTCCCACGTCCATCTTCTTCCAAAGTCTAGGGTGTAGCACCCCGATTTATTAAGGAATAAAATTTCGAGAAAAAATAATAAGAAATTCTTTAAGAAATAGGATAAGTAAAATTTTGACTATTTTATAAAAATTTGTAAAAATTAGAATCTTGTAGAGGATGAAATGTTAAGTAAAATTGACTTCTATGACCAGCCCAAATAAAATTTGTAAACAAACCGAATTAATAGATTAAGGCCCAAAACCACATTTAGCCTAATCGGATCTTAAATCACAAAATTCGAGCCCAATACATGATCATTTAAGCTCAAACCAGATTTAAAAGAATGGCTAGGATCATCTCATCATTTCCCCTCTGATTTATCTTCAAAACCCTAACCTTAGAGAACGTATTTCGGATGAGAACGGCGGCGGCGCCCTAATCCGCGCGATTCGCGCGCAACCGAGTTTGTGGACTCTTATCTCCGCAACGGAAGCCTCGATCTAGAATGCAATTTAACCTATAAAAATAACCCTTAGCCACCCTAGAATCGTTAGTTGCTGTGGCGGTCGGAGAGGAGCTCGATCGAGGGAGTATTTCGAGGATCATCGGCGGTGTATACCTAGCGCGATCGGCTTCCCTCTTCTTCCTTCATCCTTCGATTAAGGTAGGTGATAACAAGCCAAACTCTAACTATTATATATGCATAGAAGCGTCATCTTATCCTCTTTCCATTGGTCTAGAAAGCCCTAAATTTTATCTAGTATCTGTTGACACCCATTTTAGCCCATAAGTTGTGTCATTTCTCTTATTCATCATTTTTGATGTCCCGAATTAGCCATTGTTTTGGAGCTTCCTTGGATGGATTTTGAGCCCATTTTTATCATTTATATACTTTGAGCCTTGGAGATCATGATTTTATAGAGCCCTGAAGCTTATCTTATCAACTTCTAGCTTCTAAGTCGACTTTCGGCCCATTTAGGCCGGCTTCCCTCAAGTAATCGGCTCTCTCTCACTGTGCAATCCTGAAAGTGGTTCTTTTTCACCCTCTTCCAGTCCTCTATTCAAAAAGTTGTCTTCATCCAAGTTGTTCATCTTTCAAAGATCTACAATTTCTTCTTCTACAACTTTCACTAGTTCTGCCCCATTTAAGAGCTACGCTTCAATTTCCAAAGTCACGCGCAGTCTGCCTGGAATCTGCCTTCATTGATGTGAAGGTCTAGTGTAGGTGTGTTACATCAGTGTAACGGTCTATCGTAAGACCTTCAGAACATTGTGACGGTCTATTGTAGATGCGTCACAGTCAAACTTGCCCGAAATCATCCCGTTCGACCTCTAGAGTGTGACGGACCCACCCTAGTCCGTTACATAACTCTGACGGTCCTATGATAGACCGTTACACACACCTGAGAGTCCAATTCGTGCTGGACTCTACTCCGTTTCTGTGCGCCGTGGCCCTCTTGTAGAGTCCATAACTTCTTGAATTCTACTCCGAATTGAGCGCCGTTTATTCCTATGGTTTCTCCTTGGTATTATCTTGAATTCAGTATGAAGAACTCCAAATTTTTATTGGCTATCTTGCTCAGAATCACGCTCAAAAGATCAGGATTTAAGTATCCTAGTTCAACTAAAACTCTGCAGATAAGGCTCCGGGGCTACCTTCCAAGAGCCATATCTTCTAGAATCCTCCTCCGAATTGATCCCAGTTTGTTCCTATCTCTTGTCCTTAGTATTATCTCGAGTTTGATCTAAAGAACTTGATTTATCTTGGACTCTATCTCTGGGAATCATGATAAGAAGATGAGGCTTTCTTACAAAACTCTATAAAACTGCCCAGTTCACAGTCGCGACGGGGGGCTCTTTTCGGACGTGGGGCGAAGCCATGCTGCACCGTCGACTCACTACTTCGACCCTATCTTGGAGAGGGAAGTATTAGCTTTCAATTCCATCATTCTGGGCTTGATTTCATGGTCTACACTCTTAGTTCTCTTCTCCTCAAAATCACAAATCATCACAGTTTTCTGCACTTTGTGCTACACATGCGTTTTTCTCTATTTTGCATCATTGATTTCTCTCTATTCTCTCAATCAAATCTCATGATTTCAAATCTCATGCATGCACAACACACCCACCTATCTTTTGCACCCTTCCACAAGGGTTAAAAACCTCCCCCGGTGCGTTCTCCCCCTTTTATTCATGCTATTTTATCACTTTGGGCAGATTTCTACACTTCATGTTCTAATGGGTTTTTGCCTTTATGTTTCATCTTTGTTTTGCAGGAGAGCATGAATATAACGTGAGGCCCTCTTCCTCTAGCCGGCTGGAAGGAGAGGAGGTTTGAATCCACAAGTTCCCTGCACCTCGTTTGTCAAGCGCGATCAAGTCTTTAAGTTCCAAGGTACACGGTGACATTCTTTACACTTCTTCATAATTTGGCGTTGTTGGAACCTTGGTGGCGATCACGGTTAGTATTTCTCATCCTTTCATCCCCCTTGTCTTTGATTCACATGTTTATACATGTATGTATTTAAAGGGGGCGGGATATGAATCTAATTAAAGAATAAATCAACAATTTTTTGGCGATCACGGTGGGACAAGACAATGCCCATCACGCTTGTTTTCATGCTCTTTTGTAGGTTGGGTGGGTGCATGTTCATGTTTAGATAGTATTTCCTCCATTATCTCACTATTTTTGGTGTTTTACGGGCTCTGGTTATGTGACGGTCTTATGGTAGACCATCACGGTCATATAACGGTCATTTGGTAGACCGTTACAGCTTCTGGCAGTCTTGCGCGCATGCTCACAGGGCCATATTCATCGGGGAATAACTTTTGATCCCGGAGTCCGATTGAGCTGATTCTTGTTGCGTTGGATAGCCCTTTGTATTGTCTTTCCATAAATATATCATTTGCATCATTTGGGTAACATTTGCATATTCTAATATTGTCCAACTTTTTGAGTTTTCTGCATAAGTTCTGCAGGCAGGCTCAGGGACAGGTCACAGGTACATCTTTACTCAGTGATTTGACTATCTTCCCGGTGTCTGATTGCACTAATTTTTGTTCCATTGGATAGTCCTTTGTATTGTCTTTCCATCCATAGCTTATTTGCATCATTTGGGTCTCATTTGCTTAGTTAAAAATTATCATCATTTTAGCATTTTGTCCATAAAAGCTGCATGTGGTCTGCACACAGGTTCACGGGGGTAACTTTGCTCAGTGATTTGATTGACCTCCTATGGTCAGATTGATTTGTTCTTTGGCCCGTTGCGCAGACCTTTGTATTATCTTTCCATCCATATACTATTTGTTTTAGTTGGATCATGTTTGCATAGTTTAATCTAGTCTTAATTTTCTAGTTTTAAGCTAGAATTTGCATGCACTCCGATGCACATAGGGCCATATATTGCATATCATAGTTGCATTCTCCTACCTTGGTGCGTGGACCTCTCGTCTCCATATTTCTTGGAGCTGACCAGGAAAGCACATCAGGGACCTCCATAAGTCCCCGTGAGCCGTGGATTCCCACACGGACGCCGGGCCGGTTGTACCTTCCCACCCCTTAGGCTTGCATTTGCATACGTGTGAGGGAGTTAGCCTTAGTCAACCCAAAAGTTTGGACCTTATTCCCATAGGATTCCTATCTTGAGGGAATTATTATTAATTCAAATCATTAAAAGGTCTATTAAAATCTCTAAAATATTTCCCATCATATCAACTTGTTTGACTTGGGTGAAAACTCTCACATTGCATTGTTCATGTTGTTTGGGCTTGTCCAAGCCCATTAGTGGTTTTTGTGTTGCATTCTTTCATCATCCATATGTTTTGTTGTTGTTAGGCCCATTTAGCTTAGCCCATTTTGTGTGTCCATTATCTAATCCATTGTCCCCTGATCCGTTGTCCATTAGTGGGTCAGTCCCCTCTTGTCCTCGAGCCCATTAAGCCATTGCTTCCCCACTTGTATTCTCCTTGATATCCTTGTATTTAGTCTCCATTTGCCCTCATGGAGCAGTATTCTAACCACTTGTATCATTCTTCTTCCCAATCTTCTTCTTATTCCCGCGTGGAATCCTCTTCTCACGCGGGCCCATCTTCCCGTGGTCCTTCTGATCCATCCGAGGAACAGGCTAATCTCATAGCCCATCTTTCAAGACTTGTTCGCCAAATGGACCTAGCCCAGGCCCAATGAATCATTACGTCTCATCTTAATGGGCCTTCTTCTCATAATGGGCCATCTTCTGTTCATGGGCCTCTTTATTCTCCTTCATATGCTACTGGCCCGATTTCTAATGGGACTTATTCTCTTAATGGGCCTCATCCTTCTGCCCATGTTGCTGCCAGCCCAATGGGTCCTTATGCTCATGCTTCTTCGAGGCCCACATATCCTTCCATTCTTGGAATGGGCCCTTCTTCTTGTCAGCCCGGATCCTCTTATCCGGCCCATTACCATCATACTAGTCCTAATTCACAACCTCTTGCTCAAGTTGGCCCATATTCTTCTCGATGTCTCCCTACCCAGGAGATGATTGCTCAAACCCAACGCCAGCTTGATGAGCTTCAACGTCGGATCGATCCCAAATCCTCTTTAAGTGTTTCGTTCGCTTTTCATGGTCTTCGGCTCCCACCTCCATCACAAATTCCCACATATCACCGTTATAGTGGAGTCGGTGACCCGTATGTGCACTTGAAGGAGTTTGTTTATGAGTCGGCCCAATTTCGACATGACCAACACTTGATGGCTTATCTGTTTGGTCTGTCATTGGAAGGCCCGGCTCGGGATTGGTTCTTCTCTCTTCCGCAAGAGCAAGTCGTGAATTTTCAAGCCGTGCAAGGGAAATTTCTTCAACAGTTTCAAGACCAGGTTGGGCCCAAGTACTCTATTGTGGATCTGGCCCATGAGATGATGAAGCCCGAAGAGGAGTTTTCTACCTTTGCCGATCGTTGGCGTCGCCTTGCCGCGCAGGTCCCGGGGCACATACCGGAGGGAGAGCAAATCAAGATGCTGATATCCAATGCCGTGCCCGAGTATCGGTTCATCTTAGCCCTCAACGACATCACCTCCTGGCAACAATTATACAGCCGAGCCCGCTTCATTCGCCAACAAATCCAAGATTCCCTTGACCCCGAGTCTCCACCATCCACCTCCACATATCAACCTTCACCCTCCACGTGCCAATCCTACGCTCCCATGAGCCGGCCCGCCATGAGTCAGCCTTCCGCCACATATCCCTCCACGAGCCAACCTCCCGCCTCTATGTACCCATACGCCTCCGCATATCAACCTTCCATGAGTCAGCCTCCCGTGTCCACATACCCGTCTCCATCTCCACTTTCGGTCAAGGGAACACCATATCCCGAGCAGGTGGATGCCGTCTACATACCTCCCCACTCCGTTCCACATATGCCTTCACCAAATCCCTCCACCACTAGCCACACACTATTGCCTACGCAACCTCCACTTCCGTCTCCACAACCATCTCCATCACATATCCCTCAGCATTCACCTTGCCCGAAGCGGGCTCCTTGTCCTCCATTGCCGGAGTGCTTTATCGACATTTTTAGGGCTTTGATGGCCACTCACACGTTGCCGCTCTCTCCGGTTGTGCCTTGCCGACCCGCGGTTGGGGATATGCTTCAGTTATGTGATTTTCACCGCCAACAGGGTCATTTGGTTGAGGATTGTCCCGAGTTCCAGGATTATGTTTATGACCTGGAAGCTAAGAAAAGGATTGATTGGGCCGCTATGCATAAAGTCATTTTACATCTCCGCAGCAAACAGCAGCAGAAAGAAGTTCAGCCTGGGCAGCCATCTCCGTTACTTCAAGACCAGGGGCACCCCTATGGTTCTTTATCTAGCAATGCACCCGCTCCATCACCTACTCAGTTACCTCTGCCATCTCCTATCCAATCTTCGCAACCTCCACAAACCCAAGCCTCCGCTCAGGCTAGTGCCTCCCCTTCTTCTCCCGCCGTGACTACCACTAATTCTATCCCTAACACCGCTCGACGCGTTGTGTCGACACGTCAACGGTGGACACCACAACCACACTCTTCACCCTCTCCACCTCCATGTCCACTACCCCCATCGCCCTCATCACTATCCTCACCATCTCCATTGCCATCACCATCATCTCCATCTCCACCACCAGTGCTTCCATCACCACCTCCATCTCCACCCTTGCCTCCATCTCCGCCATCACCTTTGCCCGAGCCTGAGCAAGCCACACATTTGCCTTTACCTTTACCCTTAGCCACGCTTTCACCTTCGCCTTTATCGCCACCCGAGCCTATCATCGTCACATCGCCTGCGCCTTCACTTTACATCACCACTCCCGTTGGAGCCTCCATGCCTTACAAACCTTCACGTGTTCCACCTAAACATATTCCCATTACTTCTCCAACAACTTCCACCCCACGGAGCAGGTGTGCGCTTCCTTTGGTGCCCCTTGGGTCTAATCCCCAGGGAGACAATAAGCCAAGTCAGGATGATTCAATGTCGGCCTTGCATTTCAAGATTCAAGATTTTATTTTTCGGATGCTGGTTCGTGTCCTCGTCCCTGGTTATTTTGGGGATGATGCGCCTCTACTTTCAAAGATGAGAGTTGCTAAGAAGAGTTCCCTTGAGTTGATGCCAGTTTCTTCCCGAGCGAGGCCGGTGGCAATCTCCTTGCTCGCCGGAGAGTTCACCGTTGATGTTATTATTTCTCCTCGCTCTATTGCTGTTCAGATGACATGCCAAGAAGGGTTCTCTACCGGTGTTGTGCTAACGCATACGGTCGCCAAGCAGATTATGCACTCTATGTTCAAAGGGCAATTGGCCGTATCTTCTATATTCTCCAAGGACATTCTGCACATTCTATACAATCTCCCTTAGTTTATTAGCAAGCCGGCCATGTCAACACCGTGTATTACTCTCCCTCAGCTTCACCCGTCTCTTCTAGCAAGGGAGTTACGCTTCAAGTCTGATTGCCGAGTGGAGCTGCCAAATCTAATGCTACTTGTGCCAAGTAACACGACTCCATGGTTTTATGATATTCAACATTATGAGGAGTTAGTTGTTCAAGAATGTCCATCTACTGTTGTTAGCACTGGGTGTCTAGGGGCAACTGCCCTGATGAAGCTGCATATTCATGACCGGGCCAGGCCATTTGTCAGGTGGACCCGTTATTTGAGAAAGTATTATAGATTAAGAAGGCCGAAGGTCCGAGTCCGCGCCAGGCGAGTCCATGTTCAAGAAGTATCAGCTAAGAAGAGGCGGTGGTGTAAGTTTAAGGGCCGTCAATTGTGCACTCAGGGGTCCACTTCTCTTCCTTCTTCTTCATTTCACTCATCATTTCTTCTGCTCGGTTCCCACCCCTGGGTGGTGTATCTGCCCTCTCCTAATTCTCCCTCAATGATTCTCTCCTCCCATCTTAGATCCGTGAATCCCCGTTCTTCCTTTTCCTATCCGGAACCTTCGAACTTTCCATCTCCTCACCATTCTCGGCATCAGTCTATGTCCTCCTCTGATTCTTCTCCTCTGGTATCTCCGGGTTCTCCTTCTTATTCTCTGACCTTGTCGAGTGTCTCCCATTCTCCTTCTCCGGCACTATCGGATGATTCTCGTCCCTCTTCTCCGACCACGTCGGATGATTCTTCTTATTATCTTTCTACTCTCTCCTCCTCACCCTTTCAGTATCATTACCCTTTTTCTTGCTACTTTCGAGGCTTTAGTCCGCCTTGATCTTGGCTAATCTGGTTTCTTCTGTAATTGGTTCCTTGTTATCAAGGTCTCTGTGCCTTAACGAGGGAGTTCTAGCCCTCGTCTCTCTTCCTTTTTATCCTTATTCGTCTAGTTTAATGTCTGCCGCTCCTCCATGTAGAGGAATCTTTGATCCTTTGCTATCCTCTCTCTTTCGTCCTGTCAAGCAAGGAATATGAAGCTCGTGCTGTGCGAAGCTCGATGATCACGATTGCTTCAGGATGCTAGTTTCGTTCCGTGGATTTGCAAGGTATCTTTATTTTGTGCAAAGAACATGCTATTATTATCACTTATTTACTCCTGCACATTGTTAAGATTAACGTTGGTTCCTTACATGGTTAAGTGGCTTTTAGAAATTTGCTTAGTTCATTTAAAATGAGTTCGCTTCTGTAGCATCCTTAGGCTGGTGATAGCTCCGCGCTGGGAGTCCATATCATTCCCTGATCGTTGAGGGTGACCTTTGAGCATGGGTTTTTCACACACTACATGGCAAGCCATAGCCAATCTCTCTAGTGCAACACCGTTGCTGCTTTGGCCATACTTTGGGTATGCACGAAGGTGTTTTCTCTTCTCTACTCGGCCAAGTGTAGGGGCAAGAGATGGATGGATGAGATGACCGACCTAGGTGCTCCCCAATACGAGAGAGGTCTCAAATAGGGGTAGTCTTGACCCTCGAAAGTGAGCTTTCATGCAATATCTAGCCAATAAGGGCTGTCAAAATCATATATGGACGAATCAATGATGAATCAAAAAGTAAGATTATGAATCAAAGGCATGGCAAGAGTGGCAGTACAGTTCCCCGCGGGACGCCATGAGCCCGGTCGCATGCATGTCTGATAAATATGGGTCTAAAAATCAAAGACACAAAGCCCCGGCGCAACAGACCTACTCTTTGAGGGGTGGTGCCGTGGAAGAAATTCAAGTCCTGATGTCTCCCATCCTGCTTAAAGCTTGTCTCCAATTTTCTTCTGTACCTCCCTCTTAGGCTGGGTTGTATCCCGGGTATGGCCTTAGTAGGGGCACCGTTCTTTAGAGGCAGTTGGTTGTGGTAAACCACCCTCAGATGCACGCCCTGCTCAAGGGAAGTATTTAATGAGAGGGGAGGGACGGCGATCCCTGGCCAGTAGTTCGAGCCTGTCTTTGGGTGCTGCAGATTGCTATTTCAAAATACCAAAAAAATGAGATATTGTCAAAAATCCAAAAAATGAGATATTTTTAAAAAAATCCAAAAAAATGAGATATTGTCAAAAATCCAAAAAAACTGAGATATTGTTCAAAATCCAAAAAAATGAAACATCGTTAAAAAAAAATCAAATATTTTCAAAATCCAAAAAAATCAAGAAAATTAAAAATCTAAAAATATTTATCTTTTATTGTATTTTAAGAACAGATACGTAATTTGTTTGCTAAGTGTGCAGGCTGCAGGTTCAAGCTTTCCTTGCTCTATCTTTCACTCTTCCTCTGCTCATATTCTTCGATCTGTTCTCATCTCTTCAATCCTATCTTTGGATCTATTCTGAAGCTCATGGCCTTCTCAGCTTTCGCTTATCTACTTAATCATATCTCCATGAGAGGCATTGTCCCACGATTTTGAACCTGGCGGTTCTGCTTCGTCTGATCTTGGGCTTTGATTGAAGAATGTGTTTGTTGTCTTTATCATGTCTATGGTCCTCCATGTCTTTTATCCCGATGTGTCCTTGTCATATGTGTCTATGTCCTCTCGTCTTGGTCGTATCTTTATCCCGCCGTGTCATTCATCACGCGTGTCCCCATCTTGGCATATCATTCATCACACGTGTGTTTGTCCTTCGTGGTATTTTCATCCAACGTGTCTTTGCCCCACCATGTCCTTATACCACTGCGTGTGCTGTCCCGCCGTGTGCGTATTTTCTTGTCCCACCGTGCCTTTAGTCGCATGTATGCTTGCCATTTGTTTGTGTGTTATGTTTCATCCATCTTCGTTATGTTATGTTGTGCCATGTTTCGTTCATATTTCTCTTATTATGTTGTGTTCATGTCATGCTCGTTCATATTTGTTCATGTTCACATCATGTCATGTCATGTGGTTGTGTCTTATGATGAAAATCCATAAAAGTAGAAATTAAAAATTCTAAAAAAGATGCCGTTTCGCTTGGCAGGTAAGTCAGGTATGGCTCTCTATCCCTGCTCATTGTTGCATTACTATATGATATATATGTTATTATAGCCTCTCAAGGACCGGCTGGTTGGCCGTGTGTTCTAGGATCTGATGTTCCCCTTTAACAAAAATGATGATGATTTAGGAACATATGGTTAATCGTTGGATAGGCCGCTCGGTTGAGTCGAGTGGGGGACGATGGACTCTGTCTCGCACGCCGTGGTTGCAAGAAGACTCTTGACCCCATTTTGCTCAATCTAGCAATATTATCCTTGAGTACTTTCTATTTTATCTTTCTTTGCATTCGTTTTGATGATTTCTTTATTTTAGCCGAGCATGCATCATGTCATTTTGAGCATTCATGCCTCGTAATCCATTCAACGATTTCTCCTCAGCAATGGTTAATTGCACTTAAGCTCTCTTGGGTAAGAGATTCCTCATTCCACTCTGAATTCAAACAATTTCTCTGATCTTGTCGCTTGGTCTGGTTGGCCAGCGTGATTCCTGTCTGGATTTTATCTCAGTTTTCTTTCTCCTTTTCCAGCTCTTATGCTGTGTTCCTTCCGACCCACTCATTGTCCATGGATTGTGTCCCCGATGAGGCTGGTCGTGTTTCCTTTCCTTTAGTTTAGTTTTCCAGACATGTCTTATCCTTGTCATCCATTTTAGGTGGTTAGTTCGGCGTTTTCGGGAGAATTCTTGTCGCTTGTTAGTCATGACGGGTGTCTTTTTACCTTGATGCCCGCTTTTCAGTTCTCTCCGCTTCATCTCCGCTTCATCTCCATTTCACGTCGCTGTCACTTTCGCTCCATGTCCTTTCCATTTTGCCTCCACGCCACTTTCGCTCGTTCCCTTGCAAAGCGGACATCAAGGAGGGGCATCTGTTGACACCCGTTTTAGCCCATAAGTTGTGGCATTTCTCTTATGCATCATTTTTGATGTCCCGAATTAGCCATTGTTTCGGAGCTTCCTTGGATGGATTTTGAGCCCATTTTTACCATTTATATGCTTTGAGCCTTGGAGATCATGATTTTATAGAGCCCTGAAGCTTATCTTATCAACTTCTGGCTTCTAAGTCGACTTTCGGCCCATTTAGGCCGGCTTCCCTCAAGTAATCGGCTCTCTCTCGCTGCGCAGTCCTGAAAGTGGTTCTTTTTCACCCTCTTCCAGTCCGCTATTCAAAACGTTATCTTCATCAAAGTTGTTCATCTTTCAAAGATCTACAATTTCTTCTTTTACGCCGTTGGCCAGTTCTACCGCGATTGTGAGTTATTTGTATTTTTTCGGCGTGTTGTGATGTTCACCTATGTCTCAGAATTTTCCTCTCTCTTCCAGCCCCATTTTCTCCCTCTTCTGGTCATTTTCTCATCTTACGTTCTTCATGAAAGTTGTTCTTCTCTTAGTTATCTACAATTTCTTCTTCTACCACTTTCACTAGTTCTGCCCCATTTGACAGCTACGCTTCAATTTCCAAAGTCACGCGTAGTCTGCCTAGAATCTGCCTTCATCGATGTGAAGGTCTAGTGTAGGTGCGTTACATCAGTGTAACGGTCTATCGTAAGACCGTCAGAACATTGTGACGGTCTACTGTAGATGCGTCACAGTCAAACTTGCCCGAAATCATCCCGTTCGACCTCCAGAGTGTGACGGACCCACCCTAGTCCGTTACATAACTCTGACGGTCCTATGATAGACCGTTACACACACCTGAGAGTCCAATTCGTGCTGGACTCTGCTCCGTTTCTGTGCACCGTGACCCTCTTGTAGAGTCCATAACTTCTTGAATTCTACTCCGAATTGAGCGCCGTTTGTTCCTATGGTTTCTCCTTGGTATTATTTTGAATTCAGTCTGAAGAACTCCAAATTTTTTGTAGCAACCCTGGAAAAAAAATATAAATAAATTTTTTTTGAAAATAGATCAAATTAAAATAAAAGATAAATAAAAAGATGATGAAAGCCTAAACGCATAAGAATAAGACAGAATATAAATAACGCCTTGGGTCAAGGCGCGACTTCAAAAAGAAACGCCCTTACATAAGGCGTTAATTCTAAAAAGGACGCCAACACCAAAGGGCGTCAATTCCCAAATGGCCGAAAATAAATAAAGGGCAAGTATAAGTGACACACTCTACATGGGCGCGTTTCACATAAGAAATGACGCTTGACAAGGCGTCAATTCAAATTAACGCCCTCGCTTAAGACGTTAATTCAGTTTGAGTTTTGTTCGACCCAGGAGACCATCCAGGGCAAGTTCTGGATAACTACGTCGAAGGTGGAATATAGTAAGAACTCTATCATGGAAATATAACTCCCAATAGAACTCTAACCCTATTAGGATTCCCAAAATCCTATAAGTAACCCTCTCTGTCGAACCCTAACGAGCTGTTGGCCGAAGGAAGCTCTGTTGCTACTGTGCGTGAAGAACAGGTTTATGTTCTTCTTCCTTCCATTGCTTTTGCCTCTGGTTGTTTGAGGAAGGAACGTTAATATTCTTTTCTTCTTCTCCCTCATCTTCCTTTGCAGGTAGCATACAAACAACTCGTTGAAGAACGTGGTTCTTCATCAACATCGTTCTTCCTCTTTTTCTTTTACCTTAGGTTATATGATTAATGATCTTCATTATTTCTTCTGTAGGAAGTCTGCAGTAACTCCCTGTAGAAGTGAAGAACGTGAGGTTCTTCATCCTCTTCTTCTTCCTCTTCTGGTGATCAGAAGACTCTGTTACAAACCGAGTATCGTTTCTCTTCACATATCTTCACCCAGATAATCATCAGGTAGGTTTTCTCAAGAAACGTAGCCCAAATTAATTTAAGATCCTTAATAAAATCATATGTTATCCATGCATATAGTTTCATCATGGTTTTAAATGTTTTCTATAAAATTTTGAAATAAGCGACCCTGACAAGTGCGCTAATTCTTGTTTTGACGCCCCTACCCAGAAGTCGTCAATTACATGTAATTAATAAATACCCACGTTTAAAATTTAATATCTATGTAACCATGAATCTAATATATTGCATGAGTATACCTGTGAAATCCTGCTATTTTTCCTGTCATGATCATGTACCTTTTTTTTTGAAATTTTATTATCTAAAAATTGGTAAATTCTTGAATTCACGACCTTGTCTAGGTCGTCTATTACAGAACTGACGCCCTGTGCCAGGGCGTGATTTTTGAATTAACGCCCCTGTCTGAGGCGCGTTTCATAAAAAAATTCCAGAAGTTAGAAATTTTGTTAAATTGGAATAAATAATGGACGACCACTGGAGTAGTCATCAGAGGGTATATAAACGCCCCTCGATAAGGCGTTAATTTTATTAAAAACGACTTTACCTAAGTCGCTATTTTTCTGCATTACTGTTTCCACTGATTACTGTCAACCGAGGGTTTTGTATGTATATACATAGATATTATCTGGCACTATATTTCCACTCCGTGAATATAGTCCCACGTTTCATGATGTTTTAACGTTACCCCCTTAACTCTCAGTGACATACAAGCTCTCCATTGGACATTCTGTTCCTTTGGACTAGCGAGTTAGTCATAGAGACCTCTGTAAGTCTCCTCGCATCCTTGGATTCCCTCAAGGCCGACTGAGCTGGTTGTACCATAAAAACCCATTACACTATTTTGCCATGTCACTCTAAAGAAACATGGTATACCGGCCCTCATGTTATGCAAAGTGTGTATCATGAGAATTCTCTTAATGGGATGAGGTTATCATGCCATTTAATGTTGTTCTTGTAAACCCCAATTCTATATTCAACATGATGTTCTTGTGGACCACAATTCTATATTAAGAATGAGGACGTCTTGCCATTGATGTGATGTTCATGTGGACCTCAATTCTATATAAAGAGTATCCATACTTGCTTGTTATGGTACCCAAGTTAGGGAACCAATTCCACCTAGTTTTATCTATAATCATGATTGTACCGTTATTATCGCCATTCTATGTCAAGTGTCATATTTTTGGACTCTACTCTATCCAAGTTTATCCTACATGTCTACAAGCTTTATTCTTGCAATTCCATATTGGCTATACACAAAAGTGGATGTTAAAATACATGATTAATGCCTGCGCATATAGGGCCCGATCTGGTCCTGGGAGGAGCACCCGAAAGTACTTGTGCCCATGGGAGTTGATTGATCACGGTATTGGCATTATACCGAAGTGCATGACTAGCTTGATTGAACATTCCACAAATCGTGTACTTGACTTGATATTACATGACTTGCGTGACCCGATAAAGGGTAATTTCATACTTGCGTGCTTGAATGTGATAGCCAAATTCCAACATGACATGATGAATACACTTGCTTGAATATCTTGATATCTTCTGATATAAGTTCTTGAAAGTTCATGACTAGTTCTCGTCGCTATCTTATTGTTATACACTCTCTCTATCTTGTCGTTTTATGCGAACATGCATAGCTATAGTGCATTCATGAAAGATGTAATTACTTAAACCCATTGCTAGTTCTTGAGATATAATTTCCTACTGAGCGTTCGCTCACTTAGTGTTTCCCTACTTTCCAGGTAAGTTCGACGATGAGGGAACTCAAACGGATGGGGAAAATCAAGAGTGAAAGAGATAGAGCTTCTTCCGTGTTATCTAGTCTTTTTCATATTTTCTCGAGTCAACCTTGTATTTTTCCTTTATTTTAGTTAGTACTTCAAAGGTTTGTAATAGACGTATTCTTATGAAGGAATAAAGGATTGGGTTATCTTTACTTTTGTGCATCTCTGATTTTGGTGTCGAATACACTAATACTCTGATTGACATGATTGATATAAACTCGTCACGCGTCTCCGGGTATCTTCCGCTCTCGGGACGTGACAGTTTTTGTGGTATCAGAGCCTAGGGTATTCAATTCCTAGGAAAATCCAAGTCCAAGGATAGGTTCAAACCTTTAACCAGTGAGATTGGGTAGAACCAAGGGTTAAAGTTAACATAAAAATGCTAGCTTCTAAATGAAATCACGTATTAATCTAGTTATTGTAATTGTAGGACGATGGCTGCCAAACGTGCTCAGTGGCGCAACATGCAGTGTACACTTCAAGGCATGACCCAGGTGCTGCAACAAGTAGCACAGGGAGGTGCACAACGAGCAGGGAGTCTCCACCAAGTCTTTAAAAACATGAACCCGCCTAAATTCATGGGTTCTACTGATCCGGACGACGCAGAGCACTGGATCAGGGAGACGGAACGTATATTCCGTGTTATGCAGTGCACGGAGCAAGATAAAGTCTTATTAGCTACCTTTCAGTTGGAAAGGGATGCCCGATGTTCGTGGGAATCAATAGAAGCTACTTTAAATCAAGACCAAGTTACTTGGGAAGAATTCGTTGAACATTTGAACGCTAAATATTTTTCGGACCGAGTTCAAGAGAAGAAAGCCGCTGAATTCGCCGCACTTAAGCAATGATCTTTATCGGTGGCGGAGTACGAGGCCCAATTTTCTAGATTATCTCGGTATGCTAAGCACTTAGTTAGCACCGAGAAGATGAAAGTTAGGAGGTTCCTAAATGGGCTCAGGCCCCAATATATCACACAGCTGGCGCCAATGGATATCCAGGTCTACTCGGAAATCGTGCGCCGAGCTCAGCTATTAGAAGACGCCACGGAACTATCTGATAGAATCCGTGGGAAGGACAAGAAAGAAGAAGTCACAAGTTCGGGTTCCTTTAAACCCAACTTCAAGAAGAGGCCTAGCAATGGAGGTACTTCCTCACAAGATCATAAGTTTAAGAAGACCAAGCCCTTCTCCATCACCACTACCCCATCAAATATAGTGCGCAAGCATTGTGACAAGGCGGGCCATAGAGCAGAAGAATGCTGGAGGAAACTAGGAGCATGTCTCCACTGTGGGAGTCGCGATCATCGAATTCCCGATTGCCCATTACTTAATGATCAAGCCGGGGACGGGAAGCGCCCAGTAACCAAGAATGCTCGTCTTCACGCAATTAAGGAGACCGAACAAGAAGAAGAAGGCGGACTAGTAGAAGGTACATTGAAAGTTTGTTCCAAGTCTGCATATGTCTTAATTGATACTGGTGCTTCACATTCAATTGTTTCCAAGAAGTTCGCTGATCCGTTACCCCTAGAACCGGAATGGATAAAATTAGTCTTGTATACTTCTCTAGGAAACGAGACTGATATTACACACCATTACCAGAACTGTGAAGTATTGGTTCATGGTAAGAATCTCCCTATTGATCTTATATGTTTAGATCTAAAGGAGTATGATGTCATACTAGGAGCGGATTGGTTATCTAAATATCAGGCAACAGTCGATTGCCGCAATAGCAAGGTTACTTTCGAGGAATTTCCAGAACTGATCTTTACTAGCCCCAAGAGGCGAAGCAAAACCCCTCTTATTTCGACTCTCCGAGCTAGCAAGCTCATCAGGAAAGGATGTGTATCTTTCCTTGCATTCGTCACGATTAAGGAGGCTAAGGAAACTAAGATAGAAGACATTCCAGTGGTACAAGAATTTCTGGACATATTTCCGGAAGATTTGCCTGGATTACCCCCCCCACAAAGAGAAGTGGCCTTCACCATCGATTTAGTTCCTGGTGCGGGTCCAGTTTCTAAGGCACCGTATAGAATGTCACCTACTGAACTCAAGGAGTTAAAGGAGCAATTGATGGAACTCATTAAGAAAGGATTCATAAGACCAAGTACTTCCCCATGGGGAGCGCCTGTATTATTTGTAAAGAAGAAAGATGGATCCATGAGGTTATGCATCGACTATCGACAGTTGAATCATCTCACTATCAAGAACAAGTATCCACTGCCGAGAATCGATGAGTTGTTTGATCAAATTTCAGGATCCAAGTACTTTTCCAAAATTGATCTTAGGTCGGGATATCATCAGTTAAGAATCAAGGATGAGGACATTCATAAGATTGCATTCAGAAGCAAGTACGGCCATTATGAATTTGTTGTTATGCCTTTCGGACTAACGAATGCCCCTGCTGCCTTTATGCAGTTAATGAATAGTATATTCAGGCCTTATTTGGATCAATTCGTGGTGATTTTTATTGATGATATATTGATTTATTCCAAGACCAAGGAAGAGCATGAGGAGCATTTAAGGATTGCATTACAAATATTGAGGGCAAACCAATTATATGCAAAACTCAGCAAGTGTGAATTCTGGCTTGAGGAAGTGACTTTTCTCAGACATGTTATATCAAAGGATGGCTTATCAGTAGATCCATCAAAAGTTGAAGCTGTAAGAAATTGGGAAAGACCGACCAATGCTGGCGAGATCCGAAGTTTCTTAGGTCTTGCGGGCTATTACCGGCGATTCATCAAAGATTTCTCTAAGATCGCCGTACCACTTACGAGGTTAACTCGTAAGGAGATCCGTTACGAATGGAGTGAGGAATGTGAAAGAAGCTTCCAAACTCTCAAGGATGATCTTACTACAGCTCCTGTCTTAGCTTTACCAATGGAAGGAGAGAAATTCGAGGTATACACTGATGCTTCTGGCATTGGCCTCGGATGTGTTCTAATGCAACAAGGAAAGGTTATAGCTTACTCTTCTCGTCAATTAAAGAAGCATGAAGAGAACTACCCTGTCCATGACTTAGAATTAGCCGTGGTAGTATTTGCACTAAAGATCTGGAGGCATTATCTATATGGAGTACAGTTTACTGTATACTCCGATCACAAGAGTCTCAAGTATCTTTTCTCTCAAAAGGAACTAAATATGAGGCAAAGGCGTTGGCTAGAATATCTTAAGGACTTCGACTTCAATATACAATATCATCCCGGAAAGGGTAACCATGTAGTAGATGCCCTTAGTCGAAAGCCGAGAGCACTGTTAGCCAATTGTATGATTCAAGAATGGAAATTGCTGGAGCAATTCTCTGAACTCAATATAAGCATGGACACAGACTTTCAATATGTCATATTATCTCATATAAGCATTCATCTAGACCTATTATCTGAAATACGAGCGCTTCAAGATAATGACCCTGTAGATCGTGATAAATCCACACATGAAGAAGAAATTTAAATATGAGAAAGCATAACAAAAATAAGGGGGAGATGATATAATAATAAGGAAAAGAAGCACGTGGTGCTACTAAGGAGGGTGATCGCCAGAGGGGTTACCTCAAGAAGAAACAAAGTAGATCGCGAATACCTGGTGGAAAATAGAGCGCGGGATGGATTGTGAATTCCTCCTCCTCCTTCAACCGGCCGGCCGATGAAGGGGGTTTTTCTTTATTGATTACCCTTGCAAAAGAAGACAATAAAACAAGCAGTGGATCAGCCAAGTGCACGTAGTATCAACTCTCAAATAGAAAATATGATGAAAAGGATAAAAACATGCGCACCTCTTTTTTTGTTGTTTTTAAAACCCCTAAGAAGAATTAGGGAGGGAGGAGATGTGTGATAAAACTAATGCAAACGTAAAAGAAAAGAAAAACACAGTGGACGTGATGAAGCTAATGTAAAAAAAAGAAGAAAACGACACAGTGATGATGAAGCTAATGTAAAAAAGAAGAAAACGACACAGTGATGATGAACGATGGATGAAGACGAAGCAACACAAATAGAATAAATGAAAAAAAACCCTGCTGTCCCTGACGACAGTAAAGGGAAACAAGATGGACGCGGTTGATCGGAAGCAGAGGAAGCAGAGCCCTTTCTAAACGATCGCACAGGAGGAAGATGAAGCTCTGTAACTCTGAACTCGTAACCCGTAAACCTGTGAACTCTCTGACCTGTCAACCTCTGTCTAGATTGACCAGAACATCCTTTTATAGGATTTCAATCGAAGATACGCTTAAATTTGGGAAGATATGGATAGGCAATGTTCAAAGAAGGTAGGACTCTAACTCCAATTCGAGCAAGGAGACCATTGGAGGCAGGGAACTACTCAGGAAAGGCATACTCAAACACGACACCGAAGGATAAAACACGACCTTCAGAAGGGCGTCAAATCACAAATTGACGACCTACATCAAGACGCTACTCAAAACACGACCACTATCAAGGGCGTCACTTCTTGGATTTAATTTTGGCAATAAAACTTACTTCATTTGAAAATTATGAGAAAACGCCTGAGATGAAGGTGTTAATTGAAACCACGCCCTGAGGAAGGACGTTAATCAATAATTTGAACTTATTTTGAATTTATTTTAAAACCGGATAATACCAGGAATTGACGCCCTGACATTTGGTCGTCCTTTCTTTTAAACACGCCCTAGATAAGGTCGCTATTTAAAACACGCCCCTCTTCAGGTCGCGAATCACAAAAATGCAAGAACACACAAAAAAAAAGAAAAACTTCATATTATGAATGTATTGAAGTTCACTTTGGGGCGTCAACATAGTGACATGAGATTTGATCAATTTTGACGTGTCTACACCTGCCCCGCCTTGGCGTCTGCTTTGCAAGGGAGTGAGACGAAATGGAGCGAAAGTGCAACAAACGGAATGAAGTGGAGCGAACTGATAAGTAGATGCCAAGGTGTGATGTGACACGCCTCAGACACTAAGCATTGGAAATCTTTCCAAGATTCTGAGCGAAACAACTCCGAGTGATTCCAAGAAAGCATCGATTTGCTGGATAAAGGAGATTAAACTAAACAAGTAAAATGTGCGCATGGCACGATAAGGAGACACCATTGGAGAGCGGTTACCAGCCAATGTGGACGTGCTACAACCAAGGTGGATTTGTAGAAAAATAAAGGGAATTGAGACGGAGACCCAGCAAAGGGACATTTTTAAGGAACTAGCCTGAGCAGCTTCAAAGAGAATAAAGTACTCAATTTGGAATGGAATATCTCACGTCAACTCAATCAAGAGCGAGTGACCTTCATTACTGCCATAATATGAAGATTTTCAACATGAAGCTCAAAGTCCTACATGATGCATGCTGGGCTAAAAGGAAAGATAAAACAAACTAAAAGATAGAAAATAATCAAGGATAATATTGCTAAGTCATCTAGATTTGGTCAAGAATCCAGATCTCTGAGCTGACACTAAGCCGAAGCCCGTTTGTCCATGCATCAACTCAGAAAATGGAACCATCGTCCTAGACCTTTAACGACTCAACGGCCTATCCGTGTGATCAAGACTTTCCTGGAACTATCACTATTTTTGATGAAGGGGAACTCAAATTCCAGGTTTATCAGAACCACAAGGTCCCTGATATGCTATAATAGCGTAGATACCATATAGTTATAATGCTTACAAGAACAACATGATGTTACCTCATTAATTCGGACATCTCGAAACCTGCAATCTTCTGCACTCAAAAGTTCATTAGCCTTCAAAATTTCAATATAAATAATCCTCAATTCAAAGCATAACATGATCATAAGTGCTTAATAAAATAGAATTCCAACGAAATAATAGCACTTAAGTTCATCAGAGCAGGTAAGGAAGGAAATTCATAAATTCACAAATTCACGCCTGGACCAAACGTCGTCAAAACATGAAAGACGCCTTATAAAGAGGGCGTCAAAATGATAAACACGCCTTTCACTGAGGCGTTACATGCACCAAGAGTTCAAGAAGAAAATGACCCTGGAAAGGGCGTTACACAAAACACGACCTCCGTCAGGTCATCAATTCAACAATTGACGCCCTAACAGAAGGCGTTAATTAGGCACGAACTTCCGTTTCCGATTCGCGAACTAAACCCAGTCCTAATGGCAATCAACTTGCTAACTCCGAACAGCCTTAAGACTCCCCGGACTCCTATAAAGGGAAGGCAAATCCTCAAATCAATCAAAGCAACCTTCGGAGCTCTGTTCTTCTGCTACTTCTTCTGTCTGTTCTTTTGCAGACACCGCAATCGTCAGAACTTCTTCTGCAAATTGAAGATGGAGAGGGCGATTAAGAGGTCCAAGTCCTCCACTCCCAGGTTGACCGAGATTAACGGGCATATTAGCAGTAGAATTTCCATGAACCAGGTAGAGAGAAAATCCTTCTGTTCCTGTCTTCTCTTGTCTTTACTGAAACATTGTATGCTCTTCTGTATGCATATTCATTCTTCTTTCTGAATTGCTCTTCCTTTCTTTCTTCCACAGAACTTCCCAAATGTCCCAGGAGCAAGGAGATTCACAAAAATCAAGTGGCTCCCTCTCATACTCTCCAAATTTTCTTCAGATATGAGAGTCTATTTAACAAGATGGCATCTTCTGGGTCTAGTCACCCATGCCAAACATTATGATCAGATTCATCTTGATTGGGCTGCTATAGGGGCTCTTGTAGAGATATGGCATCCTTCCACCCATACCTTTCTTTTCTCTACTTTTGAAGCCACGATGTTATTAGAAGAATTGGAGATAATCTTAGGCTTAAAGAGAACGAAGCAAGGAGATGAGGAAAAGGTGGCCATCATGCCAAAACCAATTGCCTCTCATGAGCTATTAACAAGCTTGATATCTAGCCCCAACCTAGTGAATCAGATCAAAGCCACTAAAGGAATCAATCTTCTAAAGCTCGCCTCATGGGTGTACAAGAGAGCGGATCAAGCTAAAGAAGATGAAGAGATAGAGCGGGTAGCAAAGGCTTTCATGGTGTGCTTGGCAGGAGCACTCCTATTCCCATCCACGGAGGACTTTCTAGAAGAGGCCCAATTAAGCGCCATAGCGAGCTTATGGGAAGGAGATAGAGTGGGACCGGCGATTCTAGCCTATCTCTATAGTGGGCTTACCTCGGCGGCGATGGGAAGGCCCATCTACGGATGCATGCTAGCACTCTCTAGTTGGGTAGATTTCCACTTCAAGTTCGATCCATGTGATGAAGCCCAACAATCCTCGAGAATCTTCTCAAAAAGCCCACTCTCTTATATGACCGGTTCACTTGGGATAAGCAATAGAGTGACGAACCGGATTCCCCAAATCAAGAAGAGAGCGGAATGGAGAGAGCACCTCAAAGTAATGCCAAAGAATCTCTTCACTTGCGCCCCGGGAATACTCAAGACTCAAGAAATCCGTGCAAGATTTTCTCCCGGGACGGACCTTCGTCTCATAGGCGCTTCAGAATTCATTTTGTACAATTCATATCGGTGCCTCCTTCAACTCGGGCTCCCACGGCGAGTATTCGAGGACCCATCACACCTCCCTCCTATCAAGAGACGGGACCTTGGCAGCAACGAAGATGGTGAAGAATGCACAACTATTCAAGCTTTGTGGAAAATCAACAAGGCCCATCAACCTGTAGAGAGCTTGAATGAAGACAGAGATGAATGGAAATCTTATGTAATAGCCTTGAGAAAAATGAGGCCCAAAATGACTCATTAAGCATTGTAATCTTTTTCTTCCAATAACTCAATGATATTTCCTTTATTGAGCCATCTTACTGTGTTTCTGATCAACTCTTCCAACGTTCTGATTCTGTTGCAAATAACGACTCAAGCAACGCCGTGAATTCATAAAAGGATGCCTTCACCACAGGTCGTCTTCAACATTCCAGTTCACAATTTTGACGCCTTCACCAATGGGCGTTAACTGAAAAACGTCCTAATGCAAGGCGTTAATACGATTCATATTCCAAAATATATTCGTTAAGATTCCAAAAGTAACGCCTTCAGGACAGCCACGTTTCATATAAATAACGCCTCAATCGTAGTCGTTACTCAAAAACAGTAATGATTATTCCCATCAAATCAATCAATTGCCATTAAATGCGTCTGACGACGATTATCATTCCCCATGCAAACAAAAATAACGCCTTAAGAAATGTCATCAATTATTAAGAAACGCCTTTATGTCAGTCGTTGATTCCACAAGACGCGGCCTTCCTTAAGTCGTTAATTCTTTTTGACCATTCGACTTAACTTTCCCTCCTTTCTTCTTCTTCCTCCGTCCATTTCCCCTCTTTCTCTCTTTCTTCTGCAACCCTAACCGAGAACCCCCTCCCCTAATCTCTCTCATTCTCTCTCTCTATCTCTCTCCCTTCTACACCCTAGCCCTAAGCTATGGCCGGCGGAGGCTTGAAGCGGCATAGGGTGGCTGCCCCAGAAGTTGTGGACTTGGGCGATGACGCCCACGGCGAGGAGGACGACGCAGTGGCGGCGGTTGAAGACGCACCGGCGGTGGCGGCCGGCGGCGAAGCTGAAGAAGGCCAAGAGGCCAACGAAGGAGGTGAAGAAGACGAAGGTAGTGGAGACGAACAGGGAGGAAATGAAGAGGGCGAGGGGGAAGAAGAAGGAGAAGATAAGGACGGCGATGAGCCGCCGCCCACGGCGGCGACCGGTCCTCGCCCCGGCCAACTCCGACGACCACGCCAACCACGGCCTCAGCCACAGGAACCTAAGCACAAGAAGGTAGACCCCTGACCCTAATTCCATTTTTTTTATTTTAATTCCATTTTTATGCAATTTCCATAGCCCTCGGGTATAAACCCTGCAACCCAGAAAGAAGACGCCCTCAGGGGCGTCACGTTTCAAACATGACACGCCCAACCCAAGGGCGTTAATTAAATTATTTTCCTGAAGAATAATTAACCCCATGAGAACACGCCCTAAAGCATGTCGCCCATTTAAATTCATATCATGCTGTTAATTTATATCAATTCCATGCTTTAATTATTTCAAATATTTTTCCATGAATTTGTTTCGCATGCCATTATTTTTATTTTATTTTCTGAAAAACTTGAAAACAACGCCTCCCATCGGGGCGTTAATTCAACAACAGACGACCAAACCAGAGGTCGTCCATTCATTAATTCCTGATTAATTAACGAACCCATTTTGGAAAATGCCCCACCCAAGGGCGTGACTTGAAATATTTTTTAGGAATTCAGAAATTAACCATAGAACCACGCCCAACACAGAGGCGTTGCTTAGATGAACAGCGACCTAGGATAGGTCGCAAATTCAAAGCACACTGAGAATCACGCCCTCCTCAGGGGCGCTAATTCAACAAACCACGACCTGAGGATGGTCGTTAATTAAAATCAAACACCAATATAATCCAAGGCAATCAAAATGAGATTCAGCATGAATAATCAACATAATTAAGTGAAAATTCTTTTCTTTACATGCAGGGATTGATGAGGACACGGATCTCCTGGGTTATGGTCCGGGCAGCATACTACGGCCTCCCCGAGTTTCAGAGAGCGAGGGTAGATGCCATGGGGTTTGGGGCTTTCCTTAGCATAGAGCCAGTTAGGCCAGACCTACCACTTATCCAGGTTCTACGGGAGAGATGGGACAGGACTAGCCGGGCATTCTTGATGCCATGGGGGCACATGATTTCCACCCTAGAGGATGTGGCTAGGATCACCGGGTTGAGGGTAGACGGTGAGGCTGTGAGCGGGATCACCTACCCTGACTACACTGAGTTTGCCCAGAGGCTGCTAGGGCTAGAGATGGTCTACGAGACACCCAGCGAGTGTAGGACTATCTTCCGCACCGACCTTACTACAGTGATGGGCTTAGGGAATGCTAGGCACAGGTCCGGGGAGACCTTAGAGCAGTTTTCGCAGAGGTTGATAGACGGGGCTAGGGCAGTCTACTGCCAGGACCCGGCCGACAGAGAGAGAGCAGACCGAGACCTGAGGAGGTTCCTGCTGCTGCTACTGGGGAGGCTATTGCTCGGGACGAAGGGCGACGTCATCAACTGCCGATTCCTAGGGATACTCAAGGACTTGGAGGCAGTTGGCAGCTACGCCTGGGGAGCGGCGCTGCTGGCGCACATGATGGCCGACTTGTCCACCGGGACAGGTCGAGAGACGATCGTCAGTGGCTTCTCACCTTTTCTTCAGGTATGCGTTTTTCATTTTTCTTTTCTTTTATTTTTATCATGCTGGTGAATGCTTCACTAATATGATGCATGGATGCAGGTTTGGAGCCATCTATACATGCCGATGGGGCGCGCTGACCCACGGCCTGGAGGTGAGGGAGCTTTCCCTCTAGCACGGCGCTGGCTGCCGATAGTGTTTGGAGCCCCACTCAGCTACGAGTTGTGGGTACTGCGGAGAGAGTTCCGCGACTTCCCTCCCTCGCTGGTATGAATGAATGTTATGCATCTTTTTTTTGCATTTATTTTGAATTTATTATGATGATGATGAAATGATGACATGTATGTTTATGAATGCAGGTTCAGTGGAGACCCTATGAGGGGATGACGGACGAGGGCCAGCCGTGGGTCGTAGCGGGCCGTCCTCGTTTTGAGCGTGAGCTTTGGGTTCACTGCCTGAGCGAGATCGAGCCGTTACGGCTTAGGTTGGTGATGAGGACACTAGGCCTTCACCAGGAGTGGGTAGAGGTAGGCGAGCCGCGGGACATCGGGAAGAAGACGCGCGGTCGTACGAAGGCGACCGACTGGAGGGTGCGGTTCGAGGAGCAGTACGCCGACTGGCAGCGAGGCGGGACCAGAGTCACCTCCCGGGTGACTGACAGCTCCGAGTACCTCCGGCGTTACTGGGAGGTTTATGCCGGCCGACCCCAAATGAGGGTCTTAGGGGTATGTATGAATGCAATTATTTCTAAATTAAATGCAAATACTTTCTATCATGTGACTAATATGTAATGAATGCAGGATGCGCGGGACATAGCGGCGATGGATGCCCAGGCCCACCTACACAGCCTGGAGGACCAGCTGGCTGCCACACGGGCTGACCTAGAGACCCTGGTGAGTGTTTAAATTATTCCTATATGCACATGTATATCTCTTTTTTTTTGTTGAGTTATTGATGATTAGCCACTGACGATCTCAATGAATGCAGCGCGCCCAGCAGGGAGCAGTGAGGAGAGACCCAGGAGAGGCCTCCAGCTCGAGGGGGCCCAGTGCAGAGGTGACTGCACTGGCAGGGCAGCTAGCTGGAGCGATCGCACGAGCCGAGGCAGTAGAACGTGATCTCGCTTCACGGGTAAATTCCAAAACACAGATCCATTTAAATATTGATTATATAATTTGTGCACTGATGAAATTCATTTTACAGACTGAGGAGCTTCGAGCCGCTCTTACCTGCGTTGATGAGGGCTTCCGTGCGACGAGCACACAGGTGAGTGGTTCAATCATATATTGCTTGAATTGAATCATTGCATTAATTGTGGAATTAATGATTTGCTTACCTATTTGTAGACGACTCAGCTTCAGGCGGTATGTACCGAGTTGGCGATCTGTGATCAGCGGATCTCAGAGCTTGAGAGGTCCCTGAGGCGACGAGAGGAGCTTCCTCAGGACGTGGCCGAGCTGCGGGTGGCTCTTGAGCTGGAGCGACGGGAGCGTGCCCGTGAGCGCGAGGAGCGTGCTCGTGAGCGAGAGGAGTACTAGGCGGAGCGTGCCCGATACCAGGAGCAGGTAGCAGCACGCGAGCGAGAGCTGGCAGACTCGAGGACCCAGTTGATCCTTTCTCAGGAGCGGCTATGAGTGTCTGAGGAGCGTCTCCAGCAAGGGCGCGAGCGAGCACGAGCTGCGGGATAGTCCTTCACCAGCTCCACTTTTGTGGCGGGCTCTTCCCTCCGAGAGAGGAGCGAGGCAGGGGGTCAGGTTCGGATTCCAGCTTCTTCACGGGGGCCCATGCCTCCTCCACCAGCACCAGCTCGGGACGACAAGGAGGAGGTTGAGAGTAGGAGAGAGGAGGGTGGAGGCGAGAGCTGAGGGACTTACTTGTACTCCTCCACCCTCACACTTGTACATGATAGACATTCATGATGTATATATATATATGATTGAGATTTCTTTGTTACCTGAGCACTTTGTGTAGTTGTGGTCTTGTGTTTGTGTACTTTCCTCTTTCCACGTTCTTCGTGTTTGCTTTACTGTGCCCTGTTTCTGCAACTGTAATCCACACTTTGAATAAACAAGTTAATTTATCTGTTCGACTTGGCCCCTTGCTCAATAAGCAAGGGGTAGTAATATTTTGACCTTAATGATGGGTCAAGGGGCCAAGCCTTTGATCAAATAAGGCAAAATAAAATAACTGATAGCGGGGAGATGCATCATGCAAGCACGCATATGCAAACCATAAATAAAAGATGCCCATGCAGCATACATCGTGAAGAAATGTGTTTTTTTTCTTTTTTCACTCATTTATATTTTTTTTGTTATTTTTCTTGAAAAACGCGCCTTAGAGTAGGTCGTGGTTCGCATAAAGACGCCCCAGAAGACGACGTGAATTTGAAAAGGAAATCTGATTTTTGAGAAAGTAACGACCTGCTCAGAGACGTTTATTCTGAAAGAGACGACCTAATCTAGGACATTAATTCTATAAAAAGCGCCTTAGCCGAAGGCGTTAATTGAATTATTCTGCGAAAAAGGGTTGACAAGGCTATCAAGACCACGGGTCCTACACGGTCACCATTTAAAATTCATTAACCTTTCTTGAGTAATTAAAAGGGAGTGGACGTGGTCATAGTTGACTTGTATTCGAGATTTCGCACAGTGCAATTTCTTTAGTCCGTCTTGACCATCCTGCCAGTTCGTGACTTACCACATAGAAAGGATGGAAGAAAATATGAGGGAAGCCCATAAGGGATTCTGAGGTGCTCAAGGTAAAGTTACCTCCCCTACCCTATGCCTGTTGGGGTTCGGTCTTTGGCGTAGGGAAATTTGTTGCCTTTTGCCCCTTTTATATTACACGCATACGCCCAAGGTTTTCCTTGCGGGGACTTTACCCTCTTGACATGCTTTTCTTTTCACAACTTGACTTTCACTTCGGAATTGATTTGCATTGATGAAAATAAACCTAATTGTACTCGGACTTTTATGGCATTTGCTCCCTTTTGGGCCCTGACTTCCACCTACTAGGGCGGCGGATAGGCTTGGCGGGTCTACCCCGAGGTCTCCCTTCCTCCCTTATGGGCCGAAGAAGAAAAGAGCGGGTATTGTCTTTCACTTTTACTCAGGTTTCGACTTCCCATCGGATTTTGCACTGCTTGAGTTCAAGAATAAAGTGTGTAGTGTGTGCGGGAGTCAACCCCCTTTTAAGTTAGCAAGATTGATGAATGAATTCTGAATTTTGACCTTTCGGACCTTGATCCTTCGTGTGCCATGGCACCAATTTTGATCTCTTCTATTTTTTTTTGTTTGCTTTTTGGAATTTCTATTTCTTTTGGTTTTTGGAAATATTCCACTTTGTTTTGGATTTTTGAAACAATTTTCATTTTGTTTGGATTTTAAATCAAGGGTAGTATTTCTTAAGATACAAACCATTCCAAGGGTGAGTTAACTCTTCTCCTTCAGCATTAATCAATTTATAAGCATTGCCTGGAAAAACATCTTTTATAACAAACGGTCCTTCCCAATTGGGTTGAAGTTTTGAGCGAGGGCCACCCGGCTTTACGAAAATCCTCTTAATTACCATCTCACCGATTTTGAATTTTCTCTCAATTACTTTCTTTTGATAAAAAAGCGAGAGCCTGTTTTGATAAACGCGCGCATGCTCAGCGGTGACCAGACGCTTCTCATCTAGGAGTTCCAATTGGGCAAGGAGTGAATCACGACGTTCATCAATAGAAAATTCCTTATCCAATTGTACTCGTAGAGAGGGAATGAGAATCTCATAAGGGACTACCGCCTCCATTCCATAAGTAAGGGCGAAAGGGGTTTGCCTAGTGGGGGTACGAATGGAAGTTCGATAGGCCCAGAGAGCTTCAACTAGCTTGTCTGGCCAGTCCAAAAATTTATTAGCCTCACACGTCTTTTTGATAATTTTTATCAGAGTTTTGTTAGTTGCCTCTGCTTGGCCATTGCCCTGCGGATAATAGGGAGAAGAATGATGCAATGCAATGTTATACCTGTTGCAGAGATCCTTGATTTCTTGAGAGATAAATTGGGGTCCATTGTCGGTGACGATGGTGCTTGGGATGCCGAACCTCGTGATGATGTTCTTCATTATAAACTTGCAGACGGTTGACGCTTTGATCTCCACGTAAGCTTCTGCTTCTGCCCACTTGGTGAAGTACTCCGTTGCCGTGAGGATGAACGATTTTTGCTTGGTCAGGAGATTTGAATCACCAAGAGGTCCAATGATATCAAAAGCCCACATGGAGAAAGGCCATGGGGAGGATGTAGGATGGAGTGAAGAAGCAGGAGAATGAATCTTGTCGGCGTGCAGTTGGCACTTAACACACCTTCGAACATAGATGGAACAATCCTCTTCTAGAGTTGGCCAATAGAAACCTAGCCTAAGAATCTTCTTAGCTAGCATCTGGCTATTCACATGACCACCACACACTCCAGAATGCGCCTCTTCCACAACTTTCCATGATTCATCATCGTCGAGGCATCTTAATAAAACACCAGTGAGCCCTCTCCTATAGAGCACACCTCCAATCAAAAAATAACGCTGAGCCACCCTTCTAATTGCTTTCTTTTCTTCTGCGGTGGCTTCCTCGGGATAGGACAGATCATTGCAATATCTGGCAATCTCATAATACCAAGGCTTCTCTTCGTCAGCCAATTCTTCTTCCCAGTCTAAAAGCATGACCTCTTTGCCTTTAAGAGATTCCTTCTGCTTGTCCTTCTCAAGCACCTTATCCCTAATATCGAGGAATGCACGATCCTTGATAGCTGGCGTGTCACGCTGATGAATCAGGGGAACATGAAAATCACGCTCAGGAGGGAAGACTAAAGCATAGGCCAAAGAAGCAAGAGTGTCAGCTAGGATATTCTGACTACGAGGAACATGGACGAAAATTAATTTGGTGAAGAGTTTGGCATAAGCTGAAGCAAGTTCCTAGTAGGGTTTGAGCTTAGGATTGATAGTGCGGCATTTGACCAACACCTGGCGCAGAATGAGCTGACTGTCACCTACAATCCTCAAATGGGTGACACCATATCGATGAGCGGTTTGAAGACCGGCCAAAAGAGCTTCATACTCAGCTATATTATTGGTGGCGGGAAAAGTGAGCCGAGCAGCAAATGGGATGGTGACCCCTTCTGGTGTTAAAAGAACCATGCCGATCCCTCTTCCTTGGGAATTTAGAGCTCCATCAAAATGTAATGTCCACATAGGATCGTGGGGTTGATTAATGGACATTAGTTCTTCATCTGGAAACTCCGAATTGATGGGATCAAAACGAGGTAGAGGGTGGTGAGCAAGATGTTCGGCAATGGCGTAACCTTTGATAGCTTTCTGTTGAATGTAAGTGTTTCACCTCATTGCTCGCATGAATCCGATTAAATTCCTCTTGGTTGGAAAAAGGAGTTAATCTGTCAGTGAAACACTTTCCTAGGGGCCCCTCTGATCATGCCCCCCTTTTGCTCTCGACAAGCTCTGTCAGGTCAACCCCGGGGAGGTTTATTTACCAACATATGTGGCACACTCATCCTGAATTTCTAGATTTTGTAAAGATTCAGTGGAATAAAGTCATTCAGACTGATGTTCATCCTTTTCATGCTCTTCAAAGTAAATTGAAAAGTTTAAGGCTTCATCTAAAAAGCTGGAACAAAGATATTTTTGGCAACATTCACAAGCTTAAAGAAGATACTAATCATGTTGTGGAAAGAGCTCAGGCTTACTATGATGAAAACCCTACTGCTGAGAATAGAGCCACACTTAACAAAGTAAATGCAGAGATGAAGATGTTATTGTCTAGGGAGGAGATATATTGGTATCAAAAATCTAGAATTCAATGGTTGCAGTCCGGAGACAGAAATACACAGTTTTTTCACCATTATACTAAAGTCAAACAGTAGAGGAATTTTATCCAAAAGCTTAAGGTGAATAACATATGGGTGGAAGATCAAGCCTCTTTACTTAACGGGGCAGCTGATTACTTTAAGTCTTTGCTTGCTTCAGAAGAACACATTCTAGATGAAAAGTTATTCTCAATAATTCCTTCTCTAGTTACTGATGATCAGAACACCTCATTGTGCTCAACTCCTTCTGCTGATGAGATCAAGAATGCGGTTTTCTCACTGTCAGGAAACAGTTCTCCAGGCCCAGATGGCTTCACAGGATGATTCTTTACCTTTTGTTGGAAAATTGTCTGCTTGGATGTGATTAAAGCTGTTCAGAGTTTTTTCCATGGATGGGGTCTTCCGCAGGGGATCACCTCCTCTATTATATGCCTGATTCCTAAGGTCAAGAATCTATCTTCATTTGCAGATTTTAGGCCTATAAGTCTATGCAACTTTGTTTATAAAATAGTGTCTAAAATACTGAGTGACCGGCTGAGGCATGTCCTTCCTATGATAATCTCAAGTGAGCAAAGTGGGTTCATCACTGGAAGACTGATAACTGATAATTTCCTTCTGGCCAGGGAGCTTTTTATGGAGTTAGACAGGCCGGTTAGAGGGCATAATATGTTAATTAAACTTGACATGGCCAAAGCCTATGACCGCATTGAATGGTATTTTCTTCTCCATACAATGAGAAAATTTGGTTTTTCTAACAGGTTTGTGTCCCTCATAGCTCAACTTTTGATGAATTGTTGGTTCTCTATATCCTTGAATGGACAGATTCATGGTTATTTTAAGTCATCTAGAGGGGTTCGACAAGGAGATCCTCTAGCACCTGCATTGTTCATCTTAGTAGAGGAAGTATTGAGTAGAGGGTTAAGTTTCTTATTTTCTTCTGGTAAATGCAAATTTTATCACCTGCCTCGAGGTTCGCCTCAGTTATCCCACATCCTTTATGCTGATGATTCAATTATCTTTCTGAATGGGAGCATCCCCTCAGATAAGCAGCTATTGTCTTTCCTTGGAAAATATGAAATGTCCTCTGGACAAAGAATAAATGCTTCCAAAAGCTGCTTTATTGTTGGAAAAGGAATGCTAGCCTCATCTATAAACAGATTAAACAGTTGTCTGGGTATCAGCACAGAACAAATACAATCACTTACTTGGGGATTCCTTTGTTTAAAGGAAAAACTAAGGTCACTTATTTCAAATATCTTATTGATAAAATGAACAACAAACTAGCAGGTTGGCAGAGTAAATTTTTATCTCAGGCTGGCAGAGTTGTTCTCATTCGTACTGTGCTGTCATCATTGGCAATATACTCAGCTAGTGCAGTTTCAATTCCTTGCACCATCCAGAGACAGATTGAAAAATTGTGTGCCAATTTTTTTTGGCAAGGGATTGACACTTCTCACAGGAAGCATTGGGTTTCATGGGACAGAATTTGTAATCCTATTATCAATGGAGGCCTGGGCATTAGAAGTATTGCTGATATTCAGTTCTGCTGCCAAGTAAAACTCCTGTGGCTTTCTATATTCAGTGACTCTCTGTGGGCTCGGTTTGTTAGATGCAAATATTTGCAAGGCTGTCATATTTCTGACTGCACCTCCCCATATCCAGCAGGAATTAGAACTAGAGATTTTGTAAAAGCTAAAACTACTCTTCTATCTGGCTTTCGGATGATCATAAAAGATGGTTCATCTATAAACTTCTTTAAAGATACCTGGTACAAAGATAAAGCCTTAACTGAACATGCTTCTTCTCAATCTTCAATCGAGGATTATTCGGCAAGAGCTGTATTAACAGATGAACAACACAATGCTTGGAATCTTATAACTGATCAGCAGACCCGAAGGGATCTTCAGAATATTACTTTACAGAATGGCAGAGATATTCCCATCTGGTCATTATCTAATTCTGGAAAATTTAGCATCAAATCTACTTACAGATATATAAAGGGGCAAACAACTCAACATGACAGCTCAGGATTTAGCAAGCTACTGAATATCAAATTTCCTCCAAGGGCAGCTTTATTTTGCTGGAAGCTCATACAGCAGGCGGTTCCCACTGATAGTAGAGTACAATCATGTGGTGTACAGATGGCATCTTGCTGCTCCTGTTGTCAACTTAATAGGAATAATGAAGATGATGACCACATATTCCTGAAAAGTGAACCTGCTGCCTTCCTATGGAATAAGTTTGGACCCCTCTTACTAGACTTAAAACCTTCATCTAATTTCCGACTATGGCTAAAGCAATTCATTTCAGAAATTCAAATTACTTCTCCTAAAGGCTTTATATCTCTTATGATGGTGATTTTGATAACTTGGGAGATTTGGAAATATAGATGCTTGGTCAGGTATGAAGGAATTTCTTCCAATATTTTAAGGGTGGCTGATATCATCCTTTTGGAGATTAAACAAACTGTGCAGCAGTCCCATTTCAGAAAAGGCATTAGTCATAGTCAATGGAAATTGATTTATGAATTTGGTATTGAAGTTAACACCAAACAGCCGGCATTTAAGATCATTAAATGGATGCCTCCTTCTGTTAACTATTCTCTAAATATTGATGGGGCTTGCAAGGGCAATCCAGGCCCGGCTGGAGGGGGTGGCTGCATAAGAAATTCTTATGGCCAAGTTCAGTTAAGTTTCTCCTATTTTTATGGGAATGGCACAAATATGCTTGTTGAAGGAAGAGCTCTATTGGATGGATTACGTCTAGCCAGCCAGCATTCTATCCCTCTATCAATCATCTATACAGATTCTATGGTTATGGTTGATATGCTAACCAATAAGAAAGATCCTCCTTGGTCCCTTCTTCCATGGTGGGCAGATATTCAAGAAGATTTTCAGTCATGTGGCTGCCCCATCTCTCACACCTATAGAGAGATTAATCAGGTTGCGGATGCCCTTGCCAACCATGCAATACTCATTGGCTGCAACAAGGAGTTCTATTCTTTCAAAGATTTGCCCATACTTGCTAAAGCTTATGTTTTGGCGGATGCATCTTCTGTTCCCAACTTTCGTAGAATTTTTGTATAGTCTTTTGTCATACTCATTGTACTAGAGACTTGGTCTCTTCGGTCTCTATTGATATGTACAGATTCTACACAAAAAGAGAAGTAATAAAATCATCATTTAGTGGTTTGCTTGGTGGAGTGAGAACATTCCCTTCCTCTGGAATGGGGGTGCACTCTGCCTTCGGCCACTAGATGACTTTGTGATTGAGAAAAAAAAAAAGGTGAACCTCGTGAGCTAGGAAATAGTGCTTTAACTTCTGAACTACCCAGACTAAAGCAGCGCAAGTTTTCTCCATGGCTGAATACCTCTGTTCACAGGGGTTAAGAAGTTTAGACAAATAGTATGCTGCCCTCTCCTTACCTTCTTCGTCTACTTGAGCTAAGACAGCACCTACAGAGTCATCCAGGACGGAGACATAGAGAACGAGTGGTTTGCCTGGAATCGGCGGCCTCAGGACAGGAGGATTGGCCAAATAATCCTTCAATCCGTCAAAGGCTGCCTGACACTTGTCATCCCAATTAAACTTGACTCCCGGCTTAGTAAGCTCGTAAAACGGCCTACATCTTTGTGAATGCTGGGAGACGAAGCGGTGAATGAATTGCAACCTCCCGATTAATCCTCGAACTTCCTTCAAATTCTTGGGAGGAGGCATATCTCTAATGGCCCTTGCCTTGTTGGGATCAACTTCAATTCCCCTCTTGCTAACAATGAAACCAAGTAACTTCCCTGAAGAAACACCAAACACGCACTTCTTGGGGTTCATCTTCAACTGATACTCTCGTGATCTTTGCAAGACCTTAGCTAGAACCCCAGGATATTCAATCCTTGTCCTTGATTTCACAACCAGGTCGTCCACATACACCTCGATATAGATATGAATCATGTCGTGAAAAATCGCCATCATAGCCCTCTGATAGGTGGCTCCAGCATTCTTAAGTCCAAAAGGCATGACCACATAACAATAAGTACCCCATGGTGTAGTGAATGATGTTTTCTCTTGATCCTCTTCAGCCAGACGAATTTGATTGTAACCTGAGAAGCCATCCATGAACGAGAGAGTCCCAAATCTTGCCGTGTTATCAATCAAAACATCAATATGAGGGAGGGGGAAGTCATCTTTAGGACACGCACGGTTGAGATCCCGGAAGTCTATGCAAATCTGAACTTTTTCATCTTTCTTCATAACCGGGACGATGTTAGCCACCCAATTGGGATAGAGGGCAACTCTAACAAATCTAGCCTTATGGAGCTTGTCGACCTCTTCTTTCATCTTTAAAGCCATATTAGGGTGGAAACGCCTCAACCGTTGCTTGACCGGCACAGACCCTGGCTTAAGTGTAAGGCGATGTTCAACGAGCGCAGGGTCTAATCCAGGCATATCTTCATAACTCCATGCGAACGTGTCCTTGTATTCTTGCAGGACCAAGATGAGCGCCTCCTCTTCGGAGGGCGGTAAATTCTTGCTTATGAGGATAATCATAGGGTCTTCCTCGGTACCCAAATTAATTTCTTTGGTAGGCTCTTCTACAGAGGCTGACGGTTCATCAAATCGTCTTATGTCACTAGCAAAAGCATCAGCCTCGTCCTCATATTCTTCATAACTTTCATCCCCCTTTTCAATAGGGTCTTCGTCATTCATAATTTCATAGACACCCAAACCCTCATAAGAAACAACATCATCCTCATATTCCAGCTCTGGCAGGATGATTGGATTTTCTATAAATTCAGGAAGGGCTAAACAAGCCTGGCATCTGATAGCTAACTCCAACAGAAACCTACGAGGAATCTGCTTACCCTTGGGTTTCTTATAAGAATCTACCCCATGAATTTTATTAGAAGAAGAAGAACAACTAGCTTGACTAGAAAAATAAAAATAAGGAGGTGAAAAAGTGGATACAGGAGGTAACACAGAGGAAGTCCCCTCACCAGAGGGGGAGAAAAGATTTAGCAATGAATCTTGAAGGAGCGGCCCCTGGGTCGGGACGCACTCAGAAGAGAAATAGGAGGTCTCCTCAACAGAAATGGAGGATTGGAAATTTGGGAATTTGGCATTTTTTTTCATTTTTGTCTTTTTCTTCATTTTTATTTTTTGTTTCAAGAAGAAAGCAGTGTGAAGGGAGGATAGCAGGAGGAGTGGAAATTGCCAGATCAGAGAAAGATTGAATCAGTGATGGCCCGCGCGGGGGCGTGATGGAGAGTTTAGAAAATCGCTCGAGGAGCGAAGAAGGAATTATGAGAGAAACTTGGATTGAATCTGGAGATAAATTGATTATAATCGGAGGTGGTCTTGGCACGCGACCAAACCGATGAGAATATAGAGAAGCAAGCACAGATGGATACATGGAAGTGAGAGAAAAGAGGCCGGCCCACAGCCTGTCCACGGTGAAGCCTTCTTCAAACGGAACATCTGGCTCTCCAGTATCAGTGTAGTCACTCAGTAGCTGCCTCTTATCTGTAATTGCAGCTGGCATCTCAATTAATTCATGAATAAGTGGCGGCCATTCCGGGTCAGTCGGCATGAAAAGGCGACTCAAAGAAATAGTAATATCCTGCATATCGAACCACCTGTACCAGTCACATTCTGGATCATCCATTTTTCTTCTTTTGTCAGGCCTTAAGGACTCCAGGGCTTTGTATGTGGCCAACGGGGCCATATGACGAGCAAACTGTCTAGCATGAACATCCTGACAGTCTAATATGGAAGTGATTATGGTAGTTTGCTCATTATTTTGAAAGCCACCCGTGACAAAATGTGTCTTTAATGTCCAAGTGAGCGGTAGGCGATCTGTTTTTAATGCAGATGTCATAAATGCCCATGGTTCATCTTTGTTTTTGCCTGGCCCTTTGTAACATAGGCCACCTCGTGTAATCAGCTTTTGAGGTTTAACAGGCCTAATCCTGCCTTGACAGTTGGCACCCAGACCTTTGTCATTTTGATACCCCATTTTCATTAAGATGTTCCAGCCAGAGGTGTTCGTCATTGTTTTCTTCTTTTTCCCCTTGGGAGGCAGGGGTGTCATAGCAACCGTTGTGACTTTTTCTGGCATTGGTCGTGGACAAGGGACGTCCAGCACAGATAATAGTGGCTTGTTGGCCGGCCACATGGATGGAACTGATGAAGCCACATGAATATCCTCCTCTGGCAGAATCGGCATACTGGTAACTTTAATAATGTGGCCCTTGTGTGGGAATTTAAGGCATTGGTGATTTGTGGAGGGCACCGCATCGAGTTGCTGAATGTAGGGGCGTCCCAGAATGCCATTAAATGTCGGGTCCATATCCAGAATGTGAAAATCTGCTGTGATGGCGACAGGACCCAAACTTACTTTTAACGTAATCATGCTATAGGAGGTTTCTTCGTGTTATCATATGCAGTGACTGTGATAGTGGACGGCCGAATTTGGCTTTCCGGAATGCCACACAACTTCAAGGTGCTAGGTGGCAAGACATTGATGGATGCCCCAGTGTCCACCAGACATTGCTTAACAGCCACCTTATTAATGTCAACTGTGATGCATAGAGCGTACTTTCTTGCTGGGAGTGGCGCCAGTTCATATTCATGGAAAGTAATTGCCGGCTGACTGCTAGCGGGCGTTAAAACCGTGACTATCTGCTCAACTGGAATGTCCTCATTGACCATCACCTTTTGCAGATATTCTTTCAAAGCTACCTGATGAGTGGTGGACCTTTTAATTAGTTCCAGGATTGAAATCCTTGCTGGTGTTTGGTCCAAGTGCTTTAGCAAATCATACTAAGTCCCTGGCACTGACTCTTGTTCTTGTTCTTGCTCTTGCGGCCCCTGCGCGGGCTCTAGCTCTCTCTGTGGAAAAATACGGTGGAACATCCGTCCACTGCGGAGCGGCACCACGCCTTGACGTGCCTCTGTCGGGGCAAGTGTGGGAGGAGGATTAGAAGAAGAAGAAGATGTACTGGTGTTAAGAAGTGGTGGAGTGGGAGTTCCCGCAGAGGGAATCCCCGTAGGGGGTGTTGGTGCCCTGGTAGGAGGCGTAGGAGTAGAAAGGGATACCCGAATGCGGGGGGAATTGGTGGGGGGTGGAATGAGAAGAGTTCTGGGTACAAAAGGTGGTGGAACCGATGGTGGGGGAATCCTTGCCGGTGAAGGAGTAGTGGTGGCGTGTGCAGTGGGCGTTGGCGATGGGCGGATGAGGAGTGGCCTAGATGGCAATGGCGAAGGGTTGGTGGTGGATGGGTTTTGTTATGGCGTAGGCTGTGGAGGTGGTAAGCATGTAAGAAGGGGGCGAACCGACAGGGTTGGAGAATTGGTGATAGGCGGTGAATTAACGGGGCGCAGAAGAGATCGGCCCACTTGAGGAGTTGGAGAAGAAGGGGTGCGCAAGAGGCGCGGAGGTTGATTTTGATTATGGTAAAGTGCCCCGACAGAGGCGTTTTCTTCATGCCATCCCTGCCCTCTCTCCACCTCATAGAGAGACGTGACAGGGTTTACGTGCTGGTTCGGCGGGTGCTCCGGCAGTGGATTGTGGACGATCCCCATATCGTGCTGAGGTGCTGGAGCTTGTTGTTGCTGCTGTGGAGCTGGTTGCTGTGGCTGCTGAGCCTGTTGCTGTCGAGGAGACCTTCTTTCTTTCATGGTGGCGATGAATTGCCTCATTTCATCCCAATTGATGTCACCTTGGTCATTTAGGTCATAAATGTAATCTCTGAAGTGGAAGCAACGATCCAGGTTATGACCAGGTGCACGATGGAAAGCGCAGTATCGGGATGTGTCAACATTAGCGGGCCACGCTGTTCTTTCCCTTGGTAATATGAGCAAATTGGCTGCCATTAAGGCATTGAAAATATCCGGGAGACTTTTAGGTAATGGAGGGTAGTGGTCTCTTTTGGGGCCAAGTGGTGGTCTCCGTTGTTGTTGTTGGCCATAGTTGGTAGGTGGTGGTACCTGGTGGTACTGTTGCGGAGCTGGAGGGTTAGCGCGGGGCGCTTGGTTTGGTGGTGAAGCAAAGGAATGTTGGGGTGCGAATTGGCGTTGTGGAGTGGAGTTGAAATGGGGGTTTTGTGGTGGAGGAAGGTTAGGACGTGGGTTAGCTTGATGGGGGTGGCCAACTACGCCAACCTGCTCATTTGCAATAGTGCCCTCTGTCGTGGGCCCGCTGTTGTTGACAGTTGTGGTTTTCTTGAATAGCCGTGGCTTCGGCTCAAACATGCCCATAATGGGCGAATCCTTCATCTGCGTCTGGATATAACGAGCCCTTTCGTAGAGCTCCTCCATGGTGGTTAACCGGTTCATGGCCAGTATGTGCCGGAACTGAGGAGTGGCATTGGAAATTATCATCTTGACTTGTTCCGGTTCAGACAGTGTATCTTTCAACTTTTCGGCCATAGACCGCCATCTATCAGCAAACATTATGAAGTCCTCCTCGGGCTTCATCGTTTCCGCGACCAGATCTGTGAGCGAAAGGGATGGTCCGACCCGGTCTCTGTATTTTTGCAAGAACTTCCTTTGAACAATATCGAAGTCGCCGGCATCAGCGGAATCCAGTGAATAAAACCATTCAAGGGCTGGCCCCTCCAGAGATCTCCTGAATACGTAAGCCAAAGAGGCCTTGTTGTCTTGCCAAAAGGAGGTTTCGTACATAAAATCCTTTAAATGAATAAAAGGATTACCAGTTCCATTATATCGCCGGAAGTTCGGCATTTCAGATGGTGGTAAGTGGAAGACGGGCAATGTAGGGAGCAAAATTTCCGGGGCATTCTTAGCCGTGGTGACCTTCTTTAGTTGCTCCTCCATGCTGGCCAATTTCTGGAGTAATAGCATACTAGTGTCGGACTCGACTGGGGCCGGATTTTGAATAAAAGAATGTGGTATAGGTGTCCGCAGAATTCGGGGAGGTTGGAACTGAGGCCTAACCGCTGAATAGCTTGCCTGTTGGGCCGGCATGGCCGCACCGGGCGTTGGTGGATGAGAGGGGGGTTTGTGCAAGACCGCCTGGTCATTAGTGAGGTGATGGCCACTCTCGGCCGGAGGGGGATTGGAGGATGAAGAGGGAACAGACTTCCCTTTCAAAGCGGCCTGAATAGCCTGCCGCTGGGAATCATCTAACTGAGATAAAGCATTAATTAAATCCGTGACATTGAGGGATGGAGAAGAATTCCCCGAGGTGTTGGAGGGTAAAGTTTGGGAAGAGGGCACAACCTCTTGAGGAGTGGCATCAACCACATGGATTTGAGGATGATGGGACTGAGGAGGAGGATAATTTCCCTCGTAATAGATGGAATCCTGGGGGGGGTCTCATATTGACCAAAAACATTCTCATCCTCATCATCATAAGAATACCCGTAGCCTGCCATGTTGATGATTTTTCCTGAACGGAGTTTCATGTTTAAGAGGAGAGACAGCTTTATAAAGGCAGTATCAAACAAACAACCACTCAATCCAAACAAGTCTAAACAAATCAATCCAAACAAGTGTATGCAACCAAGTTGAGATGAACGCAAGATTTTAGTGTTATGCTTGAGACTAGAGTGGATTAAATTGTTGAATAGTTCACTTCTATTTGCAATGTGAAGCCTAATTGATCCAAGTGTAACCTCCGGGTCAACTAGATTCTTTCTCTCTCCTCACTAACGATAGGTTCTCTATACTCCGGGTACTTCAAGGGTACAACCAGCCCGGCGTCCGTGAGGGAATCCACGGGTGCGGGGACTTACGGAGGTCTTGGAAAAGGGATTTTCGGTCCAAAGAGACGGAATGCTCAATGGAGGGTCGTCCCGATTCCAAGAGAGGTGTGTGGAATCCTAGTGTAGAGAGAGGAGGTCTCTCAACCAAATGCCACAATATGTAAAATAAGATGATAAGATCACAGCAATATAGGCAAGCAATGTAATAACCAAACAAATTATCACAGACAGCAACCGGAAGCAGGCTTCTGTAAAACGCAGGAAAGAGACGACCTGGGGCAGGTCGCTATCAACCAAAGCAACGACAGGGTCACTGTCATGAATCACTGCGAGAGGCCATGAGCCAGCAGCGAGAAACAAAGACACGCCTCTGGTTGAGGCGCTAAATATGAAAAGGACGCCTCTGAGTGAGGGCGTCTAATCTGAAAAAGCGCCTTGAGGTGAGGCGCTATGCAATAAAAGAACGCCCTAGGGCAGGGCGTGAATTCACATGTAGCGTGATAAAAGCAGTAAAATGATGAAAGACGTCTTGACAGAAGACGTAACATAGTAATAACACGCCCTGGATGAAGGCGTTAAAAGAAAAGGCGCCTCTGTTTGAGGCGTGAATTTAGGAAATGTGCAATCACAAACTGGCTGATCCCGGGGAGTGTGCAGGGTGCACAAGGGAGGGTGCCCGTGGGGCACAAGAGGAGGGGTACCGTGGGTACCGAGGGGAAAGGGCACACGTGGGTGCCGAACGGGAAAGGGCACACGTGGGTGCCAATAGGAAAGGGCACACGTGGGTGCCAATAGGAGATGGTAATCAAAAGAAAAACAGTGGAGGTCCCACCGTGATCGCCAATTTGTAGATCGTGATAAATCCACACATGAAGAAGAAATTTAAATATGAGAAAGCATAACAAAAATAAGGGGGAGATGATATAATAATAAGGAAAAGAAGCACGTGGTGCTACTAAGGAGGGTGATCGCCAGAGGGGTTACCTCAAGAAGAAACAAAGAAGATCGCGAATACCTGGTGGAAAATAGAACGCGGGATGGATTGTGAATTCCTCCTCCTCCTTCAACCGGCCGGCCGATGAAGGGGGTTTTTCTTTATTGATTACCCTTGCAAAAGAAGACAATAAAACAAGCAGTGGATCAGCCAAGTGCACGTAGTATCAACTCTCAAATAGAAAATATGATGAAAAGGATAAAAACATGCGCACCTCTTTTTTTGTTGTTTTTAAAACCCCTAAGAAGAATTAGGGAGGGAGGAGATGTGTGATAAAACTAATGCAAACGTAAAAGAAAAGAAAAACACAGTGGACGTGATGAAACTAATGTAAAAAAAGAAGAAAACGACACAGTGATGATGAAGCTAATGTAAAAAAGAAGAAAACGACACAGTGATGATGAACGATGGATGAAGACGAAGCAACACAAACAGAATAAATGAAAAAAAAACCCTGCTGTCCCTGACGACAATAAAGGGAAACAAGATGGACGCGGTTGATCGGAAGCAGAGGAAGCAGAGGAAGCAGAGCCCTTTCTAAACGATCGCACAGGAGGAAGATGAAGCTCTGTAACTCTGAACTCGTAACCCGTAAACCTGTGAACTCTCTGACCCGTCAACCTCTGTCTAGATCGACCAGAACATCCTTTTATAGGATTTCAATCGAAGATAAGCTTAAATTTGGGAAGATATGGATAGGCAATGATCAAAGAAGGCAGGACTCTAACTCCAATTCGAGCAAGGAGACCATTGGAGGCAGGGAACTACTCAGGAAAGGCATACTCAAACACGACACCGAAGGATAAAACATGACCTTCAGAAGGGCGTCAAATCATAAATTGACGACCTACATCAAGACGCTACTCAAAACACGACCACTATCAAGGGCGTCACTTCTTGGATTTAATTTTGGCAATAAAACTTACTTCATTTGAAAATTATGAGAAAACGCCTGAGATGAAGGCGTTAATTGAAACCACGCCCTGAGGAAGGACGTTAATCAATAATTTGAACTTATTTTGAATTTATTTTGAAACCGGATAATACCAGGAATTGACGCCCTGACATTTGGTCGTCCTTTCTTTTGAACACGCCCTAGATAAGGTCGCTATTTAAAACACGCCCCTCTTCAGGTCGCGAATCACAAAAATGCAAGAACACACAAAAAAAAGAAAAACTTCATATTATGAATGTATTGAAGTTCACTTTGGGGCGTCAACATAGTGACATGAGATTTGATCAACATAGCGTCAATTTTGGTGTGTCTACAGACCCTATATTAGTAGAGATCAAAGGCAAACTGGAAGGACAATCTGATTTCCAAATAACTTGTGAAGAAAGATTAATGTTCAGGAATAGAACTTGCATACCGGATTATCCCGAGTTAAAGAAGAAGATCTTAGACGAAGCTCATAGATCAAGGTACACGATTCATCCTGGATCTACCAAAATGTACCAAGATGTGAAAAGAAATTTTTGGTGGACCAACATGAAAAGGGAAATAGCGGACTATGTGTCGCGCTGTCTCACATGCCAACAGGTCAAGGCGGAACACCAAAAGCCTGCTGGAAAACTACATCCTCTAGATATCCCTAAATGGAAGTGGGAGAATATTGGTATGGATTTCATCATAGGTTTATCTAAATCAAAAGGAGGACATGATGGAATATGGGTTATTATTGACCGATTGACTAAATCGGCGCATTTCTTGCCAATCAAGAGCCGATGGTCAGTCGATGTGTTGGCTGCATTATACATCAAGGACATAGTCAGATTACACGGTATTCCTATTTCAATCGTGTCTGACAGAGATCCCCGTTTTACTTCTCATTTTTGGAAGGGACTACAATATTCGTTGGGAACAAGGCTTAACTTTAGTACAGCTTTTCATCCTCAAACGGATGGTCAGGCTAAGAGAACTAATCAGGTGGTTGAAGATATGCTCAGAGCTTGCATCATTGATTTCGATGGAAGCTGGCATGATCACTTACCTCTGGTTGAATTTGCATACAATAATAGCTACCAGGCAAGTATACAAATGGCACCTTTCGAAGCCTTATACGGCAGGAGTTGCCGATCACCCTTATGCTGGGACGAAGTTGGAGAAAAACAACTATTAGGTCCAGACATGGTAAGGGATACCACTGAGAAGATACAATTGATTAGAGAAAGACTGCAAGTTGCTTAGTCTAGGCAAAAGGCTTATGCTGATACAAGAAGGAGAGATCTTGAATTCAAAGTCGGAGATCATGTATTTCTCAAGATATCGCCTGGACGTGGAATACGGAGATTTGGTGTTAAGGGCAAGCTTACACCAAGATTTATCGGACCTTTCGAGATACTGAAAAGAGTTGGCGAGGTTGCTTATCGCATCGCATTACCTCCTCAATTGTCCGAAGTCCATAATGTGTTCCATATATCTATGTTGAAGAAGTATGTGCATGACTCGTCACATATTATTGATCACGGAGACTTAGTGATCCAGAAAGATCTCACATATGAGCAGAAGCCCATGAAGATGCTAGATCATGAAGTACGTACTCTAAGAAATAAGGCTATTCCCATGCTAAAAATACAATGGAGTAAGAATTCTGATCATGAAGCCACATGGGATACCTAGGAATCCATGAGAAAATGATTCCCAGAATTATTTTAAAGGTATATGTTCTACACTCTCCACATATATATATACTATGGAATTTGGGGACCAAATTCTTTTAAGTGGGGGAGGGTGTAGCAACCCTGGAAAAAAAATATAAATAAATTTTTTTTGAAAATAGATCGAATTAAAATAAAAGATAAATAAAAAGATGATGAAAGCCTAAACGCATAAGAATAAGACAGAATATAAATAACGCCTTGGGTCAAGGCGCGACTTCAAAAAGAAACGCCCTTACATAAGGCGTTAATTCTAAAAAGGACGCCAACACCAAAGGGCGTCAATTCCCAAACAGCCGAAAATAAATAAAGGGCAAGTATAAGTGACGCCCTCTACATGGGCGCGTTTCACGTAAGAAATGACGCTTGACAAGGCGTCAATTCAAATTAACGCCCTCGCTTAAGACGTTAATTCAGTTCGAGTTTCGTTCGACCCAGGAGACCATCCAGGGCAAGTTCTGGATAACTACGTCGAAGGTGGAATATAGTAAGAACTCTATCATGGAAATATAACTCCCAATAGAACTCTAACCCTATTAGGATTCCCAAAATCCTATAAGTAACCCTCTTTGTCGAACCCTAATGAGCTGTTGGCCGAAGGAAGCTCTACTGCTGCTGTGCGTGAAGAACAGGTTTATGTTCTTCTTCCTTCCGTTGCTTTTGCCTCTGGTTGTTTGAGGAAGGAATGTTAATATTCTTTTCTTCTTCTCCCTCATGTTCCTTTGCAGGTAGCATATAAACAACTCGTTGAAGAACGTGGTTCTTCATCAACATCGTTCTTCCTCTTTTTCTTTTACCTTAGGTTATATGATTAATGATCTTCATTATTTCTTCTGTAGGAAGTCTGCAGTAACTCCCTGTCAAAGTGAAGAACGTGAGGTTCTTCATCCTCTTCTTCTTCCTCTTCTGGTGATCAGAAGACTCTATTACAAACAGAGTATCGTTTCTCTTCACATATCTTCACCTAGATAATCATCAAGTAGGTTTTCTCAAGAAACGTAGCCCAAATTAATTTAAGATCCTTAATAAAATCATATGTTATCCATGCATATAGTTTCATCATGGTTTTAAATGTTTTCTGTAAAATTTTGAAATAAGCGACCCTGACAAGGGCGCTAATTCTTGTTTTGACGCCCTACCCAGAAGTCGTCAATTACATGTAATTAATAAATACCCACGTTTAAAATTTAATATCTATGTAACCATGAATCTAATATATTGCATGAGTATACCTGTGAAATCCTGCTATTTTTCCTGTCATGATCATGTACCTTTTTTTCTGAAATTTTATTATCTGAAAATTGGTAAATTCTTGAATTCACGACCTTGTCTAGGTCGTCTATTACAGAACTGACGCCCTGTGCCAGGGCGTGATTTTTGAATTAACGCCCCTGTCTGAGGCACGTTTCATAAAAAAATTCCAGAAGTTAGAAATTTTGTTAAATTGGAATAAATAATGGACGACCACTGGAGTAGTCGTCAGATGGTATATAAACGCCCCTGGATAAGGCGTTAATTTTATTAAAAACGACTTTACCTAAGTCGCTATTTTCCTGCATTACTGTTTCCACTGATTACTGTCAACCAAGGGTTTTGTATGTATATACATAGATATTATCTGGCACTATATTTCCACTCCGTGAATATAGTCCCACGTTTCATGATGTTTTAACGTTACCCCCTTAACTCTCAGTGACATACAAGCTCTCCATTGGACATTCTGTTCCTTTGGACTAGCGAGTTAGTCATAGAGACCTCCGTAAGTCTCCTCGCAGCCTTGGATTCCCTCAAGGCCGACTGAGCTGGTTGTACCATAAAAATCCATTACACTATTTTGCCATGTCACTCTAAAGAAACATGGTATACCGGCCCTCATGTTATGCAAAGTGTGTATCATGAGAATTCTCTTAATGGGATGAGGTTATCATGCCATTTGATGCTGTTCTTGTAAACCCCAATTCTATATTCAACATGATGTTCTTGTGGATCTCAATTCTATATTAAGAATGAGGACGTCTTGCCATTGATGTGCTGTTCATGTGGACCTCAATTCTATATAAAGAGTGTCCATACTTGCTTGTCATGGTACCCAAGTTAGGGAACCAATTCCACCTAGTTTTATCGATAATCGTGATTGTACCATTATTATCGCCATTCTATGTCAAGTGTCATATTTTTGGACTCTACTCTATCCAAGTTTATCCTACATGTCTACAAACTTTATTCTTGCAATTCCATATTGGCTATACACAAAAGTGGATGTTAAAATACATGATTAATGCCTGCACATATAGGGCCCGATCTGGTCCTGGGAGGAGCACCCGAAAGTACTTGTGCCCATGGGAGTTGATTGATTACGGTATTGGCATTATACCGAAGTGCATGACTAGCTTGATTGAACATTCCACAAATCTTGTACTTGACTTGATATTACATGACTTGCGTGACCCGATAAAGGGTAATTTCATACTTGCGTGCTTGAATGTGATAGCCAAATTCCAACATGACATGATGAATACACTTACATGAATATCTTGATATCTTCTGATATAAGTTCTTGAAAGTTCATGACTAGTTCTCGTCGCTATCTTATTGTTATACACTCTCTCTATCTTGTCGTTTTATGCGAACATGCATAGCTATAGTGCATTCATGAAAGATGTAATTACTTAAACCCATTGCTAGTTCTTGAGATATAATTTCCTACTGAGCGTTCGCTCACTTAGTGTTTCCCTACTTTCCAGGTAAGTCCTACGATGAGGGAACTCAAATGGATGGGGAAAATCAAGAGTGAAAGAGATAGAGCTTCTTCCGTGTTATCTAGTCTTTTTCATATTTTCTTGAGTCAACCTTGTATTTTTCCTTTATTTTAGTTAGTACTTCAAAGGTTTGTAATAGACGTATTCTTATGAAGGAATAAAGGATTGGGTTATCTTTACTTTTGCGCATCTCTGATTTTGGTGTCGAATACACTAATACTCTGATTGACATGATTGATATAAACTCGTCACACGTCTCCGGGTATCTTCCGCTCTCGGGGCTTGACATTTTTATTGGCTATCTTGCTCAGAATCACGCTCAAAAGATCAGGATTTAAGTATCCTAGTTCAACTAAAACTCTGCAGATAAGGCTCCGGGGCTACCTTCCAAGAGCCATATCTTCTAGAATCCTCCTCCGAATTGATCCCCGTTTGTTCCTATCTCTTGTCCTTAGTATTATCTCGAGTTTGATCTAAAGAACTCAATTTATCTTGGACTCTATCTCCGGGAATCATGATAAGAAGATGAGGTTTTCTTACAAAACTCTATAAAAACTGCCCAGTTCGCAGTCGCGACGGGGGCTCTTTTCGGACGTGGGGCGAAGCCATGCTGCACCGTCGACTCACTACTTCGACCCTATCTTGGAGAGGGAAGTATTAGCTTTCAATTCCATCCTTCTGGGCTTGATTTCATGGTCTACACTTTTAGTTCTCTTCTCCTCAAAATAACAAATCATCACAGTTTTCTGCACTTTCTGCTACACATGCATTTTTCTCTGTTTTGCATCATTGATTTCTCTCTATTCTCTCAATCAAATCTCGTGATTTCAAATCTCATGCATGCACAACACACCCCCCTATCTTTAGCACCCTTCCACAGGGGTTAAAAAATCTCCCCCGGTGCGTTCTCCCCCTTTTATTCATGCTATTTTATCACTTTGGGCAGATTTCTACACTTCATGTTCTAATGGGTTTTTGCCTTTGTGTTTCATCTTTGTTTTGTAGGAGAGCATGAATATAATGTGAGGCCCTCTTCCTCTAGCCGGCTGGAAGGAGAGGAGGTTTGAATCCACAAGTTCCCCGCACCTCGTTTGTCAAGCGCTATCAAGTCTTTAAGTTCTAAGGTACACGGCGACATTCTTTACACTTCTTCATCCTTTGGCGTTGTTGGAACCTTGGTGGCGATCACGGTTAGTATTTCTCATCCTTTCATCCCCCTTATCTTTGATTCACATATTTATGCATGTATGTATTTAAAGGGGGCGGGATAGGAATCTAATTAAAAAACAAATCAACAGTATCCTGCTAGGATTTCAGGCTTTAGTAGAAGCATGCTAGAATTTGGGTTAATTATGTTCCATGTTGATTCCAGCAGGGATTACATGCACTAAAACTTTAATTGATCATGCTATCCTGTATAAGATTTCGTGCTCGTTCTATTGACTGTAAAAGCCCTAATTTTTATGCTTTATATTGTGCGTACTTAGTTGTTATTGCTAACCCTAGCCAACCCCACCGGAGACGGGCAAGGCGAAGGGGCAGCAGACTGATCTGACTTGCGCGGCCTCTCGATAGACCGCCCATACTCTGTAGGCGGCCGGTTCTTGACCGTTCATATGTTTATCTTCGATCACTTTTGTATATTGGGCGGCAGAACCCAAACCGCCCTTTTCTTCAAGCGGCCAGTCTCGGACCACTCATCTTTCCCAACGGCACCCTATAGACAGCTCAACCCTAGCAGGCCTTCGGACCTGAAGGGGGTGTGAACTACCTATCGGGCGACCGCCGAGGTGTGTGAGCGGCTCTGTACGAACCGCCCAACTACACAGAACTGCTTATTTCTTCACTTTAAGCATGATTTATCTTAGTAGGTTAGTGGCTAATGGTAGGTTATCAACCCACATGATAACTGGAACTCATGGAAGTAAACAATCATGAATTTTTGCTAGTTGTCTTCACTTGATTCATCATGGCCTTAACCTATTTCAATATATTAAGTTCAACATGATTTCTTAAACCATGCTATTAGGATTGATTGACAGTCGTTCTACTCTGGTAGGATTGGCTGACCGCTATACTTGGTTTCTGATGATTTTACAGCCTCATTTCTTTGTAATGGTTGGGACTCTCCGCCGGATATTCCTTCTGTTAGACTAGGACCTTCATTACGGGACCTCCGTAAGCCCCCGCGAGCCTGGGATTCCCACTAGGACGCCGGGCAGGTTGTACCACCAAGACCTGGACCTATTTACGTGATCGAACCGCTTGGATTGTCATGTTGTGCGTCACGGCTCAACTTGGACCCCCCTGAGGCTTGAACGGCCCAAAAGGGACCGCTTATCTTATTGGGCGGACTAGTATGAACCGTGCATCCCTGGCGAAGTGCCACTTACATTGGTCGATTAACCCTGTTCTATCTTCGACCAAATCATGATTTGATCAACCCAATAAGCCCTAGGCTGACCAGTGGAGAGTGGGCTAGACCCTGGTTCAGTTCTGACCCACTTATGGTAGCCCGCAGCCCATTTTTGGGTTGATGTCTAGTCTTCTAGTTAGGCCCAGTTTGAACGGACTGAATTGGACCGTCCATGTACTCGCGCGGATCTTATTGGACTGTTCATCCTTGAGCGGCCCTATAAGGACCGTTTACCTTGTTCTTAGGCTTCCAGCCCTTCTGGCCGTGAGCGGCCCATTATTGACCGTCTTTTTAGCTGAGCGGCCCAAAATGGACCGTGTATCTTCCAGAAAATGATTTCCGTGGTGGTTCATGTTTGAATCCAAGGACCTGTCGGTTATTGATAATTTGAACTTTCTGGTCAAAGTATCTCTTCGACTTATCCTTGGGTTTTTCGAGGTAAGTTATACCTTGACATCATTGGCCATTTAACTTCATTAATGTCTAGACATATGATGCGGGACGGACACGCGACCTAGGACTCTAGCTCGCTATCGTCCCTAGCAAGGGAAGACGTGGGACCGTGCTCGGTTGAGAAACCGGCAGTGAGTCTCGGGTATCGGCCTTTCCGCGTTAACTCGGATTGAGTTACGGGACGGTAACTCACTCTCACTTTCGCAGCGGTGATGAAATGATAACAAGCTAGATAATCTACCACTCATGCAGCGGCATATACAAAAATACACGAGTAAAGCAATGCCTACGAGGAGGGTAGCGAGTGTACCTCCACGCTCCGGGCGTGGGGAAGACGTTCCCGACCAAGTACGGTAGTAAAAGTTAATTACAATAGTGGATTTTATTGCCCACTCCACGCAGGGAGGTAAAGGGCTACAAGTGGGGCCCGGGAGGACCGACCCTGAGTTGACGGGCAGCAATCTGGAGGTGCGTAAGGCACGAACTCGGCCTGTTGGTCCGACTCGACACTATTCCAACTCGGTTCTGCGCCAACTCGGTTGTTGACTCACTGGACAGCAAGTAACGGTTTCCAAAGGAACGTCGCCTTCCTTCGATCTTCCGGAGGCGCCGCTTGGCTGGGACGATGGCAGGACATCCCTGATCGACTCCCTGAAGGGGCGGTCGCTGAAGTTGACCTTTGGTATTTATTTCTGAATTATCACCGGACTGTAATTTCAGATCTGCACAGAGAATAGATTTGCGCGCCTCGGCGGCAAGAATTAAATCTCTCGGATCCGAAATCAGATCGAGATGAAACCGATGGGGTTGGAAAGAGGACTCCCAGATCTACCATATATAAAGTTCGTAGGTCAATCAAACGAAGGGATGAGAAATGGGAGGCTCTGCAAACTGAGTTTTTTTCTGACCTGGACTGACAAACACACAGGACAGACTGTGTTTTTCCTAAAACTGACCTTTGACCGAAGGGAAAATGATTTTTCCCGACTCGAATAAAATTATGGTAGAAGGGGCTATATGTGTGGAACACTGAGTAATTTTTTGGGATTTTCTGAAAAGTTTTAAGGGGGTGGGGAAAATACGACAAGGTTACTCTATCCCACAGATATGCAAAAGGGCAGATTATTGAGAGGACAATAAAAAATATGGGAAAAATACCTAATGACTTCCAAATGACACGAAATTTGAACTGGAGGTTAAGGAAGATGGACAGAACAAACCTTGAAAATTAGGGTTCGATCAGACAACAAGAAGAGAAGATAAAAATCCAGAGGTGAGGTTTTGTCCTGATGTAGATAGAATATGGCGATGGTGGCGGTGGCGCGACGGCGGTGCGATGGCGGCGGCGAAAAAAATGGAACTCAGAGGGGCTAAGGAGAATGGGATTCACACCCTAGAGGGCTGGAGGAGGAAGAAGAACCAGGGGGAAGAGGGGTGAGGGGCGCACCCTCTAAGGAGGCTCCAAGCAATTTTCTAAAATTTCACTTCATTAATTCTAACAAAATGAGGAAATACAAGTATTTATAATAAATGTAAAAAGACTCTAAATGACCTCAGATCTAGGGTTAGGGGGGGTAAACTAAGGAGTTCAAAAGTTTTTATCCCATGTGGTTTGGAACCACATTAATTAACAATATATGGGAGGGGGCGCCCCCTTGACCAAGGTGGCATCCAAATTGGACTTTTTGGTCCACTTGTCTCCCATGTGTCAATTTGACATTAAACCCTTCTAGAAGCCACCTAGGATGGTTGACCAGCCCCACATGGCTTAGTTGGACCAATGGGAAAGGGCTGGGGGGGGCCTTGCTAGACCTACTACACTTTTGCACAAAAACCCAAAGAATCTAAGGGAATGACACATTGGCATATAAAGCCTTACAATTACACATATAATTTCCCAAGGATATAAAAATAAACTAAAGGACACAAATACAAAATAAAAATGTCAATGCTCGACGTCGATTCCCATCAACTCTCCCTGGGTGGGAAGAACTCGACCCCGTCGAGTAAGGGGTACGGCTGCTCGAGTAGCTCCGACGGATCCGTCACCGAACTTGGAAGCGCGGAGTACGCTCCACTCCAAGTAATCGACACCTGCTCATCCCGTATAGATTCGATATGCACACGCTGCTGGGGAATGAGGCTACAGGTGGACACTCCGGGGTGGGGTCACTCTCAAAGGAGGGAAGGCGGCTCGAAGACTCTCTAGGAATCACCGCTTGTCCCTTATGTGACTAGATCCAGTATGAAGTAGAACCGATCCCAATAGTCCGACAAGTCTCATACTCGAAAGGGACTAACAACGCGAGCGTACGAACCGACTCGACTCAACGTATGCACAGACACACAATGCACTCGACAAACAAACCGGACGAAACACAGACTCACACAGACCCTAAACAAACCTAATGTTAGTTCGACCCGTACGTGTGTGACGGCAGACCAGGACACCCGAATATGTGCCATGTATACACTAGATGTACTCGATGGTTGGTGGCATGGGGAACACCTAGACGCCCAAGTATGACCCAGTCATGCATGAACAGCCCTTTAGATTTAGGAGACTTGAGAGGGCGAGGAGAACCGGGTGTGGATGAGCCGGGTGTGGGTGTATCGAGATTGGGCTTGGTGGGTGATGGGGACATCACCTCCCATGTCCACGTTCACAGCTCATCTCCTCACCCCGGTTGCATCCGGCATGGTCTAGTCATTTAATTTTGAGTCATATGTAATTTTTATTTGAGTCATTTGATGTATTTTCCCTTTTATTTGAGTTATGTTCCTAGGTCTTGTGTTCATTTCCCTAAGTTTGAGTGTCATTAGGTTGTCTAGTTAGCTATTGGGCCCAATTCATTGGGCTTGACCCAAGAGCTCTCCCCTACCCCCTCGATTATTTGTCATTGAGTCAATTGTCAGGGACTTTTGTAGAAATGTGGGTTTCCTATATATAGGACCCCATTCCCCCCCATTTCAACTTAATGAATCAATGAATGAAAAACTTGCCATTTTGAGAGTTTACACTTCTTATCTAGTGGAGAGATTCCATTTTTTGGGTAAGAGACCCTAGGGGAGAGATTCCCCACCCTTCCCTCTCTTAATCTCTCTTTTTCACTCCACTTTCTCTCTCCTCCACACCCAATTTTGAAAATTTTCTCTCTCCTCCCTTCCCAACCACCACTCTCCCACCTACCCCCATTAAAGGTCACTCCCCTTCCCCACACACCCCATTACTCCACCCCCTAGTCCCAAGAGAGCTTCCACCAATCCTAGCTCCACCTCCCAACCCCCAACTACCCCACCCACTTCCCCAAGCACCCTTCCCACTACCCCAAGCACCCCTTCCCTTCCCCAACACAACTCTTCCCATCCCCAAAGCCCCATTAACCACATTAGTCCATTTTCAAATTTTGGAGAAAGATCTCTCCTTCTCTCTTCCCCACCCATCCCAAATTCGTAGCTCCCCTCTCACCCACTGCAAACACCACCTCTTCTAGACCCCATTCTCCCTCATCCACACCTTGGAACACCCCCTCCTAGACCCCCTCACAGCCAGGGCTCTCTCCACACTCATCCACCTCCATTTCCCCTCCCATATACCCCATTTCCCCCCCACCATCTTCAACCTCCAGTTTTTAGTTCGCTGGCTGCAGAAGAGTAGCAGTTTACAGAGGCGACCCCGACCACATCCAAGAGAATCTGAAGGCCCAAAAGGTATCCACAGAAGCGTCTACCTGTCTTCTTCGCAACGGAAGTGGTCTCGTCCCCTTCCGAGCTCCGAACTGACCGGGAGATCCGTTCTCCCACAACTGCGTAGAGTTACCCTTGCTGAGCACCTGAGCCGTAGAAGAAGCTCTGCCACAATGAACTTTGGAAGATTCAGGCCACAAGCTCTTCTACAAAGTTCTTCATCGCCCTGTCTACTTTCAGAATCAAGAAGCGGAACTCTGTTCGGCATCTAGTAGCTAGAGTTATCAATTTTCTCCATCTGCTGCACGGATCTGCTTCCCCACAGTCTACATCAACCAGTCGTCAGTCTTCAGAGTCTCCTGATCTCCTCCGACATCATTTAGCTTCCCTGTCAATTTTACTGTGAAGAAGACTCGTCCACGGTTCCAAAAACTCCAGCGGTTCTTGATTCGGAGTCCGGGAGCTATCAGAGCATTCTCTGTAACCTGCTGTTGAAAACCTGCAGCTGCCAGTCCCAGATTCTGTCACTCTGTTCGAACATCCACCCCGGCCAGCAGCAGTACCAGGTGAAATTAAAAAAATTATGTGGTGTTCCAGTACCAGTAATGAAGAGTTTCCCCCTGGTCCTCCTATCAGCAAAATTCCGTATCAATCTAGGAGACCTCAACTTCATCTGTCTATCCTCCCCCACAGAAAGCAGGCAGATTCGACATCGGCTTATTCTTTGTGTTTTCATCGCCTATTCCCCTCCCCGCTTGGCCGGCTGAAGGCCCCTCCCTGCGCGGAGGTAGTTTTGATTGTAATTCCTACTAACCCCCACCCCAAGATCCCCCCTCCTACGAGAGATGTAGTGTTGTAATTTGTTTGGGCAGGTCAAGCTACACCGCCGCGACGTGTGGGGATCCACTCGCCTCCCCGCTCGCCCTCGTCTCCGAGCGGGACCGGTTTCTTCAAACCGGTTGAGTAAGTGCTCTAAACTTTGCTCTAATTTGTGCTTGTTCTTTCAATATTAGTTCATAAACTCCGCTGGCCGTGAATGAGAGCCCGATCCTTAAGCTCATTTGCTATAAGTGATCACCGTGGGAAAAGAGTGGAACCGGTGCCCTCGGCACAACGTCGGCTCCCTTGAATTGGGCTGCCATTACCCTTGGGAATCGACTTAGGCCTTGCTGGCCCTCTACCAGCAAGGGCCTAGTCCACACAACCTCCACTTGGCATTGCCAAGTAGGCAACGGGGTGAGCCTCCTGACTCAGAACTCCTCCAATACCAACCCCAGAGGCATCGCAAGAGACCTCAAACACCTTCGTGAAATCCGGTAGACGAAGGATATGTGCCTGGGTCATGCGCTCCTTGAGGAGCGCAAATGCAGCCGAAGCGGCCCTGGTCCACTCAAACGCCCCTTTTCGAATGCAATCAGTGATGGGGGCGGTGATGGAACTGAAACCTCGAATGAATCGGCGATAGAAGGTCGCCAGCCCGTGAAAACTACGGACATCGTGCAGGGTGCGAGGTTCGGGCCACTCCACTATAGCCCTGACCTTCTCCGGGTCGGCGGAGACTCCATCACTAGATACAATGAACCCCAAGAAAGTGACCTGTGTAGTCATGAAAGCACACTTCTTCGGGTTAGCATAAAGGCTCTCTCTCTCCTCAGAATAAGACAGACCTGCCTAAGGTGTTCTAGGTGGTCCTCCCGGGTGCGGCTATAAATGAGAATATCATCGAAATAGACAACCACGAAGACCCCAATCAATGGCCGTAGAACCTGGGTCATCAGCCGCATAAAGGTGCTGGGAGCATTGGTCAGCCCAAAGGGCATGACCAGCCACTCATAAAGACCATCCTTGGTTTTAAAGGCCGTCTTCCATTCATCACCAGGCCTGACTCTCACCTGGTGATAGCCACTCTTTAAATCTATCTTGGAAAACACAGTGGCTCCCGCCATCATATCCAACATATCATCCAAGCGGGGAATGGGAAATCTGTACTTCACCGTGATCTTATTGATTGCACGGCTGTCTACACACATCCTCCAAGTACCGTCTTTCTTTGGGGCAAGTAATGCAGGGACGGCACAAGGGCTCATGCTCTCACGAATGTATCCCCTAGCCAGTAACTCCTCAATCTGACGCAGGAGCTCAGCATGATCAGCGGGGCTCATCCTAAAATGGGGTAAGTTGGGTAGAGATGACCCCGGGATCAAATCAATAGCGTGCTGTATATCCCGCATGGGGGGAAGACCCTCAGGCAACTCAGCAGGGAAAACATCAGAAAACTCCTGAAGGATAACAGCAACATCAGAAGGGAGCTCACCCTCCGCCTCACTAACCCTCTCCCGAACAACGACAGCGTAGATGGGGTCCCCTCTAATGAATTCGAGCTCCATCTCCCGGGGACTAATAAGCATCAGCCTCCTAGTCGGAGGATCAATCGGGGTGGGAGCGACAGGAGGGGGTGTCGTGGTCGGAGCCAAAGATGGGGTACTGGGCCCAGAAGTATCAGTGCTGGGGGTACTAGGCCCAGTGGGACCCCGAACGGGAGGGCGTGTCGGCTGGGATGGATGAAGGGTGATCCTCTGGCCTTTGTGATCGAAGGTGCATGTGTTCGACCGGCCATGGAGGGTAGCATCTCGATCGAAAAGCCAGGGTCTCCCTAAGATAATGCTGCCTACCTCCATAGGCAACACGTCACACCAAATCTCCTCCTGGTAGGCGTGGAACTGCAAAGGCACCAGACATCGCTGCCTGACTGGAATAGAGGTGGTGTCTACCCATGACACACGATAAGGGGAGGGATGGTCCACGGGGGTTAACCCCAAGCGTTTCACTGTACCCGTGGAAATGGCATTAATGCAACTCCCACTATCAATAATCACCTTACAGACCTTCCCACCCAGCCTGCAAAAGGTGTGAAAAATGGTGGTGCGACGCCAGTCATCACTCACCAAAGGCTGGGTCAAGACGCACCTGACAACACCTAGCTGAACACCATCCTGGCACTGCGCGCCCTGGACACCTGACGACTCTCCCTCTAACAACTCATCAAAGAACTCCTCGGCGAGCTCTGGGTCTGCCTCATAACTGACAGGCTCGACCTCGGGTGCGGCCTCACCTGCTGAGGTATCTCCAAAGGCCACGGTCTGCTGCCGAGAAGGGCACAGAGCAGCATAATGGCCAACCCCCCCGCATCGATAACAATCTCCACGAGGCCTAGAGCCCTGCGGTGCTCCACCAATCATCGGCCCCTTTCCCTTGTCATCACGACGGGCCGGGGGTGGTGGAAGCTGAGGTCGGGTAGGAATAGTGGGCTGCTGGGGCCGAGGGGGTGCGGGAGCTGGGGCCTGGGGGCGAGGTGGATAGTCCCTCTGGGGAGGTGGAGGCCGGGGCCTAGGAGCAAAATCCGGACGAGTGGGGTCCTGTGGTCGGGCCACGGGTCCCCTCGCATACTGTCCTGTGCTAGTGCGAGAGTCCGTCCCACGAGGGTATGTGGGAGCGGGGCGCTGATCGGGCACAAACTCAAACTCAAACAGCTCCATATCACGAGCGACCTGGTACGCCTCATCTAAGGTAGCCACGTGGCGGCGGAGTAACTCAATCTGGAGGTTCCGTCGCAGACCTCGACGGAAGCGGGCTATAGTCATGATGGCTTCCTCCGAGACTCCACATCGCAGGAGACAATCATCAAATTCGGCGATGTATTCTGCCACAGGCCGGTTCCCCTGACTAAGGGTCTGCCACCGATCAACTAACCGGTGTCGGTAGGAACGAGGGACGTACTTCTGCCGGAGCTTCTCTTTCATATCTACCCACGTCTCAATTGGGGGTGTGCCCTGACGTCTCACTAGGCTCTCCACATTGGCCCAGTAGGTTTGGGCCCTGCCAATCAACTTCATCTTGGCATATCGGACTTTCCGATGTTCTGCCATGTCGACCCACTCAAAATAACGATCCATACTAGCAGCCCAATCACTAAAAACATCGGGGTCCAATGACCCATCAAAGGTAGGAGGGTCCACCCGCACGGATCTAAGGAGACGCTCATCTTCCTCATCCCTATAATACCGATGGCCGTGGCGATCACGGCCATAGCCCTCACTCTCATTATCGGACCCAAAATCATCTACCTCATGCACGTGGGGTCTCCTATTGCCTCCCCTAGGCTGGTCGGGTCGAGGAGCAGGGTCACGTTGGCCATGGGCCTGCTCGGGAACATCTACCGGTGGGGCTCTACCCTGGGGGCGATCAACCAGACCTTGGATGGTCCGGTTAGAGGCCTCAACCCGACCCTCCACATCTCCCAGCCGATCCTCCATGGCCTTCATCCGGCCCTCCATCCGATCGGCGTGGTCCCTAAAGTGGAGACTCAGGGTCTCGATCATCTCCCGCAGGGATAGGTCATCTGGGACGGGATTCCTAGGGTCAGCCATCTGGATAGGGCGATGGTAGGATGTACCACGCCGGGTGGGCATGCAAGACTCTAAGGGACAAGGATGAAAAGGGTACTAGACACGAACCTAGACAGAAAACTCCTAACGCAACAATGGACTCCAATGCAAGTAGTAGACCTATGGACTCAAATGAACTCCAGCAAATCTAATGACTCGACATGGCCTAGGACCTCAGTCTGTAGGGACAAACTGGACGACCATGCTCTGATACCAAATTTGACGCGGGACGGAACTGACAAATGGACTAAACCTATGATGAAGACCAAGTGCGGCCAGCACTCACACGTGACAAGGCAAGCCGAGTGATCGACCTCCGTACTATTCCTCCGAAGAGAGGCGTCTCTCAACAAGAAACCCAAGTCCACGGTCGTCCCTATGAGGGAAGCGAGTGGATCAAAGCGGCAAAGGAGCCGACGCGCAACTATAGGAGTCTAGTCCGAGCTCGGTGCTCGACTAGGGCCACGGAATGGGATACTCTCACTCACGATCTCGCGGTGTTGAATGCTAGCTAGGATCCCTACGCTCTCACGTGGCATATAAGATCACATACTAGTAAAGCAAAATGCCAAGGGGGGAGCGTCGCACGTACCTCCACGCCTAGGCGTGGGGAAGGAACCCCGGCCGAGACCGACAACCCCGATACACACAATGAAAGAATTAAGTACAAGCCAGCAATGGTGCCCACTCCTCGCAGGGAGATAACAGGCTACAACAATTCCATTCGGGGCGGCCGATACACGGGCTGACGGGCGGCACTCGGTGAAGGGTTGGCCACGAGGAGGGTCCGGATGACGATCGGCAGAATCGCAGCAACGCGCGATTCGGTGGTAAACGTTCCCACGAATGGATCCGGAGTCCGATTGGGGCGCCGTCAGCGAGGGCGCGTAGTTAGGTCGCAGGAGGAAGCCTCGGCCAAAAGGCGTGCTCAGATTCCGTCCGTGGAAGCCGTGGCCGCACCTGCAAGTGGGGACAAGGAATCTGCTCCCAGAACTGCGCTGTCGAGCGGGGAAAATGGTAACTCGCTGCTCCGGTAGGCGAACGAGGCCCCGCTTGTGGGAGGACGTCGGGGACGCAGAGCAGCAGGTCCCGCCCAAAGGGCTCGATCAGATCTGATCGTGGCTGAGAGCAGCAGGCTCTGAAATCCGCTGGTGGTTCTGGCGCCGGTTGGGCAGGGCAGACCTGCGTGACTTCACGGGAACGGATGCCACGAGCAGCTCGGACGTCGGAACGATGCGAGGTCGGCGGCGTTGGACAGAGGACGGGGAGAGGTACGATCGGTGAAGATCCTGCGCCCAAAATCGCAGACGTCCGTCCTGTGGGATTTTTGTAATAGGGCGAACAGAACCAGGCCCGCAGGGAGAGGGGGTCCTGCGCGCGCTCACGAGAAAAATTGCCACGGGCGGTGCCAATCTCTGAATGAGGCGAGACCACCTCGCACGCGTCGACGACTCGTAGCAGAACCACACAAAAATGGGCTGGTCGCCCAAGATCCTCACGAACAGGGGGTGGTCGTCGCTGCTCTTGGAGGAGAAATCTGGGCGCACCGAACTAGAACTTGAGAAGGGATAGGGGAGAAAGGGACCCTCGGCGTCGCACCGAGGGTTGGGGAGTCACACCCCGAGCTTGCTCCCGTCGCAGGAGCAAGGAGGAACAAAGGATGGGGCGCAGCCACCTTCAGCAAAAGCTTCTCAATTCTATTCAATAATAATCTAAAGAAAATACAAGAGATCTTTTATATGGGGAGGGGAAATGCTAGGTTTGAAACCCTAGCCACAAGGGAAAGGGGGAATGCGCAATGGGCTAGGGGGGGAAAGGGTTGCGCACCACTCCTAGAATCTAGGAGTGGATTGGGGGATGGGGGGCGGCCAAAGGAGGGAGGGGGGTGACCGAATGGGGAAGGAAAGGGGGGGCCGCACCCCTCTTCCTAAAATCTAGGAGAGGGGCGGCTGCCACCTTCCAAGAGGAGGGAAAGAGGGGAGGGGGCGCCCAAACCCTAACCCTAAGGATGGGGGCGCACATCTCCAGGTGGGCCAAGCCCAGGTTGGGCAGCCATGCCCAATGGGCCAAGGCTTGAACCAAGGAAGTGGCCCAATAACCCCAACTACTACCTAATAAGCATAAAAGACTCAAGTAAAGCCTAATTGGCCCCAATTGGCCTACAAAGGTCCACACAACTAATAAAAGTGTCCACGCAGGGACTAAACCAAGGCCCAACATGGCCTCAAATGAGAAAAAAGATCCTCTAGTCGATGCCGTAGTCGCCTAGCCAAAGAGATGCTGACGTGCTCCGTGTGCTCTATCGAGTGATGCGGCGCGTGTCCTCACCACTCACCCGAGTGATAGCCCACGGGGCCCACTCAGGGAAGAAAAGCCTAATAAACAGACACTCGAGGAACCAACCCTCCCCGACGGCCCCTAGGCTCGGAGGGCCCGAGTGATGGTCAGGTCACAAGGAAGGTCCAGCCCAGGCCGTTTTTCCGCTCGGGAGAGACAGGCGCCAGCCGACCCATTCGACCCCTCCTTTGACCGAGCTATCCTCCTCGCCCGGATAGGGCTAGCATTTCAGGAGCTCGGACTGGACGCTAGCCGTTCGCGCTGCCTTTAAGAGTCCCCAACGGACAGGGGAATCAACCAGCCACCGATTTTCAAGGCGATAAAGCCCCCACGATAAAGGCCATGAAAGCCCACGTTGAGGACGTAACTCCCGCCGGAGACCCCCCAGCTGACAAGACTCCTGAAGGCGGCACACTACTTAAAACCAGGGCTACCCTCCGGTGGAGGGTAAGAGAAAAAAGGAGGGTAAATCTCCTGAGCAATCCGCTTCACCCCCCCCCCTTTTGGTGGAGAGGAGTCTCGCGCATCAGCTTTCCTCCTCCCTTCATTGCTTCCACCACAGCTCTACTGACTTAGCCATCGGAGGGTTTCGCCCCAGGAAAATCCCCTGGGCCCTCTGACGCGTTTCCCTGTCTTACAGTTCATCTTCTGGTGATCCACGGCCCGCTCAGGACGCAGCGCGAGATTTCGCCTCTTCATCTGGCGTCGTCTGTGGGAAACGCACGAAGAGCCGAGATGGTGAGAAGAAGCTCAGGGAGGAGATCCGCCATTGAGAAGGGTAAGGCCATTGTGACGGCGGGAGAAGACCCCTCTAGGGCCTCACAGAGCCCTCCCTCCAACACCAGCGTCCCCACTAACGGGCCGCCGCCCCTTTCGACGGCAACGGGGGTAGCCCCCAACGGCGGCGTCGAGATCTTCCAGGCCCTCAGTAAGAAGCTTGACGTTCTCGTGGAGCTCATGAGGGCCCAGGCGGCGAGGGATGCCAGGTCTCACGCCCCGTCCGGGAGCCCCCCCTGTCGAAGTGCGTCCCAGCACACCGCTGGAGGCCGCTTCACCCTCCGCGGCCAGCAGCTCATCCGCAACCACGCGGGAGGACCCTCGCAAGGTCCACCCCCAGAGCAAGAGGCTTCCTCCATGCCCAAGAAAGGGAAACAGGGGGCGAGGCCTCCACGCCCGAGCGCCGGCGGTCCTGAGGATCGCCACGACGCTCCCCCCAGCCCCACGGCGCGACTGCAGTCGGAACTATCCCTTCGGCTGAGGGATTTCGAAAGACGCTTCGCAGAGCAAGAGCGCGCCCTCCGCGCCCTGCAGAAGACCTCCCTCCCTGAGGAGGAGGAGAAATCCCCTTTCTCCGAGAACATCTTGAAGGCAGAGGTATCTCCTAGGACCTCCATTCCTACCTTCAAACTCTATGATGGACAGGGCGACCCAGCCGACCACTACGACAGCTTCGACGCCATGGTGACTCTGCATGGAACATCGGATCCCATTAAATGCCGAGCCTTTGCGGCCACCCTGGTCCAAGGCGCTCAGGCATGGTTCCGGGCCCTCGCCCCTGGGTCCATCCAGGACTTCAGGCAATTTGGGCGAGTCTTCAAGGAGAGCTTCGCCGGAAGCACCCCCCCGAGGTCAGTAGCGGGGCTCCTGGCCCTCAAACAGGCACAAGGAGAAAGGCTCCGGGCTTATGTCCACCGATTTAAATCGGAAGCCCTCAGAATTCCCCGCCTGGATGTGGCCTCAGCCACGACCGCTCTGACCAGGGGCACCCGGGACGAAAATCTCCGCCGCGAACTGGTCCTCCACCCCCCCTCGACCCTTGCCGAGCTAGTGACTCTGGCTCTGTGCCACGCCGAGTGCGAAGAGGTGCTCAGCGCCTGCCGAGACACAATCGGCTCGGATCGGGAGGGGGACAAGAAGCTGGCCCCCGAGTCAAACCCTGGCTCGGGCAAGAAGCGTGATCGGGAAGGAGAGCGCAAACGGAGGTACGAGCGGTACACCCCGTTGACCACGCCAATCTACGAGATCTATGAAGACATCAAAGACTCGGGACTCCTCCGCCAGCCCGAACCAATGAGATCGAAGAACCGCAAGCGCGACAGACATTGCTTGTTCCACGGCGACCACGGGCACCACACCGGTGATTGTCACCAGCTCCAGGACGAGATCGAACGCCTCATCCGTCAGGGGCACCTCGCCCGGTTCGCAGCTGGGAACAAAGAAGACAAAGACGCAGCCGAGGAGATCAACAATGCCCCCCGAGGGGTCCACATCAACGTCATCTCCGGAGGAACGGCATCGGGCGGCGACACCAGCCGAGGAAGGAAGCGCCATGCCGAGCGGGCCAGCCGGGTCTCAGAGCCCTCAGGGGGCCCGCCGAGGGAGCCCCAGGTCATAGTCTTCTCCGACCAAGACCTGGAAGGGCTAAGCACCCAGCATGATGATGCCCTCGTCATCTCGGCCACAATAAACCATTGTAATGTAGATAGAATTCTGGTTGACAATGGAAGCGCCCCCGATGTATTATCTTATGACTGTTTCCTCAAGATGGGGGAAGACCCATCCAAGCTCCGCCCGATCCGAACCCCCCTTTGCGGGTTTAACGGCCTGGCCACCTACCCCGAGGGAGCCCTAAGCCTGCCGGTCACCATCGGCACCCCACCCAAAACCGTTACGGTCATGGTGGACTTCATAGTGATCAAGGGTATGATAGCGTACAACGCCATTTTCGGCCGGAAAATTCTCAGCCGAATGAAGGCCGTACCATCTACCTATCACCAAAAAATGAAGTTTCCCACCAAAAACAGGTTGGGGGAAGTCCGAGGTAACCAGGCCACGGCTAGAAGGTGCTACAACATCTCGGTGGAAGCCTCAAGGCCGGACGGAGGGGATAAGGGCCCCAAGGGAATCGAAGGGAAGACCGTAACCGCCGAGCCCGGTGGCGAGTTGCTAACGGTGTTCCTAAATGATGACCCGGCCCTCGGAGTAAGGATCGGAGCCGACCTACCACCTAAGGAACAGCAACAATACAAGAAATTTCTTTCTGAGTACGCTCAGGTCTTCGCTTGGGCCGATGATCAACTCCCTGGCATACCAGGGGAGACCGTGATGCACAAGCTCAGCCTTGACCCCACCGTCAGGCCCGTACAGCAACGGAGAAGGAAGCATGCGCCCAAGAAACAGGCGGTCATCAAGGCGCAGGTCACCAAGGGACAAGAGACAGGCCTCTTCAGGCCAGTCCTGTACCCTACGTGGCTAGCCAATGTCGTCCTGGTGCCAAAAACCACAGGCAAGTGGCGAATGTGTGTGGACTTCACCGATCTGAATAAGGCTACCCCCAAGGACTGCTATCCGCTACAGAGCATCGACCAATTGGTTGATTCAACCTCGGGCAACGAGATACTCAGTTTCCTGGATGCCTATTCAGGTTATCACCAGATCAGAATGAATCCAGAAGACGTCGAGAAGACAGCCTTCATCACTGACTGCGGCGTGTACTACTACACCCGGATGCCCTTCGGGTTAAAGAACGTCGGAGCCACATATCAGCGGCTGGTAAACCACGTATTCGAGGGACAGCTAGGCCGGAACGTCGAGGCTTACATCGATGACATGCTCGTCAAGACTCCTAAGGCCCAAGACCACTTCGCCGACCTTGCTGAAACCTTCGGCACCCTCCTGAAGTACAACATGAAGCTCAACCCCGCCAAGTTCGCCTTCGGAGTAAAATCCGGGAAGTTCCTGGGTTTCCTAGTCACTCAGCGCGGGATCGAGGCCAACCCCGACAAAGTCCAGGCCATCCTGGACATGCGCCCGCCCACGTGCATTAAAGACGTCCAGCGTCTGACGGGGCGTGTCGCCGCTCTCAGCCGTTTCCTGTCCCGTGCGACCGAATGATGCTTGCCCTTCTTCAAATTAATGAGGGGGCCCAAGCTGGCATCTGCTACGTTCGCATGGGATGAGGAGTGCCAGGCAGCATTCGCCGAGCTTAAGGAGTTCCTGGCTTCGCCACCGGTGCTCTCCAAGCCCATCCTAGGCGAAGTCCTGCTGCTCTACCTCTCGGCGACGCCATCCACGGTCAGCTCGGTCTTGGTCAGAAATGACTCGGGAATCGAAAGACCGGTCTACTACACCAGCAAGGTGCTCAGTGGGGCCGAACGGAGGTACCCCGCAACCGAGAAACTCGTGCTAGCGTTGGTCACCTCCGTGAAGCGCCTCCGCCCCTACTTCCAGGGGCACCCCATCACCGTGCTAACCGGCGAGCCGCTGAAGAAGATTCTGGCCCACCCCGAGGCCTCGGGGTGACTCGTCAAATGGGCCATCATGCTCAGGGCCTACGACATCTCGTACCAGCCGCGATCAGCAATCAAAGGCCAAGCGCTCCCCGACTTCATTACCGAAAGCACCATCCCTGCCGAGGACAGGCCTCCGACCGCGACCGAGCCAGCCTGGGAACTATTCGTCGATGGGTCGTCCAATTCGGCAGGCAGTGGTGCGGGGATCCTTCTAAGGTCCCCCGAAGGGATAGAGCTACAGTACGCCTTAAAATTCAACTTTCAGGCATCCAACAACGCTTCCGAGTACGAGGCCCTTATCTCGGGAGCACGCATGGCCCGACGGCTGGGGGTCGAGCGAGTCAGGATCCACACCGACTCTCAACTAGTCGCAGGTCAGGTCAACGGTGAGTATGAGGCTCGGGAGGTACCCATGATCAAATACCTTCAGCTGGTCCGGAGCCTGGCCCAACAGTTCGAGGGATTTGAGGTAGTCCGGATAGCTCGGGAGCGAAACTCCCGGGCGGATGCCCTGTCTCGATTGGCCTCCTCCCTAGACCCGGAAGGTACACGATCGGTCCTCCTAGAAGAGCTAGAGCGCCCGAGCATCGACACGGAGCTCCTCGCTGTTGACTCGGCCACCCTAAGTGACTGGCGCTCCCCCTACCTGTCCTGGCTACAAGACTCCCAAGAGCCCTCCGACCCTCGGGAAGCCCACCGAATGAAGTATCAAGCTCGGTGCTTCGTCATCCTTGACAACGCCCTCTACCGAAGATCGTTCTCCAGTCCCCTCCTGAAGTGCCTCGGTCCCGACGAGGCAGGCCGAGCCATCCAAGAGATTCATGAAGGCCTGTGCGGAGCGCACTCAGGGGCCCGGTCGCTAGCCCAAATCCTGTTACGACAGGGGTACTGGTGGCCCACCCTGCAGCGCGACTGCTCAGCCTATGTTCAACAATGCGACCGATGCCAGCGGTTCGACCACTTGGTCCATCAGCCGGCAACGGAACTTGTCACCCTAACCGAGCCCTACCCTTTCGCTCGGTGGGGAATCGATATCCTTGGGCCATTCCCAGCGGCCCAGTCCCAGAAGAAGTTCATCATCGTCGCCATCGACTACTTCACCAAGTGGATCGAGGCCGAGGCTACGGCAAGGATCACCGAGACAGTCGTTTGGGGCTTCGTTTGGAAATCGATCATTTGCCGCTTTGGCATCCCCCGAGTGATAGTAAGCGATAACGGTCGGCAATTCGACTCTCGGTACTTCCGAGACAGATGCGCCGACCTAAATATCCGCAACCACTTCACTTCGGTCGCCCACCCTCAGGCCAACGGGCTGGTTGAAAATGCCAACAAGACTATCTTGAAAGGCATAAAAACCAGACTCGGCAAGGCTAAGGGTAGCTGGCTCGAGGAATTGCCTAGCGTACTATGGTCGCACCGAACAACCCCCAGGACGGCAACCGGTGAAAGCCCCTTTCAGTTGGTATATGGCACCGAGGCCGTCGTTCCGTTGGAGATCGCCAACCTGTCTCTCCGAGTGATCAGCTTCTCACCCGAGGCCAACGGGCAAAAATTGCTCGAGAACCTCGACCTGACAAGCGAACTCTGAGAGATCGCGAACGTCCGGGCAACGGAGTACCAGCGCCGCCTCACTCGATACTACAACGCCAAGGTCCGAGACAGACGTTTCCAACCGGGGAACTTCGTCCTCAGGAAAGCCGAAGCCTCTCGACCACTGGAGGCGGCGGGCAAGCTATCCCCCAACTGGGAAGGTCCCTACCGAGTGGTCGAGACGCTCGGGAAAGGTGCGTACAGGTTAGCGACAATGGAAGGGGAGCCTATTCCTCGGACATGGAACGCAGCCGCACTACGCAGATTCTACTTTTGAAATTGTACAGCGAGATGGACAGAATAAAATTCCTGTTCTTTTCATTCCAAACCGTTGGTGCACCAGGTAGGCAAATACCAGTACATCACATAGCAAAAACAAAGCAAAAGTCCGTCTAACATCATCTCAAGGGGTCATCGCTCGACTGACTCGGTCTTGATCTCCTTGCATCCAGCCACTGACTCTGCCTCGTGCGGAAACTGGCTCGGACAAAAGGTGGTCGAGCCAGTTGGCTCGGATGGCCCGTGACAAAGGTGACAGAGGGACTTCAGGAGGAAGACCACCTTTAAACGTTGAGGAAGGCTACCTCCCAAGTTGGCAACAACCGAGAAAAAGGAGCGCCGTGAAGGCCCCCCCTCTTCCAAACTGCCAACTCCTTGGAAGGAAGGAGAGAGCAAGCAGCCCCCGAAGAGTGAAAGAAATGAAGAGCAGAAGAGGGAAAAAGAGGCTGCAGACGGAGGAAGGCCTCGGTGAGGAGGGAGCCGGATACGCCTCCTCCCCTCACACGAAGGGAAGTGACGGCAGACTCCCCTGATGCCCCCATCCGTCCTCCACCTCGGCGTCCACCCGGAAGCCTCGCCGGAGCCAAGAAGAGGCCAACGGCGTGCTTCCACACGCCAAAGTCCTCCCCAGATCCGCGCGGCGACCGTAGGACCCGTCTCGTGCACGCGCGGCGACCGTGGGATCCATTCAACCTCACAAGACAGCAGGAGCCCACCGCTCCCCGTCGTCGGCGGCATCGCCCTCCGAAGGATCCTCCATGCTCCAGATGCAAAGGCACAACGCGGAGTGAAAAGGAAGGAGCAAGGAAAGACTGTTAGAGACAATCTCAAGCGGTGGAGAGGAAAGGGCGCCTTCCGGTCCTTCTTATAGGCCAAAGGAGGCTACACGCCTTAAATGCCCCCCTCGGAAACACGCCGAAGGATTTCTCCCCTGAACAGTCACCTCCAACTCCTCGTTTCCCGCCCTCGCGGGATTCACGAAGCGGCCTGACATTCAAAGCGTGAGGGGACGGAGGAACGCCCCGACAGAAGCCTACCAAAATAGCGTGCGAAAATCGTGCGGGACATATCGGCACCTCTCAACCACCCATGATTCGCCAACCAAATCACGGCAAGGATAGTACCCAAACAGAGCAAGTCATTTTTTATCGTACCAAAAGGAAACCCTCTAAAAAGAGGAAAGAGGGACAAAAAGGGAAAGAGGCACAATACATCAGGCCTCGGGCCCACTTTGACGCTCGAGACCGGCGGAAGGAGACGCGTCACCCCCGGCGCCTTCAGTGACGGCCGACTCGGACACTGACCTCGCCTGTGCGAGAACTGTCTCAGTCGTGAGCCCTCCCGAGAAGCCCGGAGCCGGTGACCCCGACGGAGGCGATCCCTCCGAATCTTCTCCGACCGATGAAGAAGAGCTGGAAACCGACTCATCCGAGTCATAACGCTGGCCAAAGGGGAACTCGATCGCGGAGTTTTGTTCATGGGCGTAGCCTACCGCCCGGCGATAGCCCTGCTTGAACCCCTTTCGAGCACCTCGGCGTAGCGCTATCTCGTAGTAAGGTAGGGCGGCTTCCAATAGGTCGGCCGAGTAAGCATCCGAGCTCCTGTAACGCTCGATTGCCTCCGCCTCGATCTGTCCCGCCCTACCGATGAACTCGACCCGCGCCCGCTCCGCCTCGGACGCACGTTCCTCTGCCCGGGCCCGGTCCACCTCAGCCTCAGCTCGGAGACGCTCCGCCATCTCCGCCCGATCTAGCAGCTCGGCACGCTCGAGCTCCCAGCGATTGTCCAGATCGAGGCGACCCAGACGCTCCTCCTCCAAGGATCGGCTTGCCCTCTCAAGAGACTCTCGGGTCTTGGCGAGCTGTTCGGTCAGCACCTCAGCCTCCAGTCGGCTCGCCCGCGCCACCTCTCGGAACGCGGAGAACTCCTGCCGGAGTCCCTCATGCTCCCCCTTGAGTCGGGCCAGCTTCCTCTCGCATCCCCCGAGGGTCCAGGCAAGGTTCGACCGCTCCGTTTTCGTCCGCGCGTGCGCCTCCGCCATCAAAGCCGCCGACCGAGCTATGACCAGGCCGCCTTTCATCAGAACATCGAGGAGCCCAGGGGGGGGGGGGTATTGCGCCTTTCTCCGCCCTTCGTCCTCGCGGCAATCGATCGGCTGACCCGATATAGGTCGCCCGTAATGCCGAGCCTTTCCAAGGGCTCCGGCAAAGGAGACCGCTCCGCCCGGGGCACTCCGCCAGAGGGCTCTGCTCGAGCAACGGGACCGGCCACCTCGCGCGCCACGGTCGGTTGGGGTTGCGACGCCTCCCCGGGCGAACCCCCAACCTCGACCGATGCCGCAGGTCCAACCGCACCGGAAGCTCCCAGCATCTGGGGCTGCAACGCCCTCGCGGGCGAACCCGCAGCCCCGCCTGTCTCGGCCCGCACATCGGCGACCGTGACGTCACCGCCTCCGGCCGACCCCCTGGCCTCGGTGACTGCTACTTCAACATCGGCCCCCTCTACCCCCGTGGGGGGGAGAGACGACCTATCGCCATCCTCTGAAGGGCCCCCGGTCTCCTCGGCCCCCTCTCGCCTGGCAGATGGGGGAGCTGGCCTCGAGGGGTCGGCCCCATCTTGCCCCCGGGAGGGGAGTGCCGCCGAGCCAAAGTTGCCCCCGGCGGTAGGAGGGAGGCCTGCCTTCTTGGCCCACTTCTTGGCCTTCACGGCCTCCCGCAACCTTCCCGCCATGGGATCCTTGCGCTTTGTGCCAGCCGGCCATGAAGACCCCCCGGGGGTCACCCCCTTGCCCTTATCCCGGGCTTGGTCGTGACCCACAGGAGCCTCCGGCTCGTCGGCCGCCGAGTCATCTTCTCCCAGATCGATGACCTCAGCAGTATCCTCCAAAGGTTCCCGCCTCACGTCTACAGCAAAGAAAGAAGACCCGGTCAGGAGAAGAAAGGTAACTACCACCCCAGGGGAACAACCTAAAGGGCGGTACCTGTCGACTTCAACCGCGTAAGCAGGCACCGTTCGATGTTCTCCGGCGTAACCAGCTCCTCGGTCGACCGGCGGTTCTCCAGCAGACGGGCGACCTGCTGCTCCACATGGGGAGGGAACTCCTCCTGCCGAGGAGGAATGTTCGGATGGAAATTGGGCGAGATCCGGCATCTCCAGAGTTCATCCGTCGCCTCCGCCTTCACCCAGAAGAATTGGGTTTTCCACCCCTTGTGCGAGGAGTCCTTCGCCGCGAGGGCGATGCAACTCCTGTTCCTCCTTGCCTGGATAAAGTAAAAGCCCTTCCCCGCCGACGGGTGCGCCTTCAACTCGAAAAAGTAATGAAAGAGGTCCAAGGAAGGGAAAATGTTGTGCTGGCGACAGAGGATCCGAAAGGCAGAGAGGAGGAGGTACGAGTTGGCCACCAGTTGGATGGGCGCCAACCGGAAAAGTTCAAGGATCTGGAGTACGAGGGGCTCGAAGGGAAGGCGGAACCCGCTTTTCCACGCCAGAAGAAACGTGCAGATGTGCCCCGTTCGGTCGTCCAAACTCGTCTTGAACGGGGTGGCGGCAGCAAAGCTATACCTGAAAGGCAAGCGAAAGCGATGCTCCAGCTTCTTCACCTCTGCCTCCCCCAACTCGCTGCAGCGGGAGACAGGCTCCCGCCTCACCTGCCCGAGTTCCAGCGGCGGATCAGCCATCAAGCCGGAAGAGGACCCCTCGCAAGAACTCGAAGACTCTGGAGGGGAAGGAAGTTGCCGGACCGCCTCCGCGGTTGTCCTCGCCAACTCCTCGAACGCCGCCGCAAGACTTCGCACCTCCACTGTGCCCTCACAGCGCATCAAGAAGCTCCGAAAGCCAAGAAACTAAGGAAAGCCCGAAACCCTAGAAGCCTAGAACGACGAACAGCGCCCAACGCCTATAAAACCCTGGAGGGAGGCGGCGCGTCGTTCCGTGCTCTGAGAAAAAGGGGGGGCCTTCAGTTCAAATCTGTCAGGATCATTATTACGGGCCCAGGCGACCACTCCGCGTGGCACCATAAACGCCAACGAAATTCCACCCACCTGAGCCACGCCGGTCCAAAGCCTCAAAAACTACTCAACCGAGCCTCCATGGCTCGGGAGTAGGACGGGGACAAGTGGAGAGGGGGATTTTTGTAGCCCACCCAAAGAGCAGCCCAACAAGACTCAACAGGGTCCAACGAGGCAAGCTCACCCGAGTGATAGCCCACGGGGCCTACTCAGGGAAGAAAAGCCCAATAAACAGACACTCGAGGAACCAACCCTCCCCGGCGGCCCCTAGGCTCGGAGGGCCCGAGTGATGGTCATGTCACAAGGAAGGTCCGGCCCAGGCCATTTTTCCGCTCGGGAGAGACAGGCGCCAGCCGACCCATCCGACCCCTCCTTTGACCGAGCTATCCTCCTCGCCCGGATAGGGCTGGCGTTTCAGGAGCTCGGACTGGACGCTAGCCGTTCGCGCTGCCTTTAAGAGTCCCCAACGGATAGGGGAATCAACGAGCCACCGGTTTTCAAGGCGATAACGCCCCCACGATAAAGGCCATGAAAGCCCACGTTGAGGACGTAACTCCCGCCGGAGACCCCACAGCTGACAGGACTCCTGAAGGCGGCACACTACTTAAAACCAGGGCTACCCTCCGGTGGAGGGTAAGAGAAAAAAGGAGGGTAAAACTCCTGAGCAATCAGCTTCACCCCCCCCCCCCTTTTGGTGGAGAGGAGTCTCGCGCATCAGCTTTCCTCCTCCCTTCATTGCTTCCACCACAGCTCTACTGACTTAGCCATCGGAGGGTTTCACCCCAGGGAAATCCCATGGGCCCTCTGACGCGTTTCCCTGTCTTACAGTTCATCTTCTGGTGATCCACGGCCCGCTCAGGACGCAGCGCGAGATTTTACCTCTTCAGGGTCCTCATGAGCCGCACACCCTAACCATGAATGAGTCCATACTCCAATGGCTTAAGCAAGGCCCCACCATTCCTTGCTCACCACCTTACCTCTCACCCTTGGCATATCAAGTCCAAATTATGCCCACCCGGTCTTCCCATGTCACACTTCAAACCTCCTACTTTGTGGAAGGCTTAGGGGACCTAGTGGACTGTTTACAATGGCAAGTCTACCTGACCAATATGCTAGCCATAGGACCATTGGAGTCTAGCCCCATCTACTCTAGTAGACCCTTCCTAGCTTACCCCGCCACCGGTTCCATCACCTCCATCTACACTAGTGGCCATTATACGAGTGAAATCCTCCTCTTTCTCCCCAAGGATGAGAAACCAATCTTGGCCCACTTCCCACCCATCAAGATTCCAATTGCTTTAATTGGCCAACCCACTAGAGACCTTGGCCCAATTATCTTGGAGGAGGATGACTCACCGTTTGGGTACCTTGAAGACATAGAGTGCCACCCTCTAGGAAGACCTTTCCACTACCCCTTTGATCCCTTCCTATGGGAGCCTAGACCCCTATGTGACCCAACCACCTTATCCACCACCCACCTTTCCCTAACCCAACCCACCATGTTTGACCCAATCCACCCCATCCTAGACCCGTGTTACACCTTGGGAGCCATGACCTTGGGCCACATATCCCTAGGTAATAAGGTTGTGTCCCACCCCATGATGACCACCTTCTTAGATCCATTCGATCCTTTCCAATGGGAGTTCAAAGGTTGTCCCACACCTATACACATGGAAGTCACCTTTGGGAAAAGCATGCATGTGTCTAGGCTTACCATACCCCTTGGCATGAACACTATGTTGGGTCCATTCATTCATATCACCCACATGTCAAGTAGAAAGTATGAGTGGTCCATATTCGGATGTCATGGTCCACCTTCATTCATCATGGGTCTTAAGCATGTCAAAGGCATCTACGGATGTCCGGGTCCCCCGATATTTATCACCACTTTGCATGATAGGGCCACCTACGGGTGCCCCGGCCCACCTAGGCTGACCAAAGTCTACACTACATCATTACATGATAGGTCTACTTTTGGTTGCCCAGGTCCACCCATCACCCCTAGAATGTCTGCATTCACAACATTGCATAAAGAGATCCGCAAGCACATTAGCAAGAAGAATGTGACTTATAAAGGGCGAGCCGACTCTCATCGACGTCACCAAGAATTCCATGAGGGTGACTTTGTGATGGTAAGGACGGAGAGGCTCTCCCCGGGAGCCATCTCCAAATTGAGGCCACGTGGGGCTGGTCCCTTCCAGGTCCTGAGGCGCATTGGTGCAAATGCCTATGAGTTAGATCTCCCCGAGGAATATGGGGTAAGTCCCACATTCAGTGTTGCCGACCTACTGCCATACAAGGGACCCACGGTGGTACCTAGTGAGGATATTGAGCCTATTCCCTCCATTGAGAGAGCACCCACCCGTGAGGAGAGTCCACCAGCCAAGAGAGCCCAGCGTGAGCGCATTGAACGAATATTGGATGAACAGGTCACTACCACCAGGAGCAAGGTATACGAGTGCTATCTCGGCAGGTGGATGGATCGCTCTTGTTCGGAAGACTTGAGGGCAGTACCACTTCTACACCCTCCAAGGAGGGAAGGACACTTACTCGACGGAGTCGAGTTCTCCGCACCCTGGGAGTATGATGGGGACATCACCTCCCATGCCCACGTTCACAGCTCGTCTCCTCACCCCGGTTGCATCCGGCATGGTCTAGTCATTTAATTTTGAAAATACTAGTGGGTTGGTCGAAGCCTCGGGCTAATGAGTGCGTCAACTTCCATTGCGAATCTAATCCAACAATAAGGTCATCCAAGGTGTCAACATGGTGACTAGACCGGAATGTGGTATGGAATGAGTTGATCGGTACTAATGGTCGGGTGGGGTCCATGGATGGGTAAGGAGGTGGGACCAAGCCATCCTTGAGCCAACTAAGAAGCGGCTCGGCGATGAAAAGCGTACCCGTTAAAAACACGGGTGGCTCGGGCTTGGGTGGCTCCAAGTAAGATGGTTCCGAATAAAGTTCGGAAGTAGAAAGTGGCAATGGAGCACTCACGGGTGGTGAAGGGGTGTCCTCCTCGTGGAGAAGGGGTCCTTCGGGTGACACCGGGATGTAAGGCTCGGGCAGGCCTAGGCCACCCACTCGCGGACTCAACCCTTCCATCCGATCTAATGCTGTGGTCAACACATCCAAGCATGTATCCAACCCATCTATACATGTAGTCAACCCTTGCATGTGTCCCATAAGGGCTTGGAACATGACGGCCACTTCAACGGAACTAAGGGCTCGGGGTGCGGCCATGGTTACAAAGATGGGGTTGGATCCCCTAGGAATGGATATACAAGACCAATTTTTTTTATAAGCAAAATGTTATGCCAACTAATGCAAGCACCTAGACACGACTTAGAATGTGATGCAAATGCAAACTTGCAATGAGACTCGACTACACACCTAGACACGACCAAGATTCGGTATGTGGCGGAGTTAATCGATCCGAAGATCACTCGCGCAAGTGAATCACCTCCCCGATAGGCGTAACCTAACGGTCGGGCGACACCTTTTTATATACCGAACAATGGTATGCGGATGCAACCTTAGACCGACTTAGACTTAGACTCGACTTAGACAATGACTAGACGTAAATGACACTTTTTTTTATTTTTAGACACCCTAGACTCAAACTCGCTCTGATACCAAATTGATGCGGGACGGACACGCGACATGGGACTCTAGCTCGGGATCATCCCTAGCGAGGGAAGACGTAAGACCGTGTGCGGTTGAGGAACCGGCAGTGAGTCTCGGGTATCGGCCTTTCCGCATTAACTTGGATTAAGTCACGGGACGGTCACTCACTCTCGCTCTCGCAGCGGTGATAAAATGATAACAAACTAGATAATCTACCACTCATGCAGCGGCATATACAAAAATATTCGAGTAAAGCAATGCCTACGAGGAGGGTAGCGAGTGTACCTCCACGCTCCGGGCATGGGGAAGACGTTCCCGGCCAAGTACGGTAACTCCCGGTACAACGGTAAAAGTTAATTACAACAGCGGATTTTATTGCCCACTCCACGCAGGGAGGTAAAGGGCTACAAGTGGGGCCCAGGAGGACCGACCCTGGGTTGACGGAGAGCAATCTGGAAATGCGTACGGCATGAACTCGGCATGTTGGTCCGACTCGGCACTATTCCAACTCGGTGCTGCGCCAACTCGGTTGCTGACTCACTGGACATCAAGCAACGATTTCCAAAGGAATGTCACCTTCCTGAGATCTTCCGGAGGCGCCGCTTGGTTGGGACAATGGCAGGACGTCCCTGATCGACTCCCTGAAGGGGCGGTCGCTGAAGTTGACCTTTGGTATTTATTTCTGAATTATCACCGGACTGCAATTTCGGACCTGCACAGAGAACAGATTTGCGCGCCTCGGCGGCAAGAATTTAATCTCTCGGATCCGAAATCAGATCAAGATGAAACTGGTGGGGTTGGAAAGAGAACTCACAGATCTACCACATATAAATTTTGTAGGTCGATCCAACGAAGGGATGAGAAATGGGAGGCTCTGCAAACTGAGTTTTTTTCTGACCCGGACTGACAAACACACAGGACAGACTATGTTTTTCCTGAAACTGACCTTTGACCGAAGGGAAAATGATTTTTCTAGACTCCACGAAATATATGGTGGAAGGGGCTATATGTGTGAAAGACTGAGTAATTGTTTAGGATTTTCTGAAAATTTGTAAGGGGGTGGGTAAAATACGACAAGGTGACTCTGTCCCGTAGATCTACAAAAGGGTAGATTACTGAGAGGACAATCAAAAATATGGGAAAAATATCTAATGACTTCCAAATGACACGAAATTCGAACTGGAGGTTAAGGGAGATGGACAGAACAAACCCTGAAAATTAGGGCTCGATCAGACAACAAGAAGAGAAGATAAAAATCCGGAGGTGAGGTTCTGTCCTGATGTAGATAGAATCCGGCGATGGTGGCGATGGCGCGACGGCGGTGCGATGGCGGCGGCGGCAGAAATGGAACTCAGAGGGGCTAAGGAGAATGGGCTTCTGATGTGACACGAACTGGGACCTAAGTGGCAAGCAAACGCAACAACTAGGCAATGTCACACAAGCGGACTCACTTGCTTTTGGCACACTCGGGTCCGTAGGTGGACCGACAATGGGGTGAGTGTCCGAGGTTGGACCGGTGGTTTCCAAGGATATGACTGACTTGGGGAGGACCCCTAGGGGCCAGGGTTGCCCAAATTCAAGGGCGGTCAGCACGCCGAAGGCATGGGTTGAAGGGTCACTCTCACAACTCACCCGCGGCGACCACTCAAACATAAGCAACTTTGGAACGGGCGCTCACTCACCGTTCGACGGAGTTAAGAAGCAATACTAATTAAGCAAGATCTACCAACACAGGGAGGGGTCCAGAAGCTCACCTGATCAGCGTGAAGGCGCCGATCACGGCCGGAGACGATGGCGAGCGGGGAGGCGTGGGTATGCACCCAAACGCCGCACCGGTGAAGCTTCAACCTGCTCAAACGTTTACAAAACTACAACCCATGCAAGGGGGGGGGATCGTGGGGAAGGGAAGACAATGATTACATCCAAACACTACCTCCACACAGGGAGGGGCCTTCAGCCGGCCAAGCGGGGAGGGGAATTCAAGCTAGAAGTGATGAAAGGAAGCCGATGCCGAATCTGTCCACGTTCTGGAATCAGGGACCAATAGTTGAATACGGCACCTCTGTGACCTCTCTTGATTTTTTCTGATGACGAAACCAATGGGGAATTCTTCGTAACTGGAACGGGAAAACGTCTGAATTTTTCCGATTTCTTCTGGCGCCAACGTTGGTCTGGGTGGAGGCTCAAACAGGGTGGTAGCTTCTCGGAACTGGCGGCTTCAGGTTTCCAACAGAAAGAAGAAGAGGATGCCACGACCGATCCTGAACTCAGAATCAGGTGCCGCAAGAACCGTTGGAACCGTTGACGAGTCCTCTTCGAAGCAAAACTGGCGGGGAAGCCAAACATTGTCGGAGAAGACCAGTGGGCTCTAAACTCTGATGAGAGGTCGGTGCAGACTATGGGGAAGCAGAACCGCGCACCCGGGGGAGAAAATTGATAACTCCTAGTTCCGGATGCCAAATTGAGCTATGCTTTTTGGAGGTGAAAGAAGACTCAGAATAGAAGACTTTTGATGAATAACTCTTGCGTAGATTCCAAGTAGGATGGCCTCTATAGATCTTCCACTCTGGTTCTGGTCCTCTGCCTGAGAAGTCTTGCACAGTCGTGGTAGATCGCCTTCTCCGAACAGATCCGATCTTGGAAGTCGGCGGGACCACCACCGTTGGAAAGCTGACTAGGAGACACTTCCAACGATATATGGTATGCCCTCTGAAGCTTCCAGGTGAAGACGTGGCAGCCTCTGCAACTGGGAACTCCTCTGATGCCTGCGGACTGAAAACTGTAGGTTGAAGATGGTGGGGGCAAATGGGGTAGATGGGAGGGGAAGCGGGGGTGGATGAGTGTGGGGAGAGCCCTGGTTGTGAGAGGGTCTAGGAGGGGGTGTTCCAAGGCGTGGATGGGGGAGAATGGGGTCTGGAAGGTGGTGTCTGCAGTGGGTGAGAGGGGAGCTGCGAATTTGGGATGGGTGGGGGAGAGAGGAGAGATCTCTCTCCAAAATTTGAAAATGGACCAATGTGGTTAATGGGGCTTTGGGGATGGGAAGGGTTGTGTTGGGAAAGGGAAGGGGTGCTTGGGGAGTGGGGAATTCTCCCTTGGGAGATGAGAGGGTGCTTAGGGAAGGGAGTTGAGTAGGTGGTGGTTGGGTGGTGGATTTGGGATTGGGGGGGAGGTCTCTTGGAACTAGGGTGAAGTAATGAGGGTGGGGTAGTTGGGAGGATGAGTAATGAGGTAGAGAGAGAGAATTGATGATGTGGAGGAGAGAGAGGGAGGAGAGGAGAGAGAAAGTGGCGCCCTCCTCCTTGAAGAGAGAGAGAGAAGAGAGAGAAGTGAGATAGAGAGAGAAGGGGAATCCAAATCCATAGAGAGAGAGAGAGAGGTTTGGAGAATCCACTCCAATATGACACTAGAACTCACTTGATTTAAATTGATCATAAAAGGGTTGTTCAAATGAGAGGGGGGAAGGACTATTTATAGACTCCATACTTTTCCTAAGACCAAAATAGCCCTGACAAATAAGTAAATGACCAAAGCAGTCCAAGGGAGGGGCACCCCTGGGCCTAGCCCATTAGTTGGGCCCATTAGCCTATCAAACCAACCATATGACAACTAACATAGGAAAATGACTCACTAACCTAGGTACATGACTCAAATAAAGGGAAAATTACAATGACATGACTCAAATAAAGTATGAAAATTACATGACTCGACTCAGAAAAATATGACGGACACAATGGAGCTATACTGGCGAGCAATTGAAGCTGTGGAAAAATGTGAAGGGCGAGAGATGCCCCCATCATACCCCCGGGGTGCGAAGAACTCGACTCCATCGAGTATGGGTCCGCCAGGGGAGAGGTCCTCCAATGCAGCTCCGGGCGAGCCATAACCTCCAAACTCAACCTCACATCCTTAGCCGGGAGACGACTCTTCATCCTCTCAAGGTGGCTCGGGCACACCCTCTTGTTGGCGATGGTACCCTGCTTGCCTAGTATTGCTTCCGTGTACACACGTCGGACTCTCAAGCTGATATGTGGAGGTTCTCCGAGGGTGTCACTCACAAAGGTGGGGGTAGGCTCAAGGTTCTCACTGGGATCCACCGCGGTGCCCTTAAAGAGTGCTAGATCCGCCACGTGAAAAGTAGGGTATATCCCAAAATCCCATCGGTAGATCCAACCCGTAAGCCAGGGTGTCAAAGTCACTCGGAACATGGAAGGTCCAAGTCCTCGTGCCCTCGGTTTGGAGATAGCCCTAGGGTAGAGCCACTCCAATGTCACCATTACCAAGTTGTCTACTTGGAATCCCAAGTGGCACTTACGAGCTATTGCCCATTCAATATGAACCTCACCGTTCGTTGCAAAATGCTTGCTTGGATACACATGCCATGCACTACGGGGTGGTGGGTGTGTAGAAATGTGTGTGGATAAAGGTGGACTAGGACATCCATAGATGGACCTATCTTGCCATGATGCCATATGAACCTTGATGAGCCTTGGTGAGTCGGGGCAACCAAATGTGGCCCAATCATGCATGGACTTCCTGACAAAGGTTGGAGGGCCGAGGCATCCGTAGGTGATCCGGTCATGCATGGGAGTGACAAATGCCGGGGGACCCGGACATCCAAGAATGCTCCTATCATGCTTAAGGCTCATGATGAATGAAGGTGGACCATTACATCCGAATATGGACCACTCATGCTTCCTACTTGACATGTGGGTGATATGGATGAATGGACCCAACTTAAGAATCATGTCAAGTGGTTTTGTATGCCAAGACTTATGCATTCTTGTGCCAAAGATGTCTCCTATGTATGGGCTTTTAGACTTCCTTTGGAATGGATCATAGGGATCATAAAATGAGTTACCAAGGGGGAGGAGCTCTATGTCCTCAAGGTCCTCAAAAGGTGCTAAGTCATCCCTCTTCATGATAACTGGGCCAATGTTCTTGGTGAGTGGGTCGGCTATGAGGGGAGGGCTTGGCTTTCTACCCAATATAAGAAGCTCCAAATTGAGGAGAAGGTTGGGCTCATCGGTGGGTGAGGGTAGGAAAGGGTGGGTGGTGGATAAGGTGGTTGGGTCACATAGGGTTCTAGGCTCCCATAGGAAGGGATCAAAGGGGTAGTGGAAAGGTCTTCCTAGAGGGTGGCACTCTATGTCTTCAAGGTACCCAAACGGTGAGTCATCCTCCTCCAAGATAATTGGGCCAAGGTCTCTAGTGGGTTGGCCAATTAAAGCAATTAGAATCTTGATGGGTGGGAAGTGGGCCAAGATTGGTTTCTCATCCTTGGGGAGAAAGAGGAGGATTTCACTCGTATAATGGCCACTAGTGTAGATGGAGGTGATGGAACCGGTGGCGGGGTAAGCTAGGAAGGGTCCACTAGAGTAGATGGGGCTAGACTCCAATGGTCCTATGGCTAGCATATTGGTCAGGTAGACTTGCCATTGTAAATAATCCACTAGGTCCCCTAAGCCTTCCACAAAGTAGGAGGTTTGAAGTGTGTGGTGCGGACACCCGAGCGCATGCGAGACACGAGCCGGCGAGCCACCGGTACCGCACGAGGAGCACGACTCGAGCCACCTCAGCATCCCTATGACTCGGAGACAGTCTGGAGGTTCCCCACTGAGTCATAGCATTTATCATATTTTTGGGAATTTTTATTTGTGTGTAATGTATTTTATTTTCTTTTCGTCAGTGTGTAGTTTAGATAGTTCGAGGGGCTTATGTGCAAAATGGGGATCCCTGGGTCCCACGGGCCCCCACTCCACTCCCATTGGGCCACGTCAGCTCTAGGGCCCCTGTGGGGTCAGTCAACCCTCCATGGAGGCTTCTAGAAGGGTGGGCCAAGGGAGGGGGACAATGGACTTGAAAAGTCCACATGGGAGGCCACCAACCCCACCTACCATGTCCCCCCCTTGACCCTCCTTGGTCAAGGTGCGCCCCCCTCCCCTTTTTGTTTAATATTTTATTGTATTTTTATCAAACTCCATCCTAGCCATCCATCCCCAACCCCTAGATCCAACGTTGGAGGATGAGTTTGGTGGGAGTCATATATAAGGCATGTAATTACCATTTTCTTGAATTAATGCCATTTGAATTGGAAGAAAATCTTGGAGCTCCAGCTTGGTGCCCCCCTTCTCCTCTCCCTCTCCCCCTTGGATGCTGTGAAGGCTTCCATTCTGAGGTGTGACGCCACGTTTATCGGTTCCGACGATCGCCGCTGCCGCCACGAGCCGCCACCGCACCGCCATCGCCATCAACGGAGTTCAGCCTGCGCAGTACCACAGCAGCTTGTTCGAAATTCACAGGTCTTCCCCGAGCTCATTTGGCTACCAAATTTAGAGGAGTTGTTCCTGGGATGTTCCTCTCCACCCACAAAAATCAGGCCAACATTCAGATCACGTTTCCTATTTTTTGATTTTTCATCCACTCTTCCATTTTGGTTCTGCCTGAGTTCTGTCTAGGTTCACCTCCGCCCTGAGTTTCATGTCTTAGATCCACTTTTTGATTTTTGTTAGTTCGCTCAATTTTACTGGTGGTTCCATCTATCCACCCCTTCATCCACAATTTTCTCAATTTTTGATTCACCCATTTCATATTTTCTAAAAATCGTTCTCAAACCCATCTACAGTTCTGTCCACCTGTTCCCAAATCTGACCACCAGTCACCCCAAAAATCATAACAAATCGCAGCCACCTCCAAATCAAATTCTAAAAATAATCCCAGTTCCGTGGTTTGACTACCTACAACTTTTAAGATGATCTCGAAGTCTGAATCCAACTATACATAGGCGGTCAACGGCTATTTATAGGAAACTGATATGCTGATCTGAGATTTCAGGAGCTGTGGAGCAGAGAATTAAAAAATAGTTAAAGCCCAGGTCCGCGCAGGTTCAGAAGAGTCCACTGGCCCTAGATTGAAGGATTTCGAATCCTCTTTCCAATGGCGCTGGTTTCGTCGCATTCTGGCTACGGGGCCAATCGCAGCGGCCGTTTTCGCCAGGGCGCGCGCTACTGAAATAGCAACATCAGCTCGTGGACAGCACTCTCTCCACTTGGGAACTGGGGCACCCAGCCTCCGGTGAGTGTCGCCGGCTGACCGCCGTCCAGAGAAGCATGCTGCCAGGAGTCCCCATTACAGTGGGACCCACCCCGCCAGACCCGGAGAATAGGACAGCGTGTGGGCCCCACGACCCATTGATTGCACCGTCCGGAAAGCACGAGAACGCTGAGTTCGGCGTGTCGAGACGACATCAAGATGCTGCCCGTCAACCTGATTTGCGTGATCCCTGGGGCCCACATGTGACCTTTTACCTCCCTGCGTGGAGTGGGTTGAATCTCTTTGCACCGCTGTAAATTATGTTAACCGGGGGCCCGTAAGTCAGCCGGGGTGTCTTCGCCACGCCGGGTGCATGGAGGTAAAGGTCTTAACTCCTTGGCGTTGCATTGCTTAGCTAGTATACGGTCTTAGGCTGCTGCCGAGAGTGTAGGTACTAGCCCGTGTGTCCATGTCACCGCTGTGAGAGTGAGAGTGACCCGTCCCGCGACTCGATCCGAGTCCGAAAGTTGAGTCGGACTACCCTTGACCTCCGCCTGATGGGGACATCACCTCCCATGCCCACGTTCATAGCTCATCTCCTCGCCCCGGTTGCATCCGGCATGGTCTAGTTATTTAATTTTGAGTCCTATGTAATTTTTATTTGAGTCATTTGATGTATTTTCCCTTTTATTTGAGTCATGTTCCTAGGTCTTGTGTTTATTTTTCTAAGTTTGTGTGTCATTAGGTTATCTAGTTAGCTATTGGGCCCAATTCATTGGGCTTGGCCCAAGGGCTCCCCCCTACCCCCTCGGTTATTTGTCATTGAGTCAATTGTCAGGGTCTTATTGTAAAATGTGGGTTGCCTATATATAGGGCACCATTCCCCCCATTTCAAGGAAATGAATCAATGAATAAAAAACTTGCCATTTTGAGAGTTTACACTTCTTATCTAGTAGAGAGATTCCATTTTTTGGGTGAGAGACCCTAGGGGAGAGATTCCCCACCCATCCCTCTCTTAATCTCTTTTTCACTCCCCTTTCTCTCTCCTCCACACCCAATTTCAAAAATTTTCTCTCTCCTCCCTTCCCAACCACCACTCTCCCACCTACCCCCATTAAAGACCACTCCCCTTCCCCACACATCCCATTACTCCACCCCCTAGTCCCAAGAGAGCTTCCACCAATCCTAGCTCCACCTCCCAACCCCCAACTACCCCACCCACTTCCCCAAGCACCCTTCCCACTACCCAAAGAAGCCCTCCACCTTCCCAAGGCACCTCTTCCCATCCCCAAGACCACCATTGACCACCCCACCTTAAAAGAAATTCAAACTTGCATGCCCTCCACCCACTTGTGCCCCCCCCACCTTCCTCCTTCTCCCTCCAAGACAAAATTCGTAGCTCCTCCTCCCTCCACCTGTTAGACCCGCTTCCAGACCCTATTCTTCCCCTCCCACACCTTGGAACACCCCCTCCTAGACCCCCTCACAGCCAGGGTTCTCCCCACACTCATCCACCTCCATTTCCCCTCCCATATACCCCATTTCCCCCCACCATCTTCAACCTCCAGTTTTCAGTTCGCTGGCAGCAGAAGAGTAGTAGTTTGCAGAGGCGACCCCGACCACATCCCCGAGAATATGAAGGCCCAAGAGGTATCCGCAGAAGTGTCTACCTGTTTTCTTCGCAACGACGGTTGTCTCGTCCCCTTCCGAGCTCCGAGCTGACCGGGAGATCCGTTCCCCTACAACTCCGCAGAGCTGCCCCTGCTGAGCACCTGAGCCATAGTAGAAGCTCTTCCACGACGAACCTTGGAAGATTCAGGCCACAAGTTGATGGGGACATCAACGTCAGCTCGCTCACTTTGTGTTTGCATCTACGTCCTTTTATATTTGTATGTACGCCCTTGTAGTATATGGGTACACAATAGTAGGTCTTAGTGGGTTTATTTGCAAAAAGCCATTGGGTTTCTTTGCAAATGTGCATGTAGGCCCTGCAGGGGCCCCCTCCCTCATCCTTATTGGTCCACCTGGACTCCTGGGTCCAAGGTGGCTGGTCCATGGTCCAACCTTGGACTTGGACCTAGAATTAATTAAAGAAGACAAATGCTAATTACCTTCTTAAAGGGGGGGGCGAACCTAGTTGTTTAATGGGGTTTAATGTGGTTTTCAAACCACATCTCAACCCTTCATTGATCAACCCTTGATCCAAGGGCTTAGAATAGGTTAGACCCCTTGCATATATATACTTGTATTTTTCATATTGCATGAATTAATGAAGAGAAAAAAAGGCATTTGCCCCCAATTAGATCTTGCACCCCTCCCCTCTCTCTCCCTGGTTCCTCCACCTCCAGCCCCCTTTCTAGAGTGTAATCCCCTCCCCCTTGATCCCCTCCAGCATCTGAAGCAACTCCGGTGATCGCCGCCGCCATCGACTCGCCGCCGACGCATCGTTGCCAACGGTTTCGGTGTTCTATCCACTCAGGACAGAACCTTCTTCTCCGAATTCCTGCTATCACTCTCTTCGTCTTCTGAAGCTCAAAATTTCAGGGTTGGTTCCCCTATAGAACCCTTATCCCCACAAAAAAAATCACGTCAAAATTCATCCTTTAGTTATTTTTTGATTTTCGTCCAAGTCCAAGTTCCAGATCTGTCCTGATTCTGTTTACTGTTCATCAGCTCTGAGTTTACCCCATTCGAACCATCTTTTGATTTTTTTTGGGTTGCCCAAATTTATTGGGAGTTCTGTCCACATCCCTATACCACCAGGAATTTTCTTAATTTTTGGTTCACCCTCCAAGTATTTTACAAAAACCGTCCAACTTCCCAAGAACAGTCTACCCACAGTTTCCCAGATCCGACCCAGGTCTAGTAAAGAAATCCCATAAAATCCATTTCGTCTCCAATCAGAAAACAAAAAATAGTCCCGGATTCCTCTCTCAGAGACCTTCAACTTTGCTGAAGAAATCATTTCCAGATTCGGAGGTCTTCTCCCCGGTCAACGTCGATCTTCAGAGAAGTTAGAACCTGCCCCTGCAGTTCTGGCCAGATTCCAGCAAGCTTGTAAAATACATGATCAGAAATACAGATCTGATTATTTTTTTTGAAGACCCCTACGTCGAAGTACTCTGAGTCAGCTTTCCAACGGCGCTAACCTTGTCGCATTCCGACGACGGGGCTGATCGCAGCAGCAGGTTTCTCCGAGTCGTGCGCCTGCAAACAGAATTTTCAGATTCGTGGCCGAGTTCCCGGCGAGCGTCGTCCGAGGGCCGCCCGGCGTCCGGTGGTCGTTCCAGTAGCTCGCCATCCCAGGGGAACGCTTTCCAGGTGTCTCCACAGCAGAGGAGTCATCAGGCCCCACACGACCCCTCCGGTCAATACGTGGGCCCCCACTAGCACGAGTACGCGTGAAGCCGAAGCATCACACGGAACCGCCCGTCAACCCGAAACTGGTCCTCCCGGGCCCACTTGTGTCGCCCTTTACCTCCCTGTGTGGAGTGGGCTTAGTTGCATTGCTGTAACCATAATGTATTAAGTTCCCGGGGGTACGAGTTCCGGCCGGGTCCCATCTTCGCCACGCCGAGAGCGTGGAGGTATCGCCTTCACCCTTACACTTGGCATTAGCGCAATTCTTTATATGCTTTATATGCCGCTGCTAGAGAGCATGTGTAGGGATACCTAGCCCGCTTTCAATTTATAATATCACTGCTGCGAGAGAGAGCGAAGCCGTCCCGTGACCCGATCCGGGCACAAGTGAGAGCCGACCACCCTAGCTCCCAGCCGGTTTCTCAACCGCGCACATCCGACGCTTCCCTCGTTAAGGGACGATCGCGAGCTTGTCGTGTCCGTGGTCCCGTCCCGCATCACAAGTTCTTCTGTAAATTTGTTCCTCTTCCTGTCTACTTTTTTAATCAAGAAGTGGAACTTCTATTGACGTCCGTGGGCCATAGTTATCATTTTTCTACCTCGGGTACGAGGTTCAGCTTCCCACAGCCTGCACCGACCTGTCATCAGTGTTCAGAGTCCCCTGCTCTTCTCCGGCATCGTTTGGCTTCCCCGTCAGTTTTTCTGCGAAGAGGACTCGTCCACGATTCCAAAAACTCTAGCGGTGCTTGATTCTGAGTTCGGGAGCTGACGGGGCTTCCTCTGCAACCTGCTATTGGCCGCCAGAAGCTGCCAGTCCAAGAATCTGCCTCCCTGCTCGGGCCTCCACCCAGACTAGTGTCGACACTAGAAGAAATCAAAAAAATTTGGATGACTTTCCTGGCCTCCTACGAAGATTTTCCAGGTGGTTTCATCCCCAACAAAATTCGGCATCAGTCGTAGCAACCATTTCTTCGATCATCTGTCAGCACCCACAGAACGTGGACAGAACCGGTGACCTCCCATCTTCGGTGTTCCTCTCTCAAGTTCCCCTCCCCGCTTGGCCGGCTGAAGGCCCCTCCCTATGTGGAGGTAGTTTTAGTTGTAATATCACTTAACCCCCACCCCAAGATCACACCCCTGCGAGAGGTGTAGTATTGTAATCATTTGGGCAGGTCAAGCTACCCCGACGCGGCGTGTGGGGATCCACCCGCCTCCCCGCTCGCCCTCGTCTCCGAGCGGGACCGATTTCTTCAAACCAGTCGAGTAAGTGCTCCAAACTTTACTCTAATTTGTGTTTGTTCTTTCAATATTAGTTCATAAACTCCGCTGGCCGTGAATGAGAGCCCGATCCTTAAGCTCCTTTGTTATAAGTGATCACAGTGGGAAAAGAGTGGAACCCGTGCCCTCGGCACGACGTCGGCTCCCTTGAATTGGGCTGCCATTACCCTTGGGAATCAACTTCGGCCTTGCTGGCCCTCTACCAGCAAGGGCCCAACCCACACAACCTCCACTTGGCATTGCCAAGTTACCCCGGGTCTTGGTGAGCATCGGGTGAGCGGTCGCCGACATCGGCCTGTTTGATTGCGATTGTGCTTGTTTGTTTAAGTCCTAGGTTGTGTCACATCAATTGGTATCAGAGCAAGTTCACAATTTATCTCTCCACAAGTTGGTCCTAGGGCATGTTTATGCATTTAGAATCCTCGGTTGCATCTCCCATGTCCACTAGAATGGCCACTTCATACCCATCATATCCATCCCCATCAACTTTCCCAAGAAGCCCAAATCCTCATGGAAGCTCCATTGCCAACAAAGTGGGTAGCAACACCTCTATCATAGAAGCCCTACCTAATGTCCTTAATCGGCTTGAAGATATCATGTCTCGACTCGACCGACTTGAAGGAAATAGCCGTGCACCAAGAGTGAATGAGAGTGACCTTTGGGGAAATCTAGAAACCATATTTTTAGAACACTTGAAAATCAAAACCCCCACCTTTGATGGATCCAACATCCCAAGCCTTTACCTAGATTGGGAGATTTCCCTAGACCAATTCTTTAAAAGTTACCCCTTGAACGAAGAAAGGAGAATGAGGCTAGCCAAGGCACACCTCTTCAAACAAGCTAAAACTCATTAGTTAGTTGTGGAAGGTTTAAGAAGGATCTGCAGGGAGGCCCCCATTAGCACTTGGGATGAGATGAAGGTCGAGCTTAGGAAAACCTACACTCCCCAACCCTCTCCCTCCTACTCAAATCACAAAAGCCCAAGGAGCACTTCAACTCCTTCATCCCCACCTGCTCAATCCAAGACCCCAATCACCCATTCCCTACCACTTCCCATCTCTCCCACCCCAACCACTACATTTACACCCCACCTCCAAGTCCACACCACAACCATAGGTCCCCATACCCAATTGGGCCCCATGGCCAACTCTCCACCTAGGCCCATGGTAACCCCCACCACTACCTCTCCATCACCCCCAAAAAGGGACACTCCTCCCAAAACAAATCAACCTAAACCCCTTCAACCCACCCATCTTCCTCTCCCTACCCCAATCCAACTCCCACCAAAGCCTTCACTACTACCCTCACCTATCCTAACCCAAGTTTCCCACTACCTACCAGCCCGTATACACCATGCCCCAATCATCACCACACCCTCAAAAGCCCCTCTCACCTCCTTGGAAGAAGAACCCATACCCCACCCCATAGTGGTGAACACTTCAAACCCACTCTCCACCTTGGAGGAAACCCAAGCCCAAATTGAAGAAGAAACAACACACGAGGGTCTTCACCTTACATCACCGTCTCTAGTTAGAGTCAATCTCATCTTAGGGGAAACCCTTGTTAGTTGGCTAAAGAAGAGCCCAATAAGAGAGATCACGGCCCACGATTTCCCACCCATGAATGAAAACCATCCCATAGTGCCCATCTCCTCTTATCATACCACAATCCAAGCATCTTATCAAGTAGAGACCTTAGAGGATTTTCTTAGAGGCTTAGCATGGCAAATTGAGTTCACTAGCATGTTGACCCCTATGGCCGAACAACCTAGGAGTCTTGGCCTCCTACACCTATGCATCGGGTCAATCACCTCGGTCTATACCATTGGTTGCTACACTAGCGACCTCCTTTTCCTTCTCCCTATGGTAGAAGAACCCATCTCGATCCACTCTCCTACTATTGAGATCTCAAATACTTTCATCAGTCAACCAACTAGAAACCTTGGCCCAATTACCTTAGAGGAAGATGACTCACAATTTGGGAACCTTGAAGACATAGAGTGCCTCCCTCTAGGAAGACCTTTCCACGACCCCTTTGATCCCTTCCTATGGGAGTCTAGTTCCCCATGTGATCCAACCACCTTATCCACCACCCACCATTCCCTATCTCAACCCACCATGTTAGACCTAATTCACCCCATCCTAGACCCGGGTTACACCTTGGGAACCATAACCTTGGGCCACATACCCCTAGGTAATAAGGTTGTGCCCCACCCCATGATGACCACCTTCTTAGATCCATTCGATCCTTTCCAATGGCAGTTAAAGGGTTGTCCCACACCTATACACATGAAAGTCACCTTTAGGAAAAACATGCATGTGTCTAGGCTTACCACACCGCTTGGCATGAACACTATGTTGGGTTCATTCATTCATATCACCCACATGTCAAGTAAAAAGCATGAGTGCTCCAAATTCGGATGTAGTGGTCCACCTTCACTCATCATGAGTCGTAGGCATGATAGGAGTATTCATGGATGTCCGGGTCCCCTAGCATTTGTCACCCCCATGCATGACCGGATCACCTATGGATGCCCTGGTCCTCCCCATTCCATCAAAGTCTTCCTGACGTCAAAGCATGATTGGTCTACTTTTGGTTATCCAAGTCCACCCATCACCCCTAGAATGTCAACATTCACAAAATTGCATGAAAGCCTTTGCAAGCACATAAGCAAAGAAAATGAGATCTATAAGAGGCAGGCTGACTCCCTTCAGCGTCACCAAGAATTCCACGTGGGTGACTTTGTGATGGTGAGGAAGGAGAGGCTCACCCCGGGACTCATCTCCAAATTGAGGCTACGTGGGGCTGGTCCCTTCCAGGTCCTGAGGCGCATTGGCGCTAATACCTGTGAGTTAGATCTCCCCGAGGAGTATGGAGTGAGTCCTACATTCAATGTAGCCGACCTAGTGCCATATAAGGGACCCACGGTGGTACCTAGTGAGGATATTGAGCCTATTCCCTCCATTGAGAGAGCACCCACCCATGAGGAGAGTCCACCAGCCAAGAGAGCCCAGCGTGAGCGCATTGAACGAATATTGGATGAACATGCCACTACCACCAGGAGCAAGGTATAAGAGCGCTATCTCGGCAGGTGGATGGATCGCTCTCGTTCGGAAGACTTGAGGGCAGTACCACTTCTACACCCTCCAAGGAGGGAAGGACACTTACTCGACGGAGTCGAGTTCTCCGCACCCCGAGAGTATGATGGGGACATCACCTCCCATGCCCACGTTCACAGCTCGTCTCCTCGCCCCGGTTGCATCCGGCATGGTCTAGTTATTTAATTTTGAGTCCTATGTAATTTTTATTTGAGTCATTTGATGTACTTTCCCTTTTATTTGAGTCATGTTCCTAGGTCTTGTGTTTATTTCCCTAGTTTGTGTGTTATTAGGTTGTCTAGTTAGCTATTGGGCCCAATTCATTGGGCTTGGCCCAAGGGCTCCCCCCTACCCCTCGGTTATTTGTCATTGAGTCAATTGTCAGGGTCTTATTGTAAAATGTGGGTTGCCTATATATAGGGCCCCATTTCCCCCATTTCAAGGTAATGAATCAATGAATGAAAAATTTACCATTTTGAGAGTTTACACTTCTTATCTAGTGGAGAGATTCCATTTTTTGGGTGAGAGACCCTAGGGGAGAGATTCCCCACCCATCCCTCTCTTAATCTCTCTTTTTCACTCCCCTTTCTCTCTCTTCCACACCCAATTTCAAAAATTTTCTCTCTCCTCCCTTCCCAACCACCACTCTCCCACCTACCCCCATTAAAGACCACTCCCCTTCCCCACACATCCCATTACTCCACCCCCTAGTCCCAAGAGAGCTTCCACCAATCCTAGCTCCACCTCCCAACCCCCAACTACCCCACCCACTTCCCCAAGCACCCTTCCCACTACCCAAAGAAGCCCTCCACCTTCCCAAGGCACCTCTTCCCATCCCCAAGACCACCATTGACCACCCCACATTAAAGGAAATTCAAACTTACATGCCCTCCACACACTTGTGCCCCCCCACCTTCCTCCTTCTCCCTCCAAGCCCAAATTCGTAGCTCCTCCTCCCACCACCTGTTAGACCCACTTCCAGACCCTATTCTTCCCCTCCCACACCTTGGAACACCCCCTCCTAGACCCCCTCACAGCCAGGGTTCTCCCCACACTCATCCACCTCCATTTCCCCTCCCATATACCCCATTTCCCCCACCATCTTCAACCTCCAGTTTTCAGTTCGCTGGCAGCAGAAGAGTAGCAGTTTGCAGAGGCGACCCTGACCACATCCCAGAGAATATGAAGGCCCAAGAGGTATCCACAGAAGCCTCTACCTGTCTTCTTCGCAACGGCGGTGGTCTCCTCCCCTTCCGAGCTCCGAGCTGACCGGGAGATCCGTTCCCCTACAACTGCGCAGAGCTGCCCCTGCTGAGCACCTGAGCCATAGTAGAAGCTCTGCCACGATGAACCTTGGAAGATTCAGGCCACAAGTTCTTCTGCAAAGTTGTTCCTCTTCCTGTCTACTTTTTTAATCAAGAAGTGGAACTTCTATCGACGTCCGTGGGCCATAGTTATCATTTTTCTCCCTCGGGTATGCGGTTCAGCTTCCCACAGCCTGCACCGACCTGTCATCAGTGTTCAGAGTCCCCTGCTATTCTATGGCATCGTTTGGCTTCCCCGTCAATTTTTCTGCGAAGATGACTCGTCCATGATTCCAAAAACTCTAGCGGTGCTTGATTCTGAGTTCGGGAGCTGATGGGGCATCCTCTGCAACCTGCTGTTGGCCGCCAGAAGCTGCCAGTCCAAGAATCTGCCTCCCTGCTCGGGCCTCCACCCAGACCAGCGTCGGCACTAGAAGAAATCAAAAAAATTTGGACGACTTCCCTGGCCTCCTACGAAGATTTTCCAGGTGGTTTCATCCCCAACAAAATTCAGCATCAGTCGCAGCAACCATTTCTTCGATCATCTATCAGCACCCACAGAACGTGGACAGAACCGGCGACCTCCCATCTTTGGTGTTCCTCTCTCAAGTTTCCCTCCCTGCTTGGCCGGCTGAAGGCCCCTCCTTATGTGGAGGTAGTTTTAGTTGTAATATCACTTAACCCCCACCCCAAGATCCCCCTCCTGCGAGAGGTGTAGTATTGTAATCATTTGGGCAGGTCAAGCTACCCCGACGCGGCGTGTGGGGATCCACCCGCCTCCCCGCTCGCCCTCGTCTCCGAGCGGGACCGGTTTCTTCAAACCGGTCGAGTAAGTGCTCCAAACTTTGCTAATTTGTGCTTGTTCTTTCAATATTAGTTCATAAACTCCGCTGGCCGTGAATGAGAGCCCGATCCTTAAGCTCCTTTGCTATAAGTGATCACAGTGGGAAAAGAGTGGAACCCGTGCCCTCGGCACGACGTCGGCTCCCTTGAATTGGGCTGCCATTACCCTTAGGAATCAACTTAGGCCTTGCTGACCCTCTACCAGCAAGGGCCCAGCCCACACAACCTCCACTTGGCATTGCCAAGTTACCCCGGGTCTTGGTGAGCATCGGGTGAGCGGTCGCCGACATCGGTCCGTTTGATTGCGATTGTGCTTGTTTGTTTAAGTCCTAGGTTGTGTCACATCACCGCCGATTCCTTAACCGCGCACGGTCCGCGCTTTCCCTCGCTTGGGACGACGAGTGAGCTTCCACTTCTGTTAGCGACGTTTCGCCACTAGGAGCTCGTAGTGTCGGGCTTAGTGTCTCCCTGGTGTGTGTTGCTGGTCGCGTCCACATCTAGAGTCTGAGGTCCACCCCACGTAGTGTCGTCTCCTCAGTCCGTCCCGCATCAGTTTGGTATCAGAGCGAGTTGAGTCTAGGGTAGTCTTGCATAAGTCTTGCATGCATCATGGTCTAAGTCGAGTCTAGGACCATCATTACTTTCAAAACAAAAAAAAGGTGTTTTAAAATTGCATTTCATCCCGATAATTCGGTATCTTAAAAGGTGTTATCCGAACGTTAGGCTACGCCTATCGGGAGGTCGCACACTTGCGGGAGTGATCTTTGGATCGATTAACTCCGTCACGTACCAGATATTGGTTTAGGTCTAGGTGCATTAGTCGGTGTTTGCATCAGTTTGTGTCTCCTAGTTCGTGTGTAGTCCAATAAGAGTCAGTCGGTCTTGTCCAAGTGTCGGCATGTCTAGCATGTATTGTGTAGTGGACATGGGATCTAGAGGGGATGGGTGAATAGATCAGCCCCACTTTTCGCAATGTGGCCCTCTATATAGCTAGTTAAAATGAATTGCAGCGGAATAAAAACTAGCTTCCAAGTGCGTTATGATTTGCTTAGCAAGATATATAACAATTCGATCCTAAGCATGCACCTAGAACGAATCAATCACACAAGCAAACCACACTAGACAAGATTTTAAGGTGGTTCGGACTGAATCCTCAGCCCTACGTCCACCCCTCACCAAAACCCGGTGAGGCTTCACTTGTGCAGCGCACAGAACCGTAAATCGGAAACTATCGATTGCCTTCCTACTCACCACCTGGTAGGGATGTCAACCGCAAATTGGAACAACCTCCAATTACCTTCCTACTAACCACCGGTAGGGATGAATCACACTTCCAATGTTTAAACAATAATGAAAATGAAACAAATGTGAATGAACTAAAACAAGAGATTGAGTTATGAGTGAAAATGAATTGGCCCTTGTATGGAATGTTGATCAGCAACAAGGCTCCTCTTGGCTTCAACTCAATCTTCTTGATTCACCCTTGATTGGATGAATGTTCTTCACGGAGTACTGTTCACGTGAACAGTACCTCTTCCTTCAATTCTTCTCTCTTGATCTTCTCTTTGAATTTCTTTGAATGAATGAAGGAGATGATGAAGCTACCTTGAATCTTGATTGCTTTTTAGCTCCTAGGAGTTTGAATGCTTGAAAGATCACCTTGGATGAGCTTGAAAGAGCTTGAATGGATGTAGATGATTTCCCTTGAAGAACTAGAATCAAACCGGCTTCCTTGGATCACTTTGATAGCCTTGCTTTGATGTAATCTTCCTTGAGGTTTGCTGGCTTTGATTTGAGCTTGATTCCCCTTTGATTGGATGAAGAACACCTTCACGAACTACTGTTCACGTGAACAGTAGCTCGTCTCCAAGCTCTCTCGTAACCTCCCTTGCAGCCACCCTAGATCTCACAAGAAGCCCCTTGAAGCATTAGGGTTTCTAACCCTCTTACAAGAGTTTTATAGACCTTGAATGGTCTATGGACACCCCCTAGACCAGATCCACAATTTGTGGGGGATTAGGTGTCTTTAGGATTAAACAAATCAATGTTGAATGGCCCTTTTCGAAGTTGGAAACAAAGTCAACAATTGATGGCTCGGGGCTGGCGGTCGACCGGAATTTATGGGGCGGTCGACCGGAATCTGTAAAATCTCCAACTTATCGGTTCTGGGAAAACCGGTCGACCGGAAAAGTAGGGGCGGTCGACCAAAATCTGTAATTCCTGGAGTGTTTTGTTTCTGGAAGAACCGGTCGACCGAAAAGGCAGGGGCGGTCGACCGAAACCTATAAAACGTGGAATTCTTAGGCTCTGGCAAATCTGGTCGACCGGCCAAGGTGTGTAGGTCGACCGGAAACACCTATACCTGCAAAAATGAAGTGTTAGACCAATGAAACATGTTCATAAGTCAAGATATTCATGTCCTTATCAATTTCATGTATTTTAGGATTGAAATCAACATAGAATATGCTTTGAGCATTTCTAAATTTTGTTCCGGGGGCTCCGCCCCCGGAAACCCCCGCAAGGGGCGCTGCCCCCTTGACCCCTGCGATCGATCCACGTGCGAGGGCGCAACATTCAGCGTTCACGTTCACCATTTCCACTTGATTCCTTGTCCATTCATTGGCGCACCTGTCATGAACAAAAACATCACGTATGTCATTCACATGAACGTGAAAAATATCAATGACTAATAGTGTTTAGCCATTATCAAAACTAAGAATACATTAGAACTCATGTGACCATAGAATGATGTCGAATGACCCAAGTGACCATATGAACTCAAGTGACCATAGGGGCACAACAGCATGTAGTTCCGCCAAATTCACATGGAATCCCCATCACCCGGGCAATATGGCCGTTGGTCGACCCATGGGCTTGGCAACCACCCACTCCACTTCCGTAGGCCGAAAGCCTCGGATTTTTATGGCTCCAATGGCCCGGGCGACTACCTCAAGTGGGAGGCCGCCATGGACACATACTTTGATTGTTATACCATGTCCGAAGCCGGGCAATTCTATTTTGCCAAGGAGAGGCTTCTACACGAGGCCGCCGAAAAGTGGGACCACATTGAGCGCTTGAGAGAGGTTAGGAGGTAATGGCCCATCGAATCATGGTGGGACATGAAGAGAGAGCTTAGGAAGGTCTACGTGCCCCAACCGGTCACCTCCAACCGGCCCCACCCAATCACTTCCAACCAAGTGGGTCCTAGTCGGAGGCAAAGAGCCCCACACGTAGATGAGCCAAGACCAAATCCTAGGACGGTTGACTACGGGCGAGTCCACCATGATATCCCTATTCCAACCCACTCCGTTGCTGAACTTATGCAAATGATTTTAGACCGGTTGGATGGGGTGGATAGGACACGTACTCCTAGTGATGTACTCCTACACGAGCCTAAGGAGGTAGAAATCGGTAGCCCCAACCCATTGCCATCTAAGGTGCAATTCCAAGCTCCTCTCCTCATCATAGTGGATCCTCTTCCCCCACCCACGAGAGCCCCATTGCCTGCACCCCTTGTCCGTCAGGAGGATAGGGGTCAAGATCGACTTATCAAGGAGCGTAGTGGGTCACGACAGCAGTGTTATCGCTGCCAAGGGTTCGGCCACTTTGCCAGACAGTGTCCCACTCAGACATCTCTAGCCATAGGGGACAAAAGAGTTGGAGAAGTCTCACTCTCTGATCTTTGTTCGGAGCCATCTCAGCCACAGCTACCAGTGTTTCTAACGGGAAAGCTACTCATAGCCGAGCCACTCCTTAGCTGGCTCAAGGATGGCTTGGCCCCATCTCCCCTCCCATCTATGGACCCTATCCTACCTTTGGTGCCAATCAATTCATTTCACACCACTTTCCGGTCTAGTCACTATGTGGATACATTAGATGACCTTCTTAAAGGGTTAGACCGGCAATTGACTTTTACACACTTGTTGGCCCCAGGCTTTGACCAACCTATAGGTCGTAGCTTCACACATCCATCCTTAGGGTCTATCACCTCCGTGTACACCGTGGGCCATATCACCATGGAGGTTCTTTTACTCCTCCCCTTACCGGCTGAGCCTGACTTCACTCCTTTTATCCCGAGGGAGGAGCCCTATCTGCTGTACACAGTCCCATCTACGTCGATGGATGAAGGTGACCATCAACACCTTCTAGAATTCCACACATGGGACCTTGAGATGAGGGAATCCATATCGAGGGGTCACACATTCTTTGATCCCTTCGATCCCTTTCTTCATGGGCCTTTTGGCCAACAACCTCCACTCCACCTCTTTAAGGAAGTCCACTATCACACCCCTCCTACTCGGGCCTGGCAACCTTCACATGGCAACAGGTCCGAACCGTCATTTGGGGGTAATGAAGACTTTGGTTTCCCCGACCCACCTAAACCACCCAAACCTCCCGGACTTCCCACATCCAAACCCAATGTCCATGATTGGTGCATCGTAGGATGTCTAGGAATCCACCATGCCATTAACCTCCGGTTATGTCAAATGCATGCATGGCACACATTCGGATGTCCTGGACCACCTTGCATATGATTGGGTCGGACTAGCATTAGGTTTGTGTAGGGTCGTGTGTGCATCTGTGTGTTTTTCTTTTTGTTAAGCATGCTAGGAGTCTGCATGACGACGTCCGTCGTCACAGTAAGGCCAGCAATGCACAGTACAAGGAGTTAGTCGGTGCCCATAGACACCACCGAGAGTTCCAAGAGGGTGAATATGTCATGATCAGGGTAAGACCTGAACTGTTTCCCTCGGGAACCGTTAAGAAGTTGCAAGCTCGCGGAGTCGGTCCCTTTAGAGTGTTGAAACGCGTTGGATCCAATGCGTATGTTGTGGACCTGCCCGAGGAATATGGTATAAGCTCTACCTTCAATGTATCAGATCTTGTTGCATATAGGGACCCAGCGGTGATCCCTAGTGAGCCTTTTGAGCCATCTCCTCCCCTTGAGAGTGATCCCACACCTGAGTGTCCAGTTCCACCTCCAGCCCCTTTTTTATGGCAGCGTGAGCATATAGATCGTATACTGGACGAGCAAGTGACAGTTACCAGGAGTGGATCTTACCCGCGCTACCTAGTGCGATGGAGAGGACGGCCCGCTACTGAGGACACATGGATCACACATGGAGAGTTGCAGCGGATTGATCCGGATCTTCTGGAGCATTACCGGAGCGATGCAGACCCTTACTCGACCGGGTCAAGTTTCTCTCACCCGGGGAGAATTGGTGCGGACACCCGAGCGCATGCGAGACACGAGTCGGCGAGCCACCGGTACCGCACGAGGAGCACGACTTGAGCCACCTCAGCATCCCTATGGCTCGGAGACAGTCTGGAGGCTCCCCACTGAGTCATAGCATTTATCATATTTTTGGGGATTTTTATTTGTGTGCAATGTATTTTATTTTCTTTTCGTCAGTGTGTAGTTTAGATAGTTCGAGGGGCTTATGTGCAAAATGGGGATCCCTGGGTCCCACGGGCCCCCACTCCACTCCCATTGGGCCACCTCAGCTCTAGGGCCTCTGTGGGGTCAGTCAACCCTCCATGGAGGCTTCTAGAAGGGTGCGCCAAGGGAGGGGGACAATGGACTTGAAAAGTCCACATGGGAGGCCACCAACCCCACCTACCATGTCCCCCCCTTGACCCTCCTTGGTCAAGGTGCGCCCCCCTCCCCTTTTTGTTTAATATTTTGTTGTATTTTGATCAAACTCCATCCTAGCCATCCATCCCCAACCTTTAGATCCAACGGTGGAGGATGAGTTTGGTGGGAGTCATATATAAGGCATGTAATTACCATTTTCTTGAATTAATGCCATTTGAATTGGAAGAAAATCTTGGAGCTCCAGCTTGGTGCGCCCCCTTCTCCTCTCCCTCTCCCCCTTGGATGCTGTGAAGGCTTCCATTCTGAGGTGTGACACCTCGTTTATCGGTTCCGACGATCGCCGCCGCCGCCACGAGCCGCCACCGCACCGCCATCGCCATCAACGGAGTTCTGCCTGCGCAGTACCACAGTAGCTTGTTCGAAATTCACAGGTCTTCCCCGAGCTCATTTGGCTACCAAATTTGGAGGAGTTGTTCCTGGGATGTTCCTCTCCACCCAAACAAATCAGGCCAGCATTCAGATCATGTTTCCTATTTTTTGATTTTTGTCCACTCTTCCATTTCGGTTCTGCCCGAGTTCTGTCCAGGTTCACCTCCGCCCTGAGTTTCATGTCTTAGATCCACTTTTTGATTTTTGTTAGTTCGCCCAATTTTACTGGTGGTTCCATCCATCCACCCCTTCATCCACAATTTTCTCAATTTTTGATTCACCCATTTCATATTTTCTAAAAATCGTTCTCAAACCCATCTACAGTTCTGTCCACCTGTTCCTAGATCCGACCACCAGTCACCCCAAAAATCATAACAGATCGCAGCCACCTCCAAATCAAATTCTAAAAATAGTCCCAGTTCCGTGGTTTGACTACCTACAACTTTTAAGATGGGCTCGAAGTCTGAATCCAACTGTACGTAGGCGGTCAATGGCCATTTACAGGAAACTGATATACTGATCTGAGATTTCGGGAGCTGTGGAGTAGAGAATTTAAAAATCGTTAAAGCCTAGGTCCGCGTAGGTTCAGAAGAGTCCACTGGCCCTAGATTGAAGGATTTCGAATCCTCTTTCCAACGGAGCTGGTTTCGTCACATTCTGGCGACGGGGCCGATCGCAGTGGCCGTTTTCGCCGGGGCGCGCGCTGCTGAAACAGCAACATCAGCTCTTGGACAGCACTCTCTCCACATGGGAACCGGGGCACCCGGCCTCCGGTGAGTGTCACCGACTGACCGCCGTCCAGGGAAGCATGCTTCCAGGAGTCCCCATTACAGTGGGACCCACCCCGCCAGACTCGGAGGATAGGACAGCGTGTGGGCCCCACGGCCCATTGATTGCGCCGTCTGGAAAGCACGAGAATGCGGAGTTCGGCGCGTCGAGACGACATCAAGATGCTGCCCGTCAACCTGATTTGCGTGATCCCCAGGGCCCACATGTGATCTTTTACCTCCCTGCGTGGAGTTGGTTGAATCTCTTTGTACCGCTGTGAATTATGTTAACTGGGGGCCCGTAAGTCAGCCGGGGTGTCTTCGCCACGCCGGGTGCGTGGAGGTAAAGGTCTTAACTCCTTGGCGTTACATTGCTTAGCTAGTATACGGTCTTAGGCCACTACCGAGAGTGTAGGTACTAGCCCGTGTGTCCATGTCACCGCTGTGAGAGTGAGAGTGACCCGTCCCGTGACTCGATCCGAGTCCGGAAGTTGAGTCGGACTACCCTTGACCTCCGCCGGTTCCTTAACCGCGCACGGTCCGCGCTTTCCCTCGCTTGGGACGACGAGTGAGCTTCCACTTTTGTTAGTGGCGTTTCGCCACTAGGAGCTCGTAGTGTCGGGCTTAGTGTCTCCCTGGTGTGTGTTGCTGGTCGCGTCCACATCTAGAGTCTGAGGTCCACCCCACGTAGTGTCGTCTCCTCAGTCCGTCCCGCATCAGTGTGACATGGGAAGACCGGGTGGGCAGGACTTGATATGCCAATCTTGCTGGAACAACAGCCCGGTGGCTTCTTCGCCAATGACAAATTTATACTTGAAGCTAAAATACTTAAGGAAAATGCTCCGGAGCTGGAACAAGAATACATTTGGGAATGTACACCCTAACCTGATGGCAGCTGAAGATGATGTCCTCGAAGCTGAGCAGTCCTATGATTTAAATCCCATGGAGGAAAATCATGCAATCTTGGAGAAAGCTAAGACCACCCAATCAACAAGACTCCTTCAACATGAATGCTTCTGGGGACAAAAGTCTGGAATTCGTTGGCTTCTAGAAGGGGATAGAAATACTAAATTTTTTCATGCTTCCACTATGGCAAAGAGACATAAACACCGAATCACTCAGCTTCGAAATTCAGATGGTCTTCTTACCTCTGATCATGATGAAATGAAAGATATAGCGGCCTCCCATTTTCAAAAGGCCTTCAGCTCACAACACCACTATATTGAAGAGTCCTCTCTAAACTGCATACCTAGCCTGGTTCATCAGGATGATAACAAGATGTTATGTGCTATCCCCTCAGATGATGAAATTCGCGAAGCTGTCTTCACTTTATCTTCAGATAGTGCGCCAGGTCCAGATGGCTTTACAGGTTCTTTCTATCAAACTGCTTGGCCCATTATAGGTGGTCTGGTTGTCAGTGCTGTTAAAGAAGCTTTCAATACTCACCTTCCCCTGCCCAGAAGTGTGACTTCTACCTTAATTGCTCTCATCCCCAAGAAATCAAATTCAACTGAAATTGCAGATTTTAGGCCAATTAGCTTATGTAATTTTTTCTATAAAATCATCTCCTTCATTGTTAACAAAAGGTTGGCCTCAATTCTACCCAAGATTATTTCCTTGGAGCAGACTGCTTTTGTGAAAGGAAGGCATATCATAGAGAACATTGCCTTAGCACAAGAATTGACAAATGAACTGGGAAGGAAAACAAGGGGCAAGAATATAATGTTCAAGCTAGACATGGCAAAGGCTTATGATAGACTAGAATGGGATTTCCTACTTGCTGTTCTCCACAAATTTGGTTTTAGCTTGTCTTTCATCAATTTGATTGAGAAGATGGTTAATAATTGCTGGTTTTCAGTTTTATTAAATGGGGATCCAACAGGCTATTTTAAATCAACCAGAGGTGTAAGGCAAGGAGATCCAGTTGCTCCTTCCCTATTTATCATTGCTGAGGAATCTTTAAGTAGATCTCTAAAAGAGGCCTATTCAAATGGCAGTGTTGAATGGTTTTCAGGGCCCAGCAGATGTCCCCCTATCTCACATCTTTTGTTTACTGATGACACCCTTCTTTTCAGTAAAGCTAGCATCACTTCAGTCAGGAACCTGATCAATGTTCTAAAAACTTATGAAAGAGCCTCGGGGCAGTCAATAAATGTCAGCAAAAGTGGGTTTTTCATTCACCCCAAGATCCATATGATAGTTGCCAACCGGATTCAGAATTACATAGGTTACTCTCACCATGCATTCCCTCATAAGTATCTTGGCTTTCCTTTGATGCTTGGCAGAAAGAAAAAAGTTTATTTTGCTGGTATAATTAGTTCCATTCACAAAAGAATTGCAGGCTGGAAATCAAATTTATTATCACAAGGAGCAAAATTGATTCTGATCAAACATGTTTTGTCCTCTATCCCAATTTACTCTCTATCTTCTTCACCACTGCATTCAGGTACTCACTCCCTTCTTGATAATTCTTTCGCAAATTTCTTCTGGGGTTCCTCAGTAAATGGAAACAAAAGGCACTGGCGAGCCTGGTAGACTATCTGTAGGCCTATCTCCCAGGGTGGCCTGGGCATTATGTCCCTCAGACATATGGAAACTGCTCTAAGGGTGAAGATGCTATGGCAAGCAATGCAATCAAATTCCCTGTGGGCAACTTTTTTCAAAGTAAAGCACATCGGGCAGAAACACTTAAGTGAGGTTCACTTCAAAACTATGAATGGCTTTGAAAGACGAAGTTGGATCAAGGCTAAAGATATCATTCTATAATATAAGAAGGTTGTAGTTGGAGATGGTAACAGCACTTACTTTTGGTTGGACAGCTGGATTGGGAATCAAAAATTGACTGATTTTGTCCCTACTTCTGTCATCCCAAATACTAGCATCACAGTCAATGACTTCTTACTGCATCCTACTAGTGAAAATGCTGATCTCTTGGATAGACTGGTTCCAGAGGATATCAACTCGGCCATAGAGAACTTTCAGCTGACTCATGAACCTGATGTGCAGGTCTGGAGCTTAACTTCATCTGGTAAATGCATAGTCTCGTCAACCTATCAGATTATTTCTAACAGAATGCCCACCCATCTCCCTTGGACCCGGTTATGGTCTAATTGGCTCCCCACAAAAATTTCTGTTCACATTTGGAAAATTGCTCACGATGCTTTGCCTACTGATACAAATGTTCAGCGTGTGGGGGTGCAACTGTGCTCCAAATGCTATTGCTGCAGCTCGCAAAATGAGGAAAGTCTTAATCATATTTTCTTGCACAGTGATTTGGCAACTCATGTTTGGTCTTATTTTACAACTTTTGGACTGCTTTTGGAAAACAATTAGTGAGATCTTTCATCTTCCAAAATGCTGTTAATCTCCACAAAAAATCTGCTTACAGTCTATTCCTACTTGCTGTCATTGGCTATGGTCTTTGGGAGATTTGGAAAGCAAGAAATGCTGCAAAATATGATGGCAAAGTCATCCCCAAGCAAAGCCTACTCAGCCACATTATTTTTCAAATCAAAAATACTTGTACTGCTGCAAATCTCAAAGAGTCAGATAACAACAAGAGGAAACTTTTGGATCAGTTTGGTATCAATGTTCAGCTGACCGGTTGCTCTCAGATGAAAATCATAAAATGGATTTACCCTCCCTGGCCTTTTCTTAAGCTCAACACTGATGGTGCTTGCAAAATTAATGGTGACTCAGGTGGTGGTGGTATTATCAGAGACAGCAGAGGCAGTACTCTTCTTGCATTTTCTCATTACTATGGAAAGTCAAATAGTCTTATAGCAGAAGCACGTGCTTTACTTGATGGCATCAAATACCTGCAAACTGTTGATGTCAAGCCAGTCCATATTGAATGTGACTCGAACACACTAGTTCGAATTATCAAAAAGGAAATACACTGCCCATGGTCCATTCTATCTTATGTGAGAGAGATCTGGAGCTTACTTACTCAGAATGATGCAGTTGATCATATCTACAGAGAAGGAAATAAAGTTACGGATTCTTTAGCCTCCTTGGCCTGCATTTCAAAATGTAATGTTTTTTTTCTTATGATGAGCTTCCTACACCTATAAAGGGAGTAGCTCGATTAGATAAGCTGGGTATGCCCAGTATTCGATTGATGTAATTGTATTTCCTTTTGATCAGCAATAAAAATTTACCCCCTAGTGTTCGAATGGTGGAGTGGCTTTCTCTTTACCCTTGGTAAAGGGTGCACTCTCCCATCAAACCCTAGGTACGATTTTTCCAAAAAAAAAAGAGGTAAGGTGGTGAGCTAGGAATGGTGGGGCCTTGCTTAAGCCATTGGAGTATGGACTCATTCATGGTTAGGGTGTGCGGCTTATGAGGACCCGAACTAGGAGAGGTGGGTGGAAGTGGGGGGTCTAGGATGTTCTCTATGGTGGGAGGTGAATCCGGATTGGCATCCATCTCCACTTGGGTATGTGTGTGGGCCACAACTTCCAAGGATAATGGGGTAGGATAGTCTATGGTGGGTGGAGTGATAATGGTCAGTGCATGGTACTCTCGGGGTGGTGAACATGGGTGGACTTGGGTTGGGCTTGGTCGGGGAAGTTCTTGGGTGGGAGTTGGGGTCGGGGGTGAAAGATCGGTTGGTTGAAGAGGTTTGGATTGGGGTGCGTAGATATTTCTAAGATCGGCCCTCATTTCATCCCAAGATTCAATGGGTGCTTCCCCTTTGGCTTCTCTCAAACCTACAATGTTCTCCCATTCTTTCCTAGCTTGGCGCCAGAGCAAACTCTTGGCATAGTTGACTTGGACAAGCCCTGACAGGGTAAACCTCCCAAAGTGTTGGTCTATGGACTTCTCCCATTCTAGATATATGCTAGGGTGGGATCCATCAAACATAAAGGCTTCTAATGGGCCTAAGAGTGGCGAATATGCCAAGTATGAGGTAGTCATGATAGTGGACAAGGGTGATGCATGCAATGGCCCTAGGACAATACTTAGTATTGACAAGTCAAGAACTTGCTCTGATACCAATTTGATGTGACACGAACTGGGACCTAAGTGGCAAGCAAACACAATGACTAGGCAATGTCACACAAGCGGACTCACTCGCGTTTGGCACACTCGGGTCCGTAGGTGGACCGGCAATGGGGTGAGGGTCCAAGGTTGGACCGGTGGTTTCCAAGGATATGACTGACTTGGGGAGGACCCCTAGGGGCCAGGGTTGCCCAAATTCAAGGGCGGTCAGCACGCCGAAGGCATGGGTTGAAGGGTCACTCTCACAACTCACCCGCGGCGACCACTCAAACATAAGCAAGTTTGGAACGGGCGCTCACTCACCATCCGACGGAGTTAAGAAGCAATACTAATTAAGCAAGATCTACCAACAAAGGGAGGGGTCCAGAAGCTCATCTGATCAGCGTGAAGACGGTGATCCCGGCCGGAGACGATGGCGAGCGGGGAGGCGTGGGTATGCACCCGAATGCCGCGCCGGTGAAGCTTCAACATGCTCAAACGTTTTCAAAACTACACCCCATGCAAGGGGGGGATCATGGGGAAGGGAAGACAATGATTACATACAAACACTACCTCCACACAGGGAGGGGCCTTCAGCCGGCCAAGCGGGGAGGGGAATTCGAGCTAGAAGTGATGAAAGGAAGCCGATGCCGAATCTGTCCACGTTCTGGAATCAGGGACCAGAAGTTGAAGACGACACCTCTGTGACCTCTC